>BSBN01000408.1:4200000-4797409 GCA_027924645.1 Cunninghamia lanceolata | reverse complement strand
ATTGCATGGGGATTTTTTCTCTAAACAAATATGGATAAAAATAACACCACTATCTAGTGTTTCAAATACAAATTAAGTTCCAATCACTAGCTCCTTTTCTTTGACATAAAAAGGTAAAATTCTATAGGAGATGTTTTATTTAGATATAAGTTCCATTGCAGACAAAAGCTATGGCATGGAACACATCTAAGTCAAAGGCTACAACTTAGTTGAGTTGTCTACACATGGCAGAAAATCAAATGAGAAAAGTATCCTACTATGAAGGTATCAAGCAAAGAAAAATATAACCAAAACAAATAGGTAAATATATCCTTCCATAAAAAAAATGTCCTTAACTTTGCATCACAAGTATGGTAAGTGACAATTAATAAAATTTCAAATAATAAGTATGTTAACCAAAGAAACTAAATACACACTAGCACAATGATTGAAAACTAAAAGGATTCTAAATCACAGTCTACTTTTGGGCTATTCAAATGGCCCACTAGTTAAAACTATTATGGGCTGTTAAGGCCCTACAGGATTATTTAGTACAGCAGTTGCATTTAGGGTCAATTAAGGCCACATTAAGTGGTTTGGGACCTCCTTTTGGTTAAAATAATGTGTCTATTATCAGCACATTAGAAATAAGTTAGGTATTTGTGTTGTCATCATTAGCAACACCTCAATTACCCATTAGTTATCTAGCCATGCAGACATGCAGTTAGTTGTGCAGTCATAATTAAAAAATAGTCGATCTGCAATAGCATGCAAAAAGGGGGAAAAAAGATTGGGGGGCAAAAATGGGTACCCATTTTGTTCTTCTTCATCATCAACCTCTTCTTGGTTGTCCTCCCCTTCTTGTTAGGCCGCTGCTACTTCTTCTTCATCATCATCGGCCTCTTCTTGGTCTTCATCCTCTTCTTGTTCGACCATTGTTGCTGCTACTGCTTCGTCATCAACCTCTTCTTGGTCATCCTCCTCTTCTTGTTCAGAGGCTGCTGCTACTTCTCACTAGTAGAAATATGGCAAATAAATGACCAGGTGACTAAACCTTTAGTCATGTGACCAAAATTCTACTATTTTTTTTGCAACACAAGTATAAATGACTAAATAAATGACTAATTTGGTCATCGGTTGAAATGACTAAATAAATGACTATTACTGCTCTATTCTTTTTCTTTCCAATTTGATCACAATCCATGAATTCAAAGACAATAGTATAATATATTTAATAGTATAATATAATATAATATTTATATTATATAATAGTATAATATATATTTTTTTTAATTCGTAAATATGGAGTTTTGTATTGATCAGAAGGAAATGTTTACAAGCAGGGGCCTATAAGTTGTTTACCTGCCACCATCCAAACTAGCTTCCACAACAAAAAACCACTGAAACCTTACAGAGTTATTTGGGCAAAATCCTACAAACATGTCCAAGCAAAATGCCATAATGCTTACTGTCCCATTAGAGGCTGGACTATAAACATATACTTATTGAGAGTTATTACTTGAGAGCTGGGCGACAGAGACCAATTTTTTAAAGAAGGTCGAGCCCCACTGCCATGGATTGGAGCCTGCCGACCCATACCCCTTCCCCGAGGTCCCCATCCTCATTCAACATGTTCTAGAGGAAGCCATAAACCTGGAGGACTCGGTCCTGGTGTTCTGTCAGTGCCATACCTTTCAGGTCGAGAATGAGGGGGAAGACTTTCACCATCTCCAGTGGATCTTTGGGGGAGGCAATGTCATTCGGGCGGGGGATACCCACCCCAGGGATGGCTCCATCGAGTATGGAGTTGAGGCCACCGAGGATTTCTGGCTTGAACAGCTTCAACATCAGACTCTTTGCAGCACCTGTTGACACCCCTGCATCTAGGATTGAAGCTAGAAACCGGGAGGAGATGTGTGAGTCTACCCTGTAGAATTCATCTGTGGATAGGAAGTCTGGCCCCAGAATGATCTTAACTGCCGAGAGAAGAAGGCCTTCATGCCTTCGCAGGATGCGCTTGAGCCTTAGGTCTGTGATGGCTCCTTTGAAGGCCATCTGCCAGACTGAGCTCTCCAACTGGAGAGGTGTTGACGCTCTCAGGTTCAACAGTCCATGCACAGAGATCTTGGCTATGAAACCAGAACCTTCCGCCATTCTGCCCACTCCAGCAATGCAGAAATCAACTATCAATCGATCTAGCTGATTGATTGAAGAGAAATTTGAAGGCAACTATCTGTCAGAGCCGAAGGAGTCCAAATTCATTTAACTGCTGTTGATATTCATGAAACAGCGTATTGGGAGGATGTGGAGCGTACGACGGTTTGATTCGGCGAGGCTGCTTGCTCAGCAATGATAACAGAGTGTCGACTTGGCTTAAATGCCATAATGCAAACTGATGGCATTGACCCATCCAAGCTGTATTAGATTGGGTGCCCACCCTACCACCCTAATAATATAATATAATATTATTATAATAATATAATATTATAATATATTATATTATAATATTTATATTATATAATATTATAATATTATATTATATTATCAATATTATAATATTATATTATATTATATTTAATATTATATAATAATATAAAATAATGTTTTTATTATATTATTAATATTAAAATATTATATTTATATTATATATTATATAATATTATTTTATAAAATAATATAATTATTATAATATAATATAATATAATATTTTTATTATATTATTAATATTACAATATTATATTTATATTATATTATTATATAATATATATTATATAATATAATATTATAATATTATAACATATTATATTATATAATATTATAATATTTTTTTTGATTCGTAAATATGGAGTTTTTGTTGAATTTGATAATTAACTCAAGCCACAAAGATCACCTGCAAAACCTAAGATTTACCTTCTACAAGAGAAAAAAGCAAAGAGGAATAATTTGCACAATAAGGATGAATTAATGAAATGGATTAATGAATTACATGTAAGAACTTGTTTTTATATTTGCAATTTAGAGAAAAACCCTAATATGACTTAAGAATAACCTAAGACTAAAATTAGCCCTAAGTAAACTTACTAAAGTGTAATTAAATATTTAATTACACCAACACCCCCCCATAAGTGCAACTTAGGGAGAAATGAAAAGCATGCAACTAATGCAAGAATGGGTCCTGGCTACAAGGCCATTTTAGGTACCCATGAACAACAAGAATCTCTCATAAAGTGGAGAGAAAGGAGAAAAACCCAGTGGGAGAAAACTTCTCTCCAAAAGAGAGAAAAATACAAGTACATAAACATGTGATGGAAGAAGGACTAAAACTAAGACCCCCCAAGAAGTGAATCCATCGCAAAAGTACAATTAAGAATGCCCCCCATAAGAGAGGAAGAAGAGAGAAGGTCTGATGACCCCCCCAGAAGTGAGAAGGATGAAACCCCATGTGAGGAAATACTCCCTCCCAAAATAGAGATAAGAAGAGAGACCATGCAGCCGCTCCTCAAGATGACTCCTGCAGTGCTAGAAGATGCTCGACACAGAATAAAGATGAAGACCCATGAACATCGAACAACATTCCTCCCCTTGGGAAGAAATAGAACTGCAAATGTGTGCATAATGTCTTCCCATTCCGGATAGGAATATACAGGAAGAAGGACAAATGTCTCTGAACTCTGCACATGATCCAAAGACAATAATGATGCTCCTAAAAACTGCTCAAATGTCTCCAATCCACTGCCAAACTGTGACTTAAGAAGAGGAGGATGAAAAACAATCTCTGAAGCAGATGATGGTGATGCCACTCCATTGAAGCTGTCATCAAAGAGAAGACAAATGTCCTCGATGTGGTTGTCCAAATCTATAAGATGGGACTCTACAAACAAAGATGATATGTCTACAAGATAGCAATTCCAAAGAGGTGGATCAGGAAGACTAATATTGACCTTCTGCACAGAATCACTAGAAGCCAATGATGATGCAACATTGAACTTTGAAGTAGCAATAGGTGATGGTGGAGCAATGATCTCATCAGGAGGAGAAGCAATTGAAACAAGCATTTCAAAGAGATGATGTGAGAAATGTGGACATGTCTCTTTCTCATTTTGATTACTTCCACAATATCTGCAATTAGATTTATGATGATGGTAGAATCCCATATCCTTAGACGATTACAGATCAAAACATGCAAATAGATTTATGCTGATAATAGAAGTCTTTCAAAGCAAACAGAACCTTTTCAGGAGGCAGCATGTCCAGGATATCCAACAGAAGCCATAAAATTGACAAACTGATTTAAAATATACCTAGGGCTGAATCCAAAAATATTATATAGGTGGTTGTGTAGAGCTCTCTGATACATTTCCAACGCCTATTCGTTTTTGAAAAACGGAGATTCTAGGTGCAAGAACGGAGCTCGAAGGCTAAAAAAGATGCCTTAACTTCAAACAGCAATAAATTGTATCAATCAAAAAAACCTAGAAAAAATACCTACACCACTGGATTGTGCTCGGAATCAACTTTCTGATGCCTATTTTTTTTCAAAAATCTGACTTCGTATGCTCAAGATATGCTCGATTTACCAAAACTGCTCCTTTAAGGCAAAGAGGCCCAAAAAAAGCACTATTGAAGCCCTTGGGCGCCCATGTGACCAGGGGCTGAGTATCTGGGGGCTGGCGACTAGGGCATTGGTCACTCATATGACTAGGAGCTAAGTCTCTAGGGGCTGCTGCCTAGAAGCTAGGGACTGGTCCCCCATGCGACCAAGGGTTAAACCCAAGGGGCTAGCCCTCCAAAATAAAAAATTCTTTTTTATTAAGAAATTAATAAAAAATTCTTTTTTATTAAGAAATTAATAAAAAAACTCAGCTGTACCTGTGCACAGAAATCGAGATGGCACGGAAATCGAGGCGGCACAAAAATCAAGCGGGCACGCAAACCGAGGCAGCTCAAAAATCAAAATCAGCTCAAATGAGAATGTCATGAAAATTGAGGTTGGCACGAAAATTGAGGCACAGTATGGCCATACGGATTCCGTACAAGTCGTACGGATTTCACAGAACCAAAATTTTGAAACCCTAAAAAAATCACCCAGAAACTTTTTTTCAACAAAATATAGAGTGCCTTATATGAAAATAGGGGTTTTTGGGCCTTCTGAGCGCAATGGTGAGGTCTATTTTAGCCAAAAATGCTCTGAAATTTTTGCTTTTCTTCAGATCTAAAAAAAAACTCTTAAAACCTTCACAGATCTGGCTTTCCCAGACCAAATTCAGCCAAACAAAAGACAAATCTTCCTTTTCTAGCTGCTCTGAATCCAATGGAATACTCCGTTTTACACAAAAACACACCCAGCAAATGGCTTTTACTAAAAAATTTCTCCAATTTTGAGAAGGGGCTTGCAGATCCGCTCTGATACCATGTTGAATTTGATAATTAACTCAAGCCACAAAGATCACCTGTAAAACCTAAGATTTACCTTCTACAAGAGAAAAAAGCAAAGAGGAATAATTTGCACAATAAGGATGAATTAATGAAATGTATTAATGAATTACATGTGAGAACTTGCTTTTATATTTGCAAGTTAGAGAAAAACCCTAATATGACTTAAGAATAACCTAAGACTAAAATTAGCCCTAAGTAAACTTAATAAAGTGTAATTAAATATTTAATTACACCAACAGTTTTGTATCGATCAGAAGAAAATGTTTACAAGAAAGTGCCTATAAGTTGTTTACCTGCAACCATCCAAACTAACTTCCACAACAAAAAACCACTGAAACCTTACAGAGTTATTTAGCAAATCTTACAAACATGTCCAAGAAAAATACACTAAGGCTTACTGTCCCATTTGAGGCTATACTATAAACATATACTTACTAAGAGTGATTACTAGGGAGCTGGGCAACAGAGACCAAAAATTTTTAAAGAAGGCCGAGCCCCACTACCATGGATTGGAGCCTGCCGACCCATACCCCTTCCCCAAGGTCCCCATCCTCATTCAACATGTTCTGGAGGAAGCCATAAACCTGGAGGACTCGGTCCTGGTGTTCTGCTAGTGCCATACCTTTCAGGTCGAGGATGAGGGGGAAGACTTTCACCACCTCCAGTGGATCTTTAGGGGAGGCAATATCATTCAGGCAAGAGATACCTACCCCAAGGATGGCTGCACCGAGTATGGGGTTGAGGCCACCAAGGATTTCTGGCTTGAACAGCTTCAGCATCAGACTCTTTGTTGCATCTGTAGACACCCCTGCGTCCAGGATTGAAGCTAGAAACCGAGAGGAGATGTGTGAGTCTACCCTGTAGAATTCATCCGCGGACAGGAAGTCTAGCCCCAAAATGATCTTCACCACCGGGAGAAGAAGGCCTTCATGCCTTCGCAGGATGCGCTTGAGCCTTAGGTCTGTGATGGGTCCTTTGAAAGCCATCTGCCTGACTAAACTCTCCAACTGGAGAGGTGTCAACACTCCCAGGTTCACCAGTCCATGCACGAAGATCTTGGCTATGAAACTGGGACCTTCCGCCATTCTGACCACACCACCAATGCAGAGATCATATAATATTATAATATTATATTATATTATTAATATTATAATATTATATTATAATTTATTTAATATTATATAATAATATAATATTATAATATATTTAATAATATGGGTGCTAAATTTTCATTTCACCCTAACGTATTTTAACATATGGGTGCCAAAATTATACATATTTCAACTTTTGGCACCGACCATTTTGGTGCCCATGCGTTGAAACCCTAAAACTAAACCCTAACTCTTATTAGTCCATGCTTCTCTTTTCTGCTGTGAATGATTGGAGCAGAGCGAGGCGCTTAAAATTTCATCTTAGCACAGCAGGTGGGGCGCTTAAGATTTCATCGTAGTGTAGCAGTGAGGGCTTACGCATGCGTGAAGAAAAACGTGGCCACATATGTGCCTGGCATGGAGATCACAGCCATAACTGTGGGCAACGAGGTGTTCATAAACCCTAAGAACATCATGACCTTTCTCGTCCCCGCCATGAATAATCTCCACCTCACATTGGCTTAGCAGACATCAAAATTTCTACAAAGAAAGAGAGTGTTAGTCTAATGTTAGACTATAGTCTTTCTTTTAGATAGGCAAGTGCAAAAAAGTACAAGTAAATGGAGCAAATTAGCATGTACTCACGAGGATCTTCAGGCTGCCATGAGGGATCAACGATCATCATCTCTGACAAGTTGATGTCCAAGTCTGTCCTCATTTGTCTTGTCATTAGTCTTCAGGTTTAAAACTATTGATTGCCTACATAGAAATCAAATTTAGCATCAATACAAACTTATACTGTGCCAAAAGCTGAGTTCACTATTGCTGATCTAAAGTAATTGCATGGGAATTTTTTCTCTAAACAAATATAGATAAAAATAGCACCACTATCTAGTGTTTCAAATACAAATTAAGTTCCTATCACTAGCTCCTTTGCTTTGGCATAAAAACGTAAAATTCTGTAGGAGATGTTTTATTTAGATATAAGTTCCATTGTAGACAAAAAGCTATGGCATGAAACACATCTAAGTCAAAGGCTACAACTTCGTTGAGTTGTCTACACATGGCAGAAAATTGAAATCATTGTTTATCAAATGAGAAAAGTATCCTGCTGTGAAGGTATCAAGCAAAGAAAAATATAACCAAAACAAACAGGTAAATATATCCTTCCATAAAAAAAATGTCCTTAACTTTGCATCACAAGTATGGTAAGTGACAATTAATAAAATTCCAAATAATAAGTACGTTAACCAAAGAAACTAAATACACACTAGCACAATGATTGAAAACTAAAAGGATTCTAAATCATAGTCTGCTTTTGGGCTATTCAAATGGCCCACTAGTTAAAACTATTATGGGTTGTTAAGGCCCTACAGGGTTATTTAGTATAGCAGTTGCATTTAGGGTCAATTAAAGGCCACATTAAGTGGTTTGGGACCTCCTTTTGGTTAGAATAATCTGGCTGTTATCAGCACATTAGAAATAAGTTAGGTCTTTGTGTTGTCATCATTAGCAACACCTCAATTACCCATTAGTTATCTAGCCATGCAGACATGCAGTTAGTTGTGCAGTCATAATTAAAAAATAGTCGATCTGCAATAGCATGCAAAAAGGGGAAAAAAGATTGGGGGTCAAAAATGGGTACCCATTTTGTTCTTCTTCATCATCAACCTATTCTTGGTCATTCTCCCCTTCTTGTTAGGCCAGTGCTACTTCTTCATCATCATCAGCCTCTTCTTGGTCTTCCTTCTCTTCTTGTTCGATCGTTGTTGCTGCTACTACTTCGTCATCAACCTCTTCTTGTTCAGAGGTTGTTGCTACTTCTCGCTACTAGAAATATGGCAAATAAATGACCAAGTGACTAAAACTTTTAGTCATGTGACCAAAATTCTACTAATTTTTTTCAACACAAGTATAAATGACTAAATAAATGACTAATTTGGTCATCGATTGAAATGACTAAATAAATGACTATTACTGCTCTATTCTTTTTTCTTTCCAATTTGATCACAATCCATGAATTCAAAGACAATATGATAATATATTTAATAGTATAATATAATATAATTATAATATTATAATATATTATATTATAATATTTATATTATATAGTATTATAATATTATATTATATTATATTTAATATTATATAATAATATAATATAATATTTTTATTATATTATTATATAATATATATTATATAATATTATATTATATTATAGAATAATATAATTATTAAATTATAATATAATATAATATAATATAATATAATATAATATATATATTATAATATTATAATATATTATATTATAATATTTATATTATAATATATTATATTATAATATATTTTATTATAATATTTATATTATATAAAATTATACTATTATATTTTATTATGAATATTATAATATTATATTATAATATATTTAATAATATGGGTGCTAAATTTCTATTTCACCATAACATATTTTAACATATGGGTGCCAAAATTATACATATTTCAACTTTTGGCACCCATGCGTTGAAACCCTAAAAGTAAACCCTAATTCTTATTAGTCCCTACTTCTCTTTTTTGCTGTGAATGATTGGAGTAGAGCGGGGCACTTAAAATTTCATCTTAGGACAGCAGGTGGGGCGCTTAAGATTTCATCATAGTGCAGCAATGAGTGCTTACGCATGGGTGAAGCAAAACATGGCCGCGTATGTGCCTGGCATGGAGATCACAGCCATAGCTATGGGCAACGAGGTGTTCATAAACCCTAAGAACATCACAGCCTTTCTTGTCCCCACCGTGAATAATCTCCACCTCACATTGGCTTAGAAGACATCAAGATTTCTGCAAAGAAAGAGAGTGTTAGTCCAATGTTAGACTAGATAGTCTTTTTTTTAGATAGGCAAGTGCAAAAAAGTAAAAGTAAAAGGAGCAGACTAGCATAGTACTCATGAGGATCTCTAGGTTGCCACAAGAGATTAATGATCATCATCTCATTATCTGTAAGGTCTGTTAACATGACAAGTTGATGTCCAAGTCTGTCCTCATTTGTCTTGTCATTAGTCTTCAGGTCTAAAACTATTGGTTGCCTTCATAGAAATCAAATTCAGCATCAATACAAATTTATACTGTGCCAAAAGCTGAGTTCACTATTGCTCGTGCAAAGTAATTGCATGGGAAACATTTTCTCTAAACAAATATAGATAAAAATAGCACCACTATCTAGTGTTTCAAATACAAATTAAGTTCCAATCACTAGCTCCTTTGCTTTGGCATAAAAAAGGTAAAATATTCTAGGAGATGTTTTATTTAGATATAAGTTCCATTGCAGACAAAAAGCTATGGCATGGAACACATCTAAGTCAAAGGCTACAACTTAGTTGAGTTGTCTACACATGGCAGAAAATTGAAATCATAGTTTATCACATGAGAAAAGTATCCTGCTGTGAAGGTATCAAGCAAAGAAAAATATAACCAAAACAAACAGGTAAATATATCCTTCCATAAAAAAAATGTCCTTAACCTTGCATCACAAGTATGGTAAGTGACAATTAATAAATTCCAAATAATAAGTACATTAACCAAAGAAACTAAATACACATTAGCACAATGATTGAAAACTAAAAGCATTCTAAATCACAGTCTACTTTTGGGCTATTCAAATGGCCCACTAGTTAAAACTATTACGGACTGTTAAGGCCTACAGGTTTATTTAGTACAACAGTTACATTTAGGGTCAATTAAAGGCCACGTTAAGTGGCTTGGGACCTCCTTTTGGTTAGAATAATGTGTCTGTTATCAGCACATTAGAAATAAGTCAGGTCTTTATGCAGTCATCATTAGCAACACCTCAATTACCCATCAGTTATCTAGCCATGCAGACATGCAGTTAGTTGTGTAGTCATAATTAAAAAATAGTCGATCTGCAACACCATGCAAAAAGGGGAAAAAAGATTGGGGGGCAAAAATGGGTACCCATTTTCTTCTTCTTCATCATCAACCTCTTCTTGGTTGTCCTCCCCTTCTTGTTAGACTGCTGCTGCTTCTTCTTCTTCTTCATCAGCCTCTTCTTGGTCTTCCTCCTCTTCTTGTTCGACTGTTGCTGCTGCTACCGCTACTTCGTCATCAACCTCTTCTTGGTCGTCCTCCTCTTCTTTTTCAGAGGCTTCTGTTGCTTCTTCTCACTAGTAGAAATATGGCAGATAAATGACTAGGTGACTAAAACTTTTAGTAACGTGACCAAAATTCTACTTTTTTTTGCAACATAGCTATAAATGACTAATTTGGTCATCGGTTGAAATGACTAAATAAATGACCAAATAAATGACTAATTTGGTCATTCGGCAAAAAACACAACTAAATAATTGGTCTAACAAATAAAAATGAATAAATAAATGAATATTACTCCTCTATTCTTTTTTCTTTCCAATTTGATCATAATCCATGAATTCAAAGACAATATTAGAATATATTTAATATTATAATATAATATAATTTATATTATATTATATATAATATTTATAATATAATATAATATTTATATTATAATATTTATAATATAATATAATATAATATTATTATAATATTATAATGTAATATTTATATTATATTATATTATAATATATTTAATATTATATAATAATATAATTTATGATATATTTATATTATATAATATTATATTATTATATACTATTATATTATATTTTATTTAATATTATATTATAAAATAATATAATTATTATAATATAATATTTTTTTTTATGAAAGGGGTAAAAGCTTTATTGAAATTTAGAAAATATCATTACAAAACATCAAAAGGCCAAGGCCCTGGGAACCCAAAAGAAGCAGCCATATAAAGCAAGAAGCAACATCATCCATCACCAATACCATTTCCATCCTTGGCAAAAATCCTCTCCAAGTCCTGTCGGAGCTCATGGGGAACCTACTCCCACTCATCTATCTTCCAGCCATCAACATGCTCAGAAGCCCACTTAGCCAAACAATTTGCTGCCCTATTCGACTCCCTCAGAATATGAACAAAAGATACCATCTCCATCAAAGAACTTATCTGCAAATCTGTTGCACCAGCATAGCCAACTACCAACTAACATCAGAAACCTTTTGTTTATTCAGCAAATTAATCAAAACCTGTGAATCAGACTCACAGATAACCTTGTGCCACCCCAACGCATAAGCCCACTCCAAAGCGTAGAGGATCGCCAAACCTTCCATAAGGTTGATAGTCTGCAATCCTTCATGAATAGAAAAGAAAAAAACCACTGATCCTAAAAAATCCCTGCTGGCCCCACCAATCCCGGCAGGCCCAAGATTGCCCGTTCAAGATCCATCGGTATTGAGCTTCAAAATGCTAGTCGGAGGGGGTAGCCATCCACCCACCCTTTGAACTTTCTTTTTCACCCACCTTCCTCTCCTGACACAAGCAGAAGCTGAAGATAGCCCCTGAAGACCCAATCTATCTACCATCTCAGCATCCCCTTTCTCCAAAGGGAACACAGCATTACACTTAGCTTCCACCATCTCCCGAATCATACCCATAATTCTGTGCCAAACTTGTTGAATCAACAGCTTCTCACCCTGAAATATTATGTGATTTCATTCCAACCAAATCTACCATAGTATGAAGGAAGGGTCAACATACCACACATCTTGCAAAAAAGAGGCTATAGAAGGAGGTCTACCTAGACTACTCCAAAAATCTACCAAGGAAGAAGCATGAACACAAGGGCTTTTCAAAACTCCCCACCAAAAATGACAAAGCTGCAAAGCCAAAGGACAACAGAAAAATAAGTGAGAAGAGTCCTCCTCGCCACATCCACACAAAACACACATAGAAGGACCTTGAAAGCCTCACTTCTGAATATTATCCCATGTCAAGCACCTATTCCAAGCCAAAGTCCAAATAAAGCAGTTACACTTCAGCCAAGAAAACTTATTCCACACATTCTTCCACTAGTGAACCTCCATCCCATCTAGCTGGTGAGATAACAACACCTGATATCATGAAGCAACAGTATAGACACCCTTAGGATTAGGAGACCAAGAGAGAACATCCCCTTCCTGAAGGGAGCTGCAGCATCTACGAGAAAGGATATTGTGAAGCTCAGCACACTCCTCCTCCATACCAACATCAGGCTTCTTCCATCTCACTACCACCAATTGACCATGAGAACAAAAGGACTTAAAGTCACTTACCTTAGACCATCCTACCTCACAAAACCTCTGGCACAGAGTCACCAAATTAGGAAACTAAGAAACAATGGGAGGAAAGCCATCCCAAGAATCAAACCAAAAATGAGCTTCCATCCCTCTTTTACAAATCCAAAAAAAGCCATCCTTGACGAGTGCAGCCCCTTTCTTGAGCGTACTCCAAATCATCAAGCCTTTCCCCACCAGGGGGTAAAGAGGAATATCAACCCTAGGGATCCTCAAGAAGTATTTCTAAGTTAGTATCTTGGCCCAAATATGATCATACTCCACACACCAACACCAATACAATTTAGCAGCCAGCGCTATCCCAAACAGCGGCAATTGCCTTAACCTAAGATCACCAAATTGCTTCAGGCTACAAACACTGTCCATCTGATGAGGCTCCATTTAGAGGACAACAAGCTACTAGCCCATAAAAACTATCTTGCTAAGGAATCCAATTCCCTAACAAAACCCATAGGGGCCACCTAAATCATACATCTGTAAATGGGGAGGGCTTGCACCACAGACTTGAGCAACTGAACACAACCCGTAAAGGACAACCAACAATGGGTCTAATGATTAACTTTCACACAAAATTTATCTAGAATATTCTGCCAAGAATCCCCGTTTAGCCTTCTAACAGATATGGGACTACCAAGATAGGTCAAAGAGAGCATCCCAATCTAAAATTGCAAGATATGAGCAATTCTCCTTTGAATGGAACCCAGAGTATATAATATTTGTATTATGCAATAATATAATATAATATAATATTTATATTATAATATAATATTATTATAATATTATAATATATTATATTATAATATTTATATTATATAATATTATAATATTATATTATATTATTAATATAATAATATTATATTATAATATATTTAATATTATATAATAATATAATATTATAATATATTTAATAATATGGGTGCTAAATTTTCATTTCACCCTAATGTATTTTAACATATGGGCACCAAAATTATACATATTTCAACTTTTGGTGCCCACCATTTTGGCGCCCATGCATTAAAACCCTAAAAGTAAACCCTAACTCTTATTAGTCCCTGCTTCTCTTTTTTGCTGTGAATATTAGAGCAAAGCGGGTTGCTTAAAATTTCATCTTAGCGCAGCAGGTGGGGCGCTTAAAATTTCATCGTAGTGCAGCAGTGAGGGCTTATGCATGGGTGAAGCAAAACGTGGCCATGTATGTGCCTGGCATGGAGATCACAGCCATAGTTGTTGGCAATGAGGTGTTTGTAAACCCTAAGAACATCACGGCCTTTCCCATCCCCACCATGAATAATCTCCACCTCACGTTGGCTTAGCGGACATCAAGATTTCGAGCCCCTTGGCCCTCAGCACACTTCAGAGCTCATATCCTCCGTCAGTAGGTGCCTTCAAAGCAAAGCTCATGGACATGGTAACGTGGCCCATGCTTGATTTTCTCAACACGGGGTCATACCTCATGGTAAATGCATACCCTTTCTTCGCCTACATGGTGGCTTCTCTTTTTTGTTGTGAATGATTGGAGCAGAGCGAGGCGCTAAAAATTTCATCGTAGTGTGTAGGTGGGTGAGCTTAAGCTCTCAATTTGTTGATAAGCCATGGTGACCCAGATGAGAAAAAAGAGAAAGGAATGCTTTTATATAGGCCTTTATATGTGAGCATTATAGTGCTCTAAAAATTGTCTATCGCCGTAAAAATAATTCACGTCGGAATATTTTCTAAAATCATCGGTTCTTCCTATCAGCATATTCCTTGAACCTCCTATGGGTCCAAGTGTTAGTTTAGAGGCATGTACTGCAGATGACCTTGGAAGCTAATTTTAGAAGAAAATATGTAAGAGAAACCCAAACACAGTCAAGGAATGGCTCAGAGCATTATTACAGGACATTTTTGTTTTAGCAATCTAACTTTTTTGTGGGGAGGTGAGGGATGTGAGGGTTTTTTATTAATACCTCTATAATCAGATATTTGCATGTGGGTTATTAATGGTGTGCTGCATTTTACAATCCCATCCCAAGTTCATTAATGTTTTTAAAACTGTAATTGTTTATCTATGTAAATGGATCATGTAAATATACCTACGTACATGGGGAATCACTATAAGAAGTCCTATCTGCTTACCCTAAAAGAGGGCTTTCCTAATCGAATATAAAAGAAAAGTTTTGCTCTCTGCAACTGAAAGAAGTGAATCATGATCAAATATCATGCATAATATATTTTTGGACAGTTTGAGTTTCACCATTACAAAAGAAGAAGTACCTAGCACCATTAACCTGATAGACTATATTTCTGTAAATTTGAAAATTGTTGTTTCAGTCTTGAGGATTCTCATACAACTCAAGTTGTTTTTGGTGAGTTGAACAAGGATCGAAATATTGGAATCAAAATGTAATAAGTATATGCCCAGTAAAAATTAACTGTGGCCTTTAAAATTAATAATTATTTCAATTTTAAAATTTTTATGCCCCTTGTTTATATGCCCCTTGGTGCTTCTCTCAACATTTGAATATCTATGATACTTGAAGTTTATATGCATAAATTTGTGAGGATTAAGTTAGATTTGATTTGTAACTTGAATCACTGATTCACCTAAATAAATGACTAAACCATGACTAAATAAATGACTACCATGACTAAAATAAATGACTACAATGACTAAATAAATGACTACCATGACTAAATAAATGATTGCAATTTTTAGTAGTTATTTTAGTCATTTATTGTTTTTTTAATGAATGACCAGTTAACAACAATCAATGACTAAATTAATGATTAAATATACTACCAAATTGATGACTAAATATATTACCAAATTAATGACTAAATATACTACCAAATTAATGACTAAATTAATGATGAAAATTTGTTTAGTCATAAATTTGGTCGTGAGATAAATGACTGGAAATAAACTACCAATGGTCACGTGACCAAACTAATGGTTACATGACCAATTTTTGTAGTTTTTTTAGTCATTTATTTTTGTTTTTCTACTAGTGTCTTCTTAGTCATCCATGCCCTCTTCTTGGAGGTCGTCCTCCTCTACTACTACTACTTCTTCTTCTCCTTGGAGATCATGCATATGGAGGAGCACATGATGTCTAATTAAGAAGGTGGTGTGCAAATCTGTTGTGCACAGAATTTCCTTGACCCGCTCTACTATTTCCATATCCTCACGCCAACAAAGGTCCACTTTCTCTCTAATCAAGACTATCTTGTTCTCCAAATTAATATGTAGTTCATCTTCCAGCTGGTGGCAAATGCTGGTAAATGAGGTGGTGTTAAAATTTGCCGTGTGCAAAATTTCCTTCACCCGCTCTCCTATTTTCGAATCTATAACCATCTTTTCCTGTTTTGTAACCAAACTAGTAGGGAGGATCACTTAAGTGGATCCAGAGAAAAAAATCCTAGAAGTTAATGTATCTTTTCTTATTTTATTGTCATGAGAAGGATAAACAACCGATGAGTGTGAAATTTGTTTATGTGGCACATTTGTTTTTTGCCTTTTCAGTTTCCCTTCTCATTTCCATTTTTTTCTTTCTTTTTTGTTTTAGTTCTCATTTTCGAGCATGCCGAAGGCTTGAAGCTATGGTCAAATTCAAATTTTTGAATCAATTTTTAATTCATATGCGACACCCTTTTGGTAGCCATTATAATTGCCACCAATGTTAATTATGTCTCCTCTACCTCAGAAGAATGCATTTTCAGACATCCCACAAACTCTATCAGGTATGTAACGTAAATCATATGCTTTCATATTGGGATGATTCAGCCCTACCCAAATGGGTTTTTCTAATTTTGAATCCTAAATTGCGAGTGTAGACAAAGGTCCATAATCCAAAAACCAAAATCACGGAAAGCAGTCATGTACGCTAAAGTGTGTGGTTACTTGTATTAGAGACGGTGTTGGTTCTCCTGGTGAAGGTGTTGGCAATCGACAGGGCTTAAATTTGACAGTCGACCTTACTTGTCAAGCAATTTTTTTATGACAGTTAAATTTGGTCACCATTGAATACATAACTGTCATAAAAGATTTGTTGGACAAGTAAGGTTGACTGTCAAATTTAAGCCCTACTGACCGCCAACACCTTCACTAGGAGAACCAGTGCTATCTCTGATACAAGTGACCACACACTTTAGTGTACATGACTCTGCTTTCCATGATTTTGGTTTTTGGATCCTAGACCTTTGTTTGCACCTGCAATTTAGGATTCAAAATTAGAAAAACCCATTTGGTTAGGGCTGAAATTATCCCATTATGAAAGCATATGATTTATGTTACATACATGATAGAGTCTGTGGGATGTCTGAAAACACTTTCTTCTAAAATAGAGGAAACATAATTAACATTGGTGGCAATTATAACGGCTACCAAAAGGGTGCTGCATATGAATTAAAAATTGATTCAAAATTTTGAATTTGACCGTGGCTTCAACCCTTCAACATGCTCAGAAATGAGAACTAAAATAGAAAAGAAAGAAAAACAAACAAAAATGAGAAGGGAAACTGAAAAGGCAAAAAACAAACATGCCACGTAAACAAATTTCACACTCATCGGTTGTTTAGCCTTCTCATGACAATAAAACAAGAAAAGATCCGTTAAATTCTAGGATTTTTTCTCTGGGTCCACTTAAGTGATCCTCCCTACTAGTTTGGTTGCAAAATAGGAAAAGATGGTTTTAGATTTGGAAATAGAATAGCAGGTGAAGGAAATTCTACGCACGACAAATTTTAACAAAACCTCAGTTACCAACATTCACAACCAGCTGGAAGATGAACTACATATTAATTTGGAGAACAAGATAGTCTTGATTAGAGAGCAAGTGGACCTTTGTTGGCATGAGGATATATAAATAGTAGAGCGGGTCAAGGAAATTCTGTGCACAACAAATTTGCACACCACCTTCTTAATTAGACAACATGTGCTCCTCCATATGTGCGAGCTCCAAGGAGAAGAAGAAGAAGAAGTAGCAACAGAGGAGGATGACATCCAAGAAGAGGGTGCAGATGACCAAGAAGAAGAAGAAGTAGCAACCTCCGAACAAAAGAGTAGGATGACCAAGAAGAGGTTGATGATGAAGAAGAAGCAGCAATAGTAGCTGAACAAGAAGAGGAGGAAGACCAAGAAGAGTTTGATGATGAAGAAGAAGAAGCAACAGTTGCCAAACAAGAAGGGGAGGATGACCAAGAAGAGGTTGATGATGAAGAAGAATAAAATGTGTACCCATTTTTGACCCCCAATCTTTTTTCCCCTTTTTGTATGCCATTGCAGATCGACTAATTTTTAATTATGATTGCACAACTAACTGTGTGTCTGCATGACTAGATAATTGATGGGTAATTGAGGTGTAGTTTTGTAAGCTTGGTTAGTTATACATTGATGATGACCAATCATAATGGGGAAGTGAGAACCTCACACTTTCTTCTCATAACATAATCTATGTACTTACAACAATTGTTGACACAACTCTAAAATACAATTTTATCACTTATATATCTAGGCAATTTATAAGGAACCTCAATCATGTCTTGAGATTCTAAGGTAGGAAATGGTTGGGAATTGAATAAACCAACATACATATCTTTCAATCTCAGTTCCTTCTTCTAGAGATAACCTTTGGCTAAAGTCCCATTCTAACAATCTGACGATAAAGAATACAAAAGCATTGTTTACCCTAGCAACATTTTGTGTAGATGCTTTAAATTCTAACTCTAAATAATATTCATAAACTTTATGTTTTTCAGGCATCATTACCCCACCATTTGCAAACCTAAAAATTGTTGTCTTTGAGCTAAGGCATATACTAAATAAGAAGTCATATAGAACTTATTTTTTGAACAACATTTGTCAATTTCTCGTGAAGATTATCACTAATCCAGGTAGCCTGGTCAATGAATTATACTACTCTCAATATCTTTGATATGTATTTGAACATCTAATTTTCAAATTCCCTAGCATCTTACTGGCTCGTGATTTTGCTTAATAAAGAGATGCAATCATTTACAACTTCAATAAAATCACTTCTAAATATTTTTTTGGGTAGCTTGGTTAATGTATCCTTTGGCTTCAAAATGCAATCATTGATTATCTTTCAGGAAATCATTTAGATGCTAGCCATTATAAGTTTGTGCCAATGCTAAGGTGACATCAAAATGCTTGGCCCTAGAAGGAATATAAAAAAATATCCTTTATGTATTGGGATGATATCAATAATATTGTATTTCCCTCTTGAGTTCTTATCTCTCTAGTCATTAGATTATAGTACTTAGATTATAGTACTTGGCACATGTCATCACTAGGTTTGGGAATTGTAAGGCTATTTTTCAAGTTCTTAACTTTGGGTAACATTTTCTCTATAGGGATTTCTATTTTGGCATGGAATTCATCTAATCCCACATGTCCCACATCTATTTCAATTTTACATTCACCCAATCATTAACTTGCTTCAAGGTAGAAGTAACTCCCTTATACTTGTACTTCATTTTGTAGGAGAGGTCACACCTACTTATAGAAGCCCTAGAAATTAATTCCTTAAGTTAATTGATTGGTTTTTGTAATTTCACCATCATTAAAATATTTTGATCAATTAATTCAAAATATAATTGAAGATGTTCAATTTTCCCTAATCCATGATTTTGTATAATTAAGTTGATCAAATTTTCAAGTTCTAGAATCTTAGATCTTCAAAATAAGTGTTTTAATGTTTTCATGTAGTTCATGTTCAGGCCCAAGAAGCGAGTTGAATTTTGGGTTTCAAGGTCAACTTGCAATTAGAAAGAGACTACAAACTATAAAATATTTTGGTTTCTAAATTATGGCCACGTTTTGAGCTTCGGTTGCAATTTTCTAGAAACTACAAATTACAAACATGATGCAAATGCTAGATAGGATTCAGATGCAGTATGCACTTAGTTTTTTACAAATTTTGAAAATTTTTGGGAATCCAATTTTGCAACTAGAGTCTAGACTCTAAGAGCATTTTGTAGCTTTTGCAAACTACAAATAATTTTGTGGTTTCAAACAAAGTTTAAGAATCATTTGCATTTCACAGTAATTGTAAAACAAAATGAAACCACAAAAACTTGCAAAAACTAACATTTCTCTAGGATGAACCTAAAGATTGATTAAGCTAAGTTATAATGACATGTAAAAGGTCTAAAAACTAGCAAAACAAAGTTCAAAACCTAAAGCATGATTTTCTAAGTGATTAAACAAGTTTAAAAAGGATTCAATGGATGATCCAAAATTTAGGGCTCAAAAACCATATGGTCAAAGGTCTGACAGAGAAACTAGGGTTCAAATCTATGAAAGATTTCTAAGAGCACGTGTACAAAGATGGGGGACCAAAAAGTGGCTAAAAGATTTTTTTGGTCCAAATAGGCTATAATGCACTAGGGTCAGTATGTGTTTAGGAATGATCAGGGAATAGGTATGGATTGTCATCACTCCCCAAACATATAGAACTACAAGCAAAAAGGAAGAAGATACATACAAAACAAATAGAGAATTTTTTTGGGTCAATATGAAAGAGACCCAAATGTCTCAATTCTTTGTATCATCCCCAAAATGTGATGAAAACACCATAGAGAACATATAGAAATAAAGTAGATATAAATAGAGGAATTTCACAACATTTCATCCTTCCTAAATCCATGTACTTATAGGGTTAAATCATGGGTCCTCTAGGGGGAACTACCATACACTTAAAAAAACACATAAGCACATGGGGATACAAAGAAAAACACACCAAACATATATGCTATCTAAATATAAAACAAAAACAAGCATATACACATGGTACAAATATGAAGTATCTACCTATCAAAATCCATATCCAACAAATCATCCTCATCCCACTAATGACTAAGTGGGGGTGATGGACCATTAGGTGTTGGAGAAGCCAACAAAGGTAGATAAGTATATTGAAGAGAACTAGACATGGGGTGTTATTTAGAAGAGGGAGGAGTAGTGTCCTCCCAAATGTCTATCAAAGGGGAAATAGTTAGCAAATGAGTGAATATTGGTGACAATGCTAAAACATCAACCGCTAAGTCAAAAAGACACGTATCGACTAGATGGGTAGATGACTTAGGTGGAGAATAGACCACAATGCTCTAATCCTCTATGTTGCTAGTAGACATGATAGGAATAGGAATAGGATCTTGTGGGGGAGGAGCCACCTCCATATGAGGGGAAATAGATGTAGAAGATCTTAGAAGGGGAGAAGGAGGTGGG
Source organism: Cunninghamia lanceolata (assembly GCA_027924645.1). Taxonomy (NCBI): domain Eukaryota; kingdom Viridiplantae; phylum Streptophyta; class Pinopsida; order Cupressales; family Cupressaceae; genus Cunninghamia; species Cunninghamia lanceolata. The sequence goes on along the minus strand of BSBN01000408.1, from coordinate 4,776,451 downwards.
GTAGGATAATTTTCAATTTTTTGTTTAGTGGGTGGGGGAGGTACAACAATATCAAGGGAAGAAGATTTTAGTTTAGGAAAAAATTGTTCGCAAACATGGGTAAATGGAACTAAGGATGCCAAGGTAGCATTGTAAATGATGCTAACATTGAGGGGTTTAGAGAATGGGGGAATATTAGAATGTTGCAAAATGAGGGGAGGCTTAGTAGACATAGCCAAAAACACCTCAATTCTTTTGGGCTTCTTTTTCAATAGGTTACTCTTGAGGTTTATGAGGTGGGTTAGAAGTAGGTAGGTTTCAAGTAGGTTGGGGAGCAGAGTGATAATGGTGCTTGTAAGATCTAGAAGACTTGTTTTTCCTACACCTAGTTTGAGAAGTAAAAGGAAGGGAATCTTGCACTATCTTTTTACCTTTATATTTTGGGGGTGCAAGAGGAGGAAAAGCAGTGGAAGGACGTATAAAAATAATATGTGGAGTGAATGATGTAGAAAGTATAGATGTATTTGGTGGAGTGGAAGAAGTAATAGGAGGAAGTCTTCTTCTCATGGCATGCTTCTGATAGAATTTAAATAAGAAATCAATACATGGTTTAGGTGGACTAGGACTAGACAAAAAATAGTCAAGAGAGAAGTTACCCTAGATGGAAAGTAGTTGATACTTACTATATGGGATAGTGTGAACAGTTCCATCATGAGGAAACCTGATGTATTTATTTATAATAGAAGAGATAAACTTCATGCACTGAGTCAAGGATGACCCAAGAGGACTTGATAATGATTAGATGTAGGAATAACATGAATGAGAACATCCAAGGATTTTGGTCAAATATAGATGGGTAAAATGATAGAGAACATCCAGGGATAATAGTCAAATGTATGAATAACATGATATAGAATGTTATTCATTGCATCATCATATATGAGAGGGGATAAGTAATCTAAAATGCATGACTCTATGGATGTAAGGCCATCATGACATGTGAAAGAAATGTAATCATGACATGTGAAAGAAATGTAATCATGAAATGGAACAATGTCATGCTTAGGGTTTCACTTAGGGTTTGTTTGACCTAAGGTTTGAATTTACATTGACCTTATGTTGGAATCAAGGGTTTGACTAATGTTGACCTTGTGTTGGAATCAAGGGTTTGCTATCTTCTTATGATACTAATGTTTTTGTGATTTTTGATTTTTGGATGCATGCAAATCATATATGAGTGCAGAATAATATTTTGTGCTTTTTTAGATCTTTATGGAAATAAAGTACTTTTCTAATCTAGGAATTGAAATAAGTATGCAATCTAGTATGTATTTAACTAATGCAATCTGATCTATGTTTTTGTTTGGTTTTTCTAGATTTTTGGAACAATTACTCTAGGAAAATGAAATTGCTTTGAAAATAAACTAATCTAAGAAATTTGAAATCAAACTAATCTAACAATGCAAATTCTATTTAGCCTATCAAGGAAATGGCAACATGTATTTACTATTCCCAAGAGCCAATTGAGATTTTCTAATTACTATAAAAGAAAATCACTAAGGAACCTGAAATGTGAGATGAGTGAGCCTCCACTACCCTCAGAAATCCTTGTGTTGGAAACCTCTTTATCCTCTTGTAGTAGCAGGGATATCCTGTTGGCAACAATAGGAAAGGGGATGAAAAAAGAGCTTTTGAAATCTTGAACTTGAGCTCAATGTGAGCTTGTGAGCACTGTGGCTTCCGATTTGGGCAATGTATTGACACGATATGAAGATTTTAGCAAAGATTAGATGAAATAACAACAAAATTAAAAGGCTCAATTGTCCTGTATGAGCATATGGATGCTAGTTGGAGAGCAAAAACCTACAAAATACTGGATGCACAAATGAAATTACCTTCGTTTGTGCTTGATGGAGGGGGGTATTTATAGGTTGAAAGAGGCTAAGAGATGTGAGAGAGGATAGAGAGATTAACTCCCTTGATTGGAGAGTTAACTCAGAAGACCAAGGAGTGATCTAGGTTAATTAGGGAGTGAACAAGCCAATATAGCTTATCATTAAAGAATAAATGTAGTTAAAAAGAATGCATGAGTTGACAAGTTGAGATAAAAGGAGCTAATTATGCATGCTTGGAGGCTTGGAATAGTTAACTCTATGTTTAGACCAAAAACTCATGCAAACAGGAAGAAAAATGGGTGAAAACAGAGCTTTTTTGAGTCAAAAACTCAAGTTCTTTCACTTCTGGAAAAGACAATAGGGTCGCCCATGGGTCACCCAATTCACCAGTCCTAGTCGCCTGGGGGTGACCCATGGGTGACCCATAGAGGGGAAGTCATGGGCTAACAAACGGGGTTGGTAATTGTTAGTTAGGTGAAAAGGAGGTGAATTGCGTCTAAAAACTAGTCAAAATCCAAATTTCCACTTGCATAAGTCAAATCTCTTAGGAGAGATCCTGAAATAATAGGGAGAGATTTGTATTGGTAGATCAAAATTGAAAACTGGAAGTTGGAGATGGCTTTCGAGGTCCTCTAGAGGGCTCCTAGGGGTGCGAATGGATGAAAAACACTAGGAAAAGGTCAAATGACAATAAATAGATGAATACAAGGCTTATGGATGAAGTCGCAAGCACAGAAAATGAGAATTGACAAGTGTCGAAAAGCATTGAAAGTAGGGAAAGGGTTACTTTGACAAAGGGGAAACAACAAGAGGAAAAATATAAATGCTACCAAGAGAATCATTGTTGAGAGGACGTTATTGCACGCTTACATGTATGTGACAAGGAGTGTGAGTCATCATCAGGGTCCTCATGGAGGCTGTACGTGATTTTGGTACTTACAGGTATAGATAATAATATAATTATATAATTTAATATATGATAATAATCATATAATATAATTATTATTATTATATATTATATTATATTGATATAATATATTATAATATATAATGATTATTCAACCATCGACATTCATGTCATCATCAGAATATTCACATAAAATAATAAAATGACACATGTCAGGATTCAGTAAAGTACCTTTAGCAGGACCATGGAATTCCCACTATGACCAAATGGATATATGGTACCTTATCGCATTGTTGTAGCTTTAAGTTTTCAGCTTAAAGCAAGGTTGTGATGAGACAAATCTTTGCGACAAGATAATAGAGAGTGAAACATGTCAGAGGCTCAGAGGGGATACACCTGATAAATATTAAAAATATATCAAAATAATATTAAAATAGATTAGGGGGATTAAAAACAAGGACCCATAGGGAACATGTGGTGTCTTCACGCACCATCATAGCTTCATAAATATAGGCCTAAATTAAGGTTGTGATGTCTGCAATGAAACCATACTTAGAATAAAATAAAGAGGCTCGAGGTCGGTAACTTAGATAAAAGGGGCCAGTAACTTGACAAACACCAAGGGGATAAAAAAAAAACTTAAGATGGGGAAACTGGCTACACAGGTCAACGATCAATTAGAAGGATAAACCCTAAATGCCTTAAACAACACCAACCACAATGTTTTTACTTAGGGATTTTGCAAAGCGAATCATGATAACATAAAAACCCTAAAAATTTGAATTGACATAACACATCCATTTATCTTTTCCCTTTTTATACATTTCTATACATTGCCATTTAACTCATTTATCTTTTTCATGTGATGAATGCTATTTAATATTAAAAATTTAAACCATCTGTATACAATGCAATTTACCATTGAACTCATGTCAATATCAAACTGTAATAAGTGAAATCTGAATGAAGATAATAACTAATCTAATGCATACTAACATGATTATACCTTTATTGAGACCTCACAAATCCATGCGGGAAGGAGATGCGCCATGTAGCTCCTTAGATGTTTCCCTTGATCAGAATGACTAAATGTGTAGAATGTGGATTGCTCAAGGCATACAACACAATGTGAATGAGATTAGATGATGGATTAGATGGGATTGAGACAAGATTTAGAGTGACTTGGACATTATGGAGGCATGATAAGGGGATTGTGGAATGATTTTGACAGAGTTTTGATGCATTCAAGAGGCCTCCCCAAATGGCTTAAAGAGGGGTCAATTTATAGGATTTTGGAGATGAGGATGGAGGGTCAGGATTCATCTTATCAGATCAAGGGCTAGGAATAAAAGTGAATCTTTTATTCCTAGGGATTGAATTAAAAATTCTCATTTTGGGAAGAGTGGAGAAGTGTGGGGGACAACTGAATTTTATATTCAGTGAGTGGAGGTGAGTGGGAGACAACTGAATTTTATATTCATTGATTGGAGGTGAGTGGGAGACATCTGAATATTAAATTCAGTTTATTGGATGAGTGGGAGACAAGGTTAATTAAGTGTTTTCTTAATTAACTTAAGCCTAGGTTAATCAGATAAATAGGATTTATCTCATTAACAGGGATTAGAGAAATCATCTAAATGAATATTAGGAATATCCATTTAATTAATGGGATATGGTGTTAAGGTTAAATGGACTAATTAGGTGAATTAATTGATCACCAGGGATATGCAGATTGGGGGAATGGATTAGTGTGAGGTACGGAAAATTGGTTTGCAGAGCAGTCCAATTTTAGGTGTCTACATTTGCCCCTCTTTGAGATGGTGTTGCGGCTAAGCAACACCATTTCAAAGAAGTTAAAACATAGAGATGGATTGGATAGAAAAATGATTTTGGTTTGGAAGAATAGGGTAAGGTTTGGGGATAATTGGTAAGGGTGATGCCCCCTCGAGAGGAGAGGCGGGTTGTGAGAACACGGTTGTGCTCTCGAAATGGATGGGACAGATTGGTTGAACTGGTCAGAGGATAAGTGGTGGGATGAAAGGATGATGATGTTTGGAGATGATTGGTGGATGATCATTGTGCTGAAACTGAATTTGAGCAATCCTAGGTTTGATATAGCAAAGTGGATATGTTCACCAAGGTATAGAAGACTAGGGTGATGATTTTTATCCAACATTTGCATGGATTAGACACGCAGACAAAGGGATGATCTCATGCATGCCCAAGATAGTACAACCTTGTCTAGACGAGGGAAGGGGACTCATAGCATAAGCCCTTAGTACAAAAAAGGTATGATGAACCTTAGATGCATAAGGAGATCAATATGCTAAAACTGACCCTATGATCAATCAAGATATGAATACTAGCTTGGAGTAATGAGACCAACCCACAAGCACAGCATACAAAAGCAAGACCATGCCCCATTCTAGATGTTTTCGCCACATACCATGATATAATGAGATCAAGGTAGCTTTGATGTGATCTTTGAATAGGACAAAAGATAAAAATCAAAAACCAAAAGACCAACGAACCAAACAAGTAACCATTGTATCTTTTGCTAAAATGGATGATGATGTGATTGATGCTGCCTATCGTAGGAAAGATATATCCGAAGGTAGGAATTGATTGATGATGGGATTGATGTTTGTAAGATTGGCTTAAGATGTGATGGTGACAAGTTGTGATTGATGCATTCAAGAGGCCTCCCCAAATGGCTTAGAGAGGGGTCAATTTATAGGATTTTGGAGATGAGGATGGAGGGTCAGGATTCATCTGATCAGATCAAGGGCTAGGAATAAAAGTGAATCTTTTATTCCTAGGGATTGAATTAAAAATTCCCATTTTGGGAAGAGTGGAGAAGTGTGGGGGACAACTAAATTTTATATTCAGTGAGTGGAGGTGAGTGGGAAACAACTGAATTTTATATTCATTGATTGGAGGTGAGTGGGAGACATCTGAATATTAAATTCAGTTTATTGGATGAGTGGGAGACAAGGTTAATTAAGTGTTTTCTTAATTAACTTAAGCCTAGGTTAATCAGATAAATAGGATTTATCTCATTAACGGGGATTAATGAAATCATCTAAATGAATATTAGGAATATTCATTTAATTAATGGGATATGGTTGTAAGGTTAAATGGACTAATTAGGTGAATTAATTGATCACCAAGGATATGCAGATTGGGGGAATGGATCAGTGCGAGGTACAGAAAATTGGTTTGCAGAGCAGTCCAATTTTAGGTGTCTACACAAACTATAATTACTTCTATATTTTTTATTAAAATTTAACATCACCCTTCAAAAAGATTAGGAAATTACATCATACATGAACATCTAACCAACCTCAAAGTTCCAAACAAAACTCCTATCCTTCAACCTTGAAACCTTGCTTTGGTCCTCCAAAATCTTTTTGGTTCCTCTTTTTGATGATGCTTAATGAATATTTCACTGTAGCCCATAATTATCCTATTAATAGGCAATGTATTCGTTACAAATTTAATTATGTACACATTCACAATGTCAGTAAATAATTTTCTATGGAACCTTGCTTTATATGTACAAGAAACCACTAGGTATGGGTAACAATAAGTCCAGTAAAGGAGAATTAAATTGATTTTCTCGAGGTCACTAGCAATTGAGTTGCAATACCAATTCCATGTGTCAATTCAAATTTCTAGCTTGTCATACATGCATGCATGTGTGGGAGATTGAACCCACCACCCAAAATAGAATGCATCATTTGCAAATCTTAAAAGTTTTGATTCTTGACATGATTTATTCCACTTGACAAATACTCATATTTCTTCATTCTAAGAAATGCAAAGCAATAACATCCTACATAGCCACACAAATAAAATTTTCCATCATACTTATTACTATTCTACATCTGTGAACTGAGAACTCTATCACACAATTAAATTCAAAATCATGATTGAACACAAAATAAGTACTTGATAACTTACTTTCTTCGCATAGCTGCTATAATGAAATCTATTACTTTGAACTTTTACAATTTATTGATACTTCTACTATCTAAAACTTAGAAATGCAACATAAGGTTGAAACAATAAACACTATCATATATACATGACATGTACTGCCGTGAAAAATGGGTAATAATTAATAAATAACAACCAACTCCATTTAATTGACTCTTTCGTACCTTGGAAATTTGCATTGTCTAATCTATGTGGTTTGTCACTTGCCATTAATGAACTCAATTGACATTGGCTAATCTAGCCGGTTAATTGCTTTCAATTAAATCAATCACACGACTCTATTTAATGATAGAGGTACTGCAAGTGCAGTATGTCCTATCAATCGTGCGACACTATTTGAGGCCATCCCAATTGAGATCACAATTAACCCACTATAAATGGAAATAATGTGGTGTGCCACGTGGTTATTGTACAACTACGTTTTCACACATGACATAATAAATATAGCCCTAAGCCTCTTCTATAAGTTTATTACACATCTTCCTTCTTTTTTGGTTGTTTTTGTTTTCACAATTTCATGGCGAATTGCTATCATTGAGATTCAAGATGAGTCATTTGATTTCTCATCATGTTTCTATCTTGCATTGCAAGTGGGAAATGCTGGATTTTGATAGATATGATGAGAAAAAACTATGGAAGGTGTTTCTAATTGACTCCCCCCTAGTTGATGATGCTGTCCGAGATATTATTGGCCATGATATTCTTTCACAATATCCTCAACAAAATCTTTTTAGTGACATCGCCTATGCATTTCTGTCGAATTTAATGGACCTGCTTGATGATCCGTCTAGTGAAGATGATAGGGAAGGCAATGATTCAAGAATTACTTATCCCTGGGGACAAGCTTGATTCAGCTTTAAATGATTACGATTGTGATGCCAGACCATGGGATAAGGATGGAATTTTCCCTTTACATTTGTTAGAGAGCTCGGTTGTAGCTAAACACATTCTTAAGGAGGCAAGGAGGGCAATTGTTAGAGGCTTGTTTGGCTGCTTTAACACGGCCCTTATTTTACATAATGATTTATCTGACTATTACTTAAGAAGGACAAGGTCTATTGTCTATGCTGCAAATTTTCTTCTTCATGTGGTGATTGTTAGAAGATAAATGAATGGTGACCACTAACAACTTTATTTTGAGTTTTTGAAAATTTAAACTATTTTGAATTTTACCTTTTTTGTGTATGCCTTTATCCTCTTGGTTCCTGTTAGGACACCTTGGGCTTGGATTAGGACTATGTAAATACTAAAAAATCCCTTGTAGACTGTAAATTGACACTCTTTTGTTTAATATAATATATTAATATGGGTTATCGATATAGATTACAATTTTTGTCAACATTTTAATTCTTTTGTCTTATTATCTATTATTTTTTGATAATAACATAATTTTGGAACTTTTATTATTTTATGGTTAGATCAATTGGTTGATTTTGGAAGTATTATAATTCAAAATATATGTAAAAAATAAGTTTAATCAAAATCATTCCTTGAATCCTTTGGAAAAGAGATTAACAACGTGTGTAATTAATGAAATTAACAAATTAGAATTAGAATCACCTCTCATTTTATTCAGTCAAAAAACTTAAACAATTGTTACAGAAAGATAATAGCACAAAGATGACATCCCTTTATAATAAAGGTTACATGGTGAAAGAAGAAGCCCTCGGACCCTCGTTGGATAAATATTTCCAGTTGACAGAGAGTTGAACACTGTGTATTTCCCTCATATTCTCCTTACAACATAATGAAGAAGAAACCTTCACTTGAGCCCTAGCAGGTGGAGCGGGAAGACTATGTGAATGAAATTGGGAATAAAGCTGGGGCTTTCTTCCAAATTTAAGAAGAAAGGCTAACATGGTGAAAGAAGAAGGCTTCTATAGTTTGGACTGTCTGGAAGGAAGCTAGAAGAAGCATCATACTAAGCTAGCTGCTAGAAAGATGAACCAATGGATTAGGAGATACCATTGTCCACAATCCATTGCTAGGCTACTAGAAAGATGTAACAATGGATTGGGATAGAAAACTAACCACAACCCATTAGATAGATGCAAGATCGTCTAGCATACAACATTGCCAAATGCATTTGTCTAAGGAGCCAAGGCACTTCCCAACTACATTGAAAGAAGATTGATGCCAGAGGGCACCATTCTCCTTCCTCTTTATTTCTCAAGTAGCTGGTTGTTATCTTTCCAAATCCTCCCATGTCATACATGGAGTTCCCATGACTCATTTTTTTCATCTTACAAGAACTACATCTTTCAAGGTAAGGATAACAACCCAACTATGTAACCATTCTAACCCCTTCCTCTACTAAAAAAGACTACATTCTAACTAAATAATTCCTAAAATTAGCTATCAAGGAACAACCAAAAGTTGAAATTGATTATCGAAAGCAAATTTCTCCATCTCTTTATAGCTAGGACTACTGGGAAATTGGGAATTCAAAAAATCATTACCTATCTATCTATCTATCTTACTAACCTTGCAAATAAATCTCTAGACACTAAAATGTCACTTCATATCATGCTCTAAGAGTGTTTGGGCATCCAATTCAAGAAATCCTCGTATGGACTTGACATCTCACATCAACAAGTACCTTGGCTCCCTTTACAAAGATTGAATTTTGCATCCACCAAAATGTCAGCCGTCAGAACAAATTGTTCCACTTGTAAATTGTTCCACCATTTGATGAACAAATGATGAATGGTTGTAGTTCAATTCTGGAAGGTAGATCTCCAACGCTACACATTGCCAACAAAATCCTCTAGAATCAACCAGGAGCCATTAGATATTATTAGATCAATAGTTGAGATATATATAAAATATATAATATATTTATATTGATTATTGTATAAAGGTCAAGGTGGTGGTAGAGCGCAAGCCCTCAACTATGAAAATGGGCCTATCTCTTAATTTTGTGATGTACATGAAACATCACGATGCAATCATGATGAGCCACATGGCATACAACATAGTCCACTTGTCTCTATTCTGGAGACTTTATGTAGAAATTTGGGTGTGTCAATACTTTGGCCTGAAATAGAACTTATGTCATCGATTTGCGATCATCTAACGATAAAAAATTATTAGAATATTTTCCATTTATTGACATGCGCAGTAGAAGTGACATCTGTCCTTTCCTAATTACTAAGGAATGTCGTGAGAAGCGCAATTACACATTTTTTGGAAGGTAATTTACGTAGCTCATTTATGAATCGTACAACAGTACACACTGCCATAATCAAAGAAAATTTATGGAAACATTTTATTAGGTTTGCAACCCTTGCAGATACCTTATTTTGCATTTTCACTGGTGTACTTCAGAGGAGCTTTGGACTACGTCTTCTACAGGTGTGAACATGGGCTTTCGCAACCAAGCTAGCTAATTGGTGCTCTTTCTTGCCCATTTCTTATAGTGATAAAGTTGAATTTTAAGAGTCAGCTGGGTGGGAAGAATAATTATTTTTCATGAGTCTGGACTATTTGTTTACCCCAAAATGTTCTGGAGATTTATTTGGCACCCTTAGCTGCAGTTACATAAGCTTTTATTTACTAGTTCCTCAAACAAGTAAAGATAAAACTTTTGTTTATTGAGAATGGTTTAGCTAAGGTGAAGGATACTAAGCGAAGACATATAGATTTGGACTTGGAGGATTTCTGGGCTCGATTAGAGTAAAACCCCAAGTCACCTATAGCCAAGAAAATACTAACAAGTGGGTTAGCTTGTGCTGGGGCTTTCCCACCTGTTGTGTTATGTCTAGACCTGGTTGTTACATGTGCAAAGAACTATTATCCTGATATTAAGGTTTGGTCATCCTTTGTTTTGGAGAAGACTGAGAGGTGGCTTAAGGGAAAATTTTGAAAGCACACTAGTTTTTCTTCTATGCATAAAGAATCAAGAACAAGAGAGCAAGGAACCTCCCAGGCCTCCAAAATTTAGAAAACTTAGACTGGTGTGGAGACAACTCATCACAAATTTGGTTCACAATCTGGTAGTGGTGGGGATGGAGAATGGCCTAAAGATAATGGGAAACTAAAAGGTGTATGTGAATAGGATGGTCAACCTGCATTCGTGAAACCATGAGTAAAGAAGAACTCGGATGCTTTACAACAATTGCAGGTAGATCACATGACTTCTCATGTGTCTCCTTCACTTGGTAAGGATTCTTCCATTTTTCAACAGATTGTTGATGATAGTACTTTTCATTCCTTGTTTGAGATTCCAACCTCCCCTATATGAAATGAAATTCTTGTGCAAGATACTCCTAATCATCTAGACAGAGTTGCCCTAGGTACAAGTGAGAGTGGTATAGTTTTGTCTTCCCCTTCCTAGCTAAAGAAAGTTGTTAAGAAAAAAAGGAGACATGCCCCAATGGCAGACATAAACATTAACACTATAGATAAATTGTTGCAGAATACACCTAAGCCTAAGAAGGCTAAGACGATGTCTCATATGGTAACAGATTTTTCCTTAAGGCATAAAAATTTTGGGATAGCAGACCCCATCGGGGATAAAAATGAAAATGAAGTCACAGAAGCGGATTTTAATACGACCAAGATTGACATGGGTCCTCCTACCATGGAAGGTGATATATCATGCAAACTTTGTTGAAATTAGGGCAGACAACTAAGAGGTGGGGGTGAATCAGTTGTCACAAAAAATTTACCTTTTTTGCATTTAATCTTCTTTACCACTTATTAACAGATTAATTATATAACCATGAATTCATGAATCAACAACACATGAGCAGAAACATAATCAACACACATAACACCATGTTTTTTTACGTGGAAACCTAGTTAAGGGAAAAACCATGGTGGGGGTTAACCCACAAGATTTATTCTCTTTTAAAAGAATAGAAAAATGGGAAGGTGCTTGCCTTCGGGCACACTGCCTAGAGCTCACTACTCCAAGAGACTCACTGTCTACAAAAATATTCACATGGTTATCACTGAAAGGTTGAACTGAGAAACAACATCTTCTCAATACCAACGTTTAGTTCCATTTAATCTCACAACACCTCTGCTCTGCTCCCAAACACTTCTTCTCTACCTTTGCATCTTCACTGCTCTTCCTCTTCTGCTCTTCCTCTTCTTCTACTCTGCTGTTGGACCTTTCTTAGAATCTTATCATTTTCGCTCAAGGACAAATTTTCTATGACTTCATTTCACTTATTTATACATGACATCAACTTTGGAATGAACATCAAAGTTGGCCTTACAATCATCTATCTAGAACATTCTCCAAGATAGACATTACTAGCAATTATAATGACAAGACTTGACTTAATACAAAATGCTACATGTGGACCACTACACTGTCGGCCAAACATAGCTAGGACTTGAATCTTCCTTGAACAATATGCCATGCTCCATAGAACTTCTCTTAGATCATCCACAACACGCACCAAGCATCCGATCGGCCAAGACTGGAAAGAACAGCAACACCCAAGGAGAAATCTTCAACTACGAGCTTAATCCTCAATGCTGACCACCAACACAATAGGTGCACGATCCAGAGACCTCCACAAGCACAATGAAATCAACAAGAACAACCACACTACCTCAAGTCACCAGAATCACTTGCATCCACATACCAGAACTTAAGAACACTAACTATCATGACTGTCACACTAGAAAGATTGCTTGTGGACCTCCAAACCATGAACCACTTGAGTTGAAGATACACGCCAACATCCCAAACATACCTCTAGAACCGCAGACCATAATATTCCAATGCAGAGCAATCCAGATCAAATTCATGTCAATCTGTTACCTCTAAACAACTACAAAACCCAGTTCTACTAAGATGGCCATAACTTCACCAATCCTCCATGCAGACCTCTCAAATCTTAACTGGAGCAACTTCAAACAATCATCTACAAAGCCCTTTAGTTTGCAGACTTTGATCTTCGTCTCATTGGAAATGAGGAGCAATCTACTTTGGTAAACTGCACTGTCTTCACTGTCTCTAACAAAGAGATATGTTGACATCAATGACAACACATCATATTTACATGTTTGCAACAATTTCCCCCTTTGTCATTGATGGAAACATATGATGTGAAAAACTGATTCAACCATCAAGATAAGGACTTCTCCCCCTTTCTTTTATCACACCTACAACCACTTTCTTCATTGCTCCCCCTTTCACTAGCAACTACTTACTTCCAAGTTTTTCACATGACTTCTCTCCCCCTTTGACATCAATGGGAAAGGGCACATATTTGCAATCATCTCTCACCCTTTTTCTTTCTTAGACAAAACCAAACTAAACTCTAGAATTAACATACTGACTACTCCCCCTAAGTAGCATCCCCTTAACACCAATCCGGATCACAAGATATGACTGTGAGTTCCACTGGACTGATGCACACTAGTGCACCTTAGTTCTGAATAGGAGGGGTAATTACCCCTAGCTTCACTCGAAGATACTCAAAAGTGTCCTTAGGTAGAGGCTTAGTGAAGATATTCGCAATCTAATCCTTTGAAGGAACAAGCTCCAATCTGACTTCATCTCATTTACCTTCTCTCTCAAAAAATGAAACTTGATGGATATGTGCTTTGTCTTTGAATGAAACACTGGATTATTTGAGATGTTTATTACACTTGAATTATCACAGAAGATTGTAACAAGCTCTTCAAACACAATTCTGATATCCTTCAACATTTGCTTCATCCACAAAACTTGAGTACAATTACTTGTTGCTGCTATATACTTTGCCTCTACAGTAGACAGAGATATTGCCTCCTACTTTTTTCTCAACCAAGAAACCAATCTCTTTCCCAAGGAAAATGCACCCCCACTAGTACTCTTCCTGTCATCCACATCTCCTACCCAATCAGCATCTGTATATGCATGAAGAGTGAAATCATCATCCTTAGGATACCATAAGCCATAATCAGATGTTCCCTTCAGATATCTAAAAATTCTTTTGACTGCTACAACATGAGATTCTCTAGGATCATCTTGAAATCTAGCAACAAGGCCAACTACATTCATAATATCAGGTCTGGTATGAGTCAAATAAAGTAATCCTCTAATCATTAATCTATACCTTTTCTGATCTGCCTTAGACGAATCATCATCTTTACTCAACTTGCATCCGGTTATCATAGGGGTACTCACTGGTTTTGAATCCTCCATTCCAAACTTTTTCAACAACTCTTTTACATACTTAGAAATGGACATCTCAAATTCACTTTGCATCTGATCAACAAATTTTTTACACATGCTCTCATTTCCACCAAAGATGATATCATCAACAAATACCTCAACAATCAAGATGTGTTCATGATCAATTTTGAAATAAAGATTACTTATCTAATCTTGCATATCAGGCTCTTGGGGATTGTTTAAGTCCATACAATGCTGTCCTCAATCTGCAGACCATGTCTCCTTGATCAAACAATTGGAATCCTTCTGGTTGCTCAATGTAGACTTCTTCTTCCAACTCTCCATTCAGGAATGTTGACTTGACATCCATCTAGTAAACTTTGAAATCTTTGTAAGCAGCAAAGGCAAGAAATAATCTAACTGCTTCAATTCTTGCCACCGGAGAAAAAGTTTCTTCAAAATCAATTCCCTCTACCTGAGAATATCCTTTGCACACCAATCTTGCTTTGTTTCTCACAACTTCACCATCTTCATTCAATTTATTCTGAAAGACCCATTTAGTTCCAATTACATTTTTGTTTTTAGGTCTAGGAACAAGATCCCAAGTATGAGTCTTTTCAATTTGCATTAATTCTTCTTCCATTGCTTTTACCCAACTTTCATCATTACACACTTCATTCACTAATTTTGGTTCAATCTTTGAAATCAAACAATACTCTTCTTATTCTTCAACAATTTTTCTTCTAGTTTGAACACCTTTATTTCTATTTCCTATAATCACATCTTCAGAATGATTCAACCTTACATACTTGGGAGTTTTGGGATTTTCTTGAACTTCTGATTCTTGAACTTGTTCCTCAACATTTGTAGTAGCTTCTTGAGTCACTGGATTCTCCGGAGCAATCTGAATCTGAGTCTAAGTTTGAACTTGCTTTCCTTGGTTTGGACTTTCATTTTGTTCATCTGATTCATATCCACAAGACTTGGAACATCTCTCCTTGCTTTCATCAACCTTGCAATTAGCACTTTCAACAATCTTTTTCAATCTCTTGTTAAAGCACCAGTATGCCTTGCTTTGATTAGAATAACCCAGAAATATCCCTTCATCACATCTTGCATCAAACTTGCCTAAATCTTCATCTCTTTTGATATAGCATTTACTACCGAAAACTCTGAAGTATTTCACAGTAGGAGCATTACCAAACCACAGTTCATAAGGTGTTTTACTAGTATTACCTTTGATCTGTGCCTGGTTAAGAGTGTAGATAATAATACTCACAACCTCTCTCCAATAGACATGTGGAACATTTTCCTCCATCATCATGGTTCTAGCAGCCTCTTGAATAGTCCTATTCTTCCTTTCCACAACTCCATTCTGTTGAGGAGTTCTAGGAGTAGATAATTATCTTCTTATTCCATGCTTTTCATAAAGTGCATTAAATTCACCGGAGGTAAACTCTCCACCTCTGTCAGATCTCAGACACTTTATCTTCACACCAATCTCATTCTCCACCTTAGCCTTGAACACCTTGAATCTGTCAAGAGCCTCTGATTTCTCTCTCAAGAAAGTGATCCACATCATCCGGGAGTAATCATCAATCAGGAACATAAAGTATATATCTCCTTGCAGATTCCTAACTCTGGCAAGACCACACAAATCAGTGTGTACAAGTTCCAGAAATCCACTTGAAAATTTTTCTTTACTTTTGAATGTAGCTCTATTATGTTTGCCCAACTAACATTCCTTACACATGTTATTTGTAGGTTTCACAAGCTTTGGAAGATCTCTCACAGCCTGAGTAGTACTTATCTTGACAATGTTATCAATGTTTACATGACACATTCTCCTATGCCATAACCAACTCTGATCAATCTGAGCAATCAAAAAACTTTTACAAGTACCACTTAAATGAAAGATATTACCTCTAGTCTGTGTACCAGATGCAATCTCAGTTTCGAAGCTTCCCAAAATTCTACATTTTCCATCCTTGAATTGAAGATCATACCCTTTGTCAACCAACTATCCAACACTGAGAAGATTATGCTTTAATCCTTCTACATACAAAACATCATTAGTGTCATTCTTACTATCAAGAGAGATGGATCCTCTGCCATGGATTGTACCAGCTGAATTGTCTCTAAACTTCACAATTCCACCTTCATATCTTTCCAAACTTACAAACTTACTTTTATCACCAGCCATATGATGAGAACATCCACTTTCAATCACCCACTCATCCTTTTCTTCAACTTGAGCAGCCAAGGCACTTTCCACATTCACATAGCTAGTAGATTCAGTAAGCACTAGATCTTCTTCTTTGATAGCAATGAACACCCATTCATTTCTAGAGGTACTTCCCATATCAGATTCATCATCTGTGACTCCTTCATCAGCAACTTCTTGGACATAGTAGCATTTCTTCTAAATCCTAGGTCTATTAGGGTTTGGCTTTGAAACCCTTTCCGGACATCTTGAAGCAAAATGACCAATCTTATTGCAAGCAAAACATTTGAAAGGCAACTTTCCTTCATACTTACTGGATCCTCTTGGTAATCTTTTGGCAATAAGGGCTTCAAGTTCTTCAAGCTCAGATTCATCTTCTTCAAGTTCCTTCCTTGCCTTCTCATATCTGGTTAGTCTTCTTAAAGAGCTTTCACCTGGATCAAATCTTTGCTTTTCAAAAACATTGGCTTTAAATGCATATTCTAATTTAGGAAGAGAATCACCAAACTCACTCATTTCAAATGCTGAAAGCTTGCCAACCAACTAATCCCTTGTAACATATGTCACAGTCCTGATCTCCTCAACAGCAGCAACTCTGTGCTTGTATGAAGTAGGTAAGGATCTGAGCACCTTGCCAACAATCTTTGATTCTTCCAGTTTTCCACCAGCACACCTGATACTGCACACAAGTTCATTAACCTTCTGCATGTAGGAAGTGATGTTTTCATCTTCACTCATCCTTAAACTTTCGTATCTACCCTTCAGGATCTGTAGTGTAGCACATTTGACATATGCATCACCTTCATACAGAGTTTCCAACTTCTTCCAGATTTCATGAGCAGTTTGCAATTCCAAGACATTTGTCATTTTTGTATCAGTTAGGGCACTCAACAAAGCTTCCTTAGCCTGAATGTTGTTTTCAGCATCTTTGATTTGATCTAGAGTTGTAGGACCATTCGGCAGAGGAGTATACTTATTCTTAGTTATCAACTAATAAGGATCACCTATGCATTGCAAATGACACTCCATGTGATTCTTCCAAAGAGAGTAATTTGTTCCATCAAATCTCAGACTGTCCTTCTTGTATGTCGACATCCTGGATCTCCTCAAGTGGTCAAGCTTCTTTTAGAGGAACCAGCTCTAATATCAATTGTTGAAATTAGGGCAGACAACTAAGAGGGGGGGTGAATTAGTTGTCACAAAAACTCTACCTTTTCTGCATTTAATCTTCTTTGCCACTTATTAACAGATTAATGATATAACCATGAAAGGATGAATCAACAACACATGAGAAAAAATATAATCAACACACATAACACCAAGATTTTTATGTGGAAACCTAGTTAAGGGAAAAACCATGGTGGGGGTTAACCCACAAGATTTATTCTCTATTAAAAGAATAGAAAAATGGTAAGGCACTTGCCTTCAGGCGCACTGCCCAGAGCTCACTGCTCTAAGAGACACACTGTCTACAAAATATTCACATGTTTAACACTGAAACGTTGAACTAAGAAACACCATCTTCTCCATGCCAAGGTTTAGTTCCATTTAATCTCACAGCAGCTCTACTCTACTCCCAAACACTTCTTCTCTACCTTCGCATCTTCACTACTCTTCCTCTTCTTCTGCTCTACCTTTGGACCTTTCTTAGAATCTTATCATTTTTCTCTCAAGGTTAACTTTTCCACGACTTCATTACACTTATTTATACATGACATCAACTTTGGAATGAACATCAAAGCCGGCCTTACAATCATCTATCTGGAACATTCTCCAAGATAGGCATTACTATCAATTATAATTACAAGACTTGACTTAATACAAAATGCTACATGCAGACCACTACACTATTAGCCAAACATAGCTGGGACTCAAATCTTCCTCGAACAATATGCCACGCTCCATAGAACTTCTCTTAGATCATCTGTAACATGCACCAAGCATCCAGTCATCCAAGATTGGAAAGAATAGCAACACCCAAGGAGAAATCTTCAACTACGATCTCAATCCTCAATGTGGACCACCAACAAAACAGGCACAAGATCTAGAGACCTCCACAAGCACAATGAAATCAACAAGAACAACTACACCACCTCAAATCACTAGAATCACTTGCATCCACATATCGGAACTTAAGAACACTAACTATCATGACTGTCACACTAGAAAGATTGCTTGCGGACCTCCAAACCATGAACCACTTGAGTTGAGGATACACACCAACATCCCAAACATACCTCTAGAACCGCAGACCATAATATTCCAATGCACAAAAATCTAGACCAAACTCCTGTCACTCTATTACCTCTGAACAACTGCAAAACCTGGTTCTACTCAGATGGCCATAAATTCACCAATCCTCCATGTGGATCTCTCAAATCTTAACTGGAGCAACTTCAGACAATCTTCTACAAAGTCCTTTAGTTCGTAGACTCTGATCTTCATCTCACTTGAAATGTAGAGCAATATACTTTACTGAACTGCACTGTCTTCACTATCTCTAACAAAGAGATATGTTGACATCAATGACAACACATCATATGCACATATTTGCAACAAATATCTATAGGCATACTAGCAAAGAGACTTAAAGCCTAGCAATAGAAGAACACAAAGCTGCAAGCCCAGGTGAATTCGCTGATATATTTCATTCAATCTATTTTGAATATTACTTCTCAATCCTTTGATGCAACTCTGAGTGTTTCTATTGATGGAATGGATCCTAGCATGTTGCAACAAATCATGAGTTATCAAACTCTAGCTAAGGCCACCAAGCAATGGGTAGAGCAAGTCATTGTTGATGGTTTGTTGTACATCGAGGAGGTCATGAAACTATATACCCTCACTTCTGGTAAAAGGAAAGGGTTAGTTGTAGAGTTACAAAATGTAAAGAGGAAAGATAATAATCTTCTCACGGTGTTTACAAAGATAAAATATATGATGGAAATTGATACAAATATTCTTGTAGCTGAGAAAATTTTTAATGATCCAAATGAGTATGATTTTGTGTCTTGGCTAGATGCACTAGAGTGGAAGAGGTCTGTGATAGGAGACTTTAGTGGAGAAATAAGAAGAATTTTGACTCAATATTACACTGATATGGTTGATCTTAAAAATAATTGTACCATGTTAGATGTAGAGATTTCATATGAAAGTGGGGAGAACTTGCTTGATGTCAAGGAAGTAAAGCAATATTTTAAGAAGATGCTTACTGAAGAGCTTGTTGGTACTGACATAGTTAATGGTGAATCACTAGGGAAGCTTGGACATATAGCAATGTATCTCAAAACTTTCAAGTGTGAAATTTATGATGTCTATAAGAGACTAATAGATGTGGACAAAATGATACATAAGTGGAAACTTCGGGTAAACATTACTTGTAGACCAAGTGTCAAGATTTTAACTCCCATCATTACTAGGTACAAGAGTTACAAGGTGAAACTTAGAGCACAGGTGGACTCGACTGCTACTGGTGAACATGACAAGGAAAGCAAAGTGACTCAAGATGAAGACCAAATTGCTTCAACGTGATGGCATTTCTTATTTTTATGTTATATCTTTAAACATGCTCTAGATACTCTTGTGGCAAAAGACTTATTATTTTATGTTTTAAATCGATTGTCCCCAAGAAGCTGTTATTATTTCAAAGACAATTATTTTATGACAAGGCTATATATACTAATCTTGTCGATGCATTTAGGATCTTTTGGAAAACTTTGTGTTTTTGATAGGTCAATTTTGTGTTACTTTATATTTCAATTATTTTCAATATATGAATGGAAGCTTGAGGAGTTGATTTATGGAGTCATAAACTTTGTGTTATGGTGGATGAATCTGTATTCTTTTTATGTATCCTTTTAAATTTTCTTTTATTAAATTATTATCTATTAATTTTCATTAATCTGGATCATTCCTTTGTTGACACTTGTCTCTATTCTAGAGACTTTATGGAGAAAGATGGGCGTGTCAGAACTACAGCCCAGAATAGAACTGATGTCATTGATCTCTGATACTGAATGTCGATTGATCTAAATGTAAATATTTTTTTAAGGTATAAACTCGCCAAGTAAATTAGTCATTATAATTTAGCATTTGATATTTTCACTAGCCACATTATGATTTTTCAAAAAATTGCCAGCACATTCGCCAAATAATTTATTTTACATTTTTTAATATCTATATAGTTCACCACCTAATTTATTTTATTTTTTGGAATACAACTATAATTCACCACCTAACTAATTTTATTTTTTGGAATACAACTATAATTGACCAAGGATTTTTTTTTTTTCCAAATCTATATACAATTCACCAACAAAAAACTAATGTCGACAAATTTGAAAAAATTCACAAATGAAATTTTTTTTCTTCAAAAATAGGCATAGATTTGCCAACATGTTTTAGCCTCGGGCTAGGATTCACCAAGATTTTATAGGTTTTTTAGGGGGGGTTCCTTAAAGTTATCCCTGGGATGAACCAAGATCTATAGAAGAGACATTAGGTATGAATGATGCAAAATCATAGAAGATTGCCATAGATGAAGAAATAGTAGCTTTGTAAAAGAATGATACATGGGATCTAGTACCATTTCCTGAAGGATGAAAACCTATTGTTTGAAAATGGGTGTTCAAGAAAAATATTGGTTCAAATGGAGGTATTGAGAAGTACAAAGCATGGTTGGTTGTGAAAGGTTACTCTAAGGTTGAGGGTGTTGATTATGGTGAGATATTTTCTCTTGTTGCTGAGATGACATCCATTAGATTTTTTATTTCTATTTTTGTTGCTTATGGTCTAGAGGTTGAGAAACTGGATGTGAAAATGGCATTCCTTCATGGTGATTTGGAGGATATTTATGACACAGCCAGAGTACTACGTGGTGAAAGGTAAAAGTAATTTGGTTTGTAAATTGAAGAAATCTTTGTATGGACTCAAACAAAGTCCTAGGATGTGGTATTAGAAATTTGATACATATGTGTTGAGTTTGGGATTTGAGCATTCTAAATCAAATCATTATGTTTATTATGAATATGATAGTGTGATCATTTCCCATTTATTTTAATATGATTATTATATGTTATTTATTGGTAAAGGGAAAGGAATTATTTTAGAACTAAAGTCTCAACTTGCAACTAAATTTAACATGAAATATCTTGGTGCAACTAAACACATATAGCTTGGCCAGAGTAAGTATGTTAATTCAATTTTACAAAGGTTTAACATGCATGATTGTAGACCATTGTGTGTTCATCTTATAGTTGGAATGGAGTTATCTACTTCATAATGTCCAACATCCCCATTGGAGATGGAAGACACGAGTACAATGCCTTACCAGAGTGTGGGCATAAGTTTGATGTATACTTTGGTTTATACTAAACTAGACATTGATTGAGCAGTGGGAGTTCTTTCCAGATATATGTCTAATACTAGTAGAGTTTATTGGGATGCAATCAAAAGATTCTTCAGATATTTATGGGGTACCTCAATTCATTCCTTATGTTATCATGATAACTTAATAGGAGATGTGCATTCCCTTGATATTCATGGTTATGTGGATTTAGATTGGACAAGTGATGTTAATAGAAAAAGGTCCACCAATGCTTGTGTGTTTAATTTATTTCGTGGTGCAATTAGTTGGATGAATAAATGACATGTGGTTGCTTTGTCCACTACTAAGGTTGAGTATATGGTAGCTATGCACACTTGTAAAGAAGCCATTTGGCTTAAGATACTGTGTATAGACGTTGGAGTAGAACAAGGTGTATTGATAGCTTATTGTGATAGTCAGAGTATGATATGCCTAGCTAAGAACCCAACATTTCATGCTAGGACCAAGCACATTGATGTACAATATCATTTTTTTAGGGATATGTTCAAGGATGGTAGCCCAAGCTAGTTAAGGTAAGGACTTTGATGAGTGTTACAGATTCACTAACTAAGCTTGTAGGCAAAAGGAAGTTCAAATAATGTTTAGAGTCTATGGGCCTCTTGGCCCCTAGTAAATAAATCATGGTGTTGATACTCCCTTTTCTCTTGCAAGGTGTTTGACAAATGGGTAATGTTAGGAAAGGTGTCTCAACCTTGCAATTACAAAAAGTGCAAATTTTTAGTTATAAAAAACTCAATTTAAGGCTATAGAGTTGGTTTTTGGCTAAAAGAAAATCTTTGGGTGGTCCTCATTGCCATTGGGGTTTCTTGATGTGTAGATCTTTTTGAGCTCTTCAATTTAAAAAAACAGGCTCAATCGACCTCCTTGATCGAAAGTTATGGGTTCCGGAAGTTCCGGAAGTTGGGCCTCCTGTATTGGAAAATGTAAAAATGTGTTAGACACAAAAAGAGTTGTAAGGGGGAGTTACATGTGTTTATGTGTGTTATGATACATCATGAGGCATATTTGATTGGAGATAATGAAACCCTAGGGATTTGGGCACCACTTTTGGGCGGTTTTAGCTCATGGTTTTGTAATTACCATTTGATGGTTTCAAGTATTGTATCTCCTATATATTATGTGCTTGAGATGGAGGTTGTGTGTGAGTCTTATAGATGTTTATTTTCCTCTAGATCTCTAGATGGTGATACTCCTATGAAAGCTTACTCTGCAAGTATAGTGTAATCTTGTTGAGATTTCTGAATAATATATTGGGCTGCTTTTGGAGTGTGGGGTTTTTCTCCTGAAAGGGTTTTCCCCACGTAAATCATTGTGTTATGGTATGATTTCTATTTATGTTTATTTATATAACTATTGTAAAGATCTTAAAAGTTTTTCATACCCCTCCTCTCAAGATTAGTGTAGGAAGTTGTTTCACTACCTTAGCTTCCTTACAAAATGATCCCACCAAATGTTACTTTCAAAGCGAAAATAGCCCTAAAAGTAAGTAGTATTTTATTTGTAATGGTTATATGACCCCAAAAGTAATGGTAGGAATACAATATTACTAGCAAATATCATTAATATTTGTAATTATACTATAAACTACTAACAATTAGGCTCTAATTGCACATCATTTACTATGGAAAAATGATTTGATTTAAAAATTTAATAAAATAATGCTTAGGCAATTTAAACAATGCTAAACTAATTTTTTGTAAAAAATAGGCAATTTAGTCCCCTTTATAGCTTGTACTATTTACCAAAAATGGAGGACCCAATTTCAACTATTCTCCAATTGGCAAAGATTCACCACTAAAAAGTTAGTGATGAGGGATGTGTGAAATGACATGGTATATTTAATATATCATGAGGGTATAATATAAGGGATGGATTTGGGGTAGTAAGAGAATGAACAAGTGAAAAATACAAGGGGTGGTGTAGTATATCAACATGTAGAGGCCTAGGGAAAGTAGAATTATTGAGAAAGTTTAGCGAGATATTTAATGAAGTGTCGATAGGAAGTTTGATATGATATGGTGGTAAGGGTAAGGATGTCTTCAATCCTACTTGGGAAGGAATATTGAAAGGACGTGGATAAGAAAGAAGTTCATTAGTTGGTGTTTGAGTTATGTCATTACTATCAGATATATCACTAAGGTGTCACAAGATATGATATCATGAGGAATGGTAGAAATAAGAGGGATAAATAGTATTAGGGTGATGTTGGATAAATTAAGGGAAGTACGGGTGGCTATAGAGAGAATAAGTTAAAATATTGTAAGAGGTAGGGGTAATTCCTTGTTGAGGAATGTGAAGATGCAAGAAAGGGCCTAGGGTTTGGTGTAAAGGAATTGATGGAAATTTTGAGGGTCCAAAAAGTTTGTGTAGATGGTATTTTGAGCATTCGAATCCATGACTAAGGGAGGTGGGATGGATAAGGGTGCGTTGAGGATAAGTCTAATGAGGATAAAATGACAAGAGTGAGGAGGAAGGATACTAGGAGGGAATAAAGAATTAGATAGGCTAAAGGGAAGGGGAAAGATGAGGATAAGACACAATTAAATAAGATACAAGCAAACACTAGGTGTAAAGGGATCACAAGATTGACAAATAGTATTCTATTTCAATTAAAATGATTATAGTTCCTACTTATACAATTGTAAATGATGACTATTAAGAATTGATCATGCACAAATAAAAGCAAACAAAGGGGTACTCTAAACTATACAAATCAACAAGCTAACTAGCAAGAACACCAAGAATGATGTATTTCCTATTAGAACTAAGAATATTTGCAATACCCAATGAAAACTATACAAAGAGATATACCCAATTTTCTATTATGCTCTACTATGAAAATACAAAGAACACACCTTATATTTACTATTTATAGGAAATAGAGGTGGTAGAAAGAAATAAATAAGAGTGGTTGGAAGTTACAACCATATTGTTGACTTTTAAGACTAAAAATGTATAGACTAACTTAAGTAAAATAAAGATTTAATCTAGTTACAAACATAAACATATGCACTAACACCCCCTTTAAGTGTAAACTATGGAGAGAAAAGAAGTAAAAAATGCTCAAATATGGGTCTCACCAACTAAGCATGATTAGATACCCATGAATAATTTGAACAATGAAGGAAGAAAGTGCTCATGATAAATCCCCTAAGGACAACTTCCTTTTCCCCAAGATTTAATCACAATTGAATATAGTGAGGAGATTCTAATCACTTAGTGAAGATGTTTCCAACATTTTCCTCAATAGGCAAGTACTCCAAGGTGAGAAAAACATTCTGAATGAGTTGTCAAATAAAGCATATGTTGATCTCTATGTGTTTAGTAAGTTGATTATCCTTTTGGTTGCAAGAAATGTGTATATCACTTTGGTTACCACACCAAAGAGTAGTGAGATGATCTTGGTGAAAGCCAAACTCTATCATCAATCGAAGAAGCCAAAGAGTCTCTTGACTAGCTAAGACAACACCTCAATACTCAACTTCTATAGATGATAATGTAATAAGTGATTTCTTTTTAATGACCATGAAAATAGACTAGAACCAAGGAAATAGACAAGGCCATAAGTCAACTTTTGATCATCAATGTCACTGGCCAAATCCGAGTCAATGAAACCCAAAATATGAGTACTAGATCCTAATGTATATTGTATGCCAAAATGTGAAGTGTTCTAAATATACATTAGAATATGTTTGGTTTCCTTCCAATGACTCTCATGAGGATTTTGAGAGAAATGAGAGACAAGGCCAACTGCAAAGGATATATTAGGATGACTATGTGTGAGGTACAAAAGAATACCCACCATCTACTAATACAAAGTAGAATAAACTCTAGGTGAAGTGCAATTGACATATAATAGAACCCTAGGTTGAGAAGGTGTGGACACAAGATTACAATGATCCATGCCAAAATGATGAAGCAAGTCATGAGCACACTTCTACTGATAAATGAAGATCCTATAATAATACTAGATAATCTATAGCCTGAGAAAATAGTGTAGAAGTCCTAGATTAGTCATGTCAAACTACTCCATCAAAATTTGTTGTATACCATGGATCATGGAAATAAAAATACTTGTAAGAATCATTTCATCAAAATAGAGGACAAGAATCAAAAGGACATTTCCATCCCACTAAATGTAATGTAGGATTAGAATGGTAATGGGTGAAACTAGAAGTAACTAGAAAATTGTCCATCTTCTCATACCAAGCTCTAGGAGCTTGTTTTTGACCATATACTGAATGTCAAATCTTGCATATAAGTGAAGAATATTGAACATACCAGGATACTGAGAGGGGGGGTGAATCAGTATCTAAACAAACTTCAAAACCTCCAGAGCAGATTAAAACATAAGCATTACAACATCAACATAAACATGAAAGATCAACACTTGATGCATATCAACACATAACACCAGATATACGTGGAAAACCTAAGGGAAAAACCACGGTGAGGATTAACTCACAATATATGAAGCTCAAAATTACAACTTTGCTTTAGGGATACAACCCAAGGAAGCTACTACTCCCTGTTGACTTTGTTTTAGGGCTGCAACCTAAGGAAGATACTACTCCCTGAAGACTTTGTTTTAGGGTCACTCCCAAGGAAAATACAACTCCATGTAGACTTTGTTTTAGGGTCACACCCAAGGAAGCAACTACTCCTTGAACTAAGAATGAACTCATACATGATGTAGTGCCCCTCAATTGTTCTCTATTAGATTGACAATTGTTTTGTTTGGATTGAGACATTATGGCATTTTGTTTGATGTTGGACTCACTGCTATGATGACAATTTGATGATACTTCTATTTCTAGTGTGTTATGCTTATGCTATGATTAGTTATGGACTTAATTGACTATGTGGATCAATCTTATTATGTGCATCATGCGATTATCTGATGATGTTTCTTATCTAGTTGTTCAGTTACAGATTGTTATGCGTGATGAGGTTACTTGTTTGATGTGTTATTGTTGTGAGAGGGATAGTGTCACATTACTTATACGTGAGTACCCTGCTACACTATGATTCCCTTTCACGGTGTGTTTGATTGTATGATTATATATATAGCTATATGTTTGACCATTTTGTTTGTTGCAGGTTGCAGGTATCAAGCATCGACTTCACCTGAATTGACAAGTCTGAGTGTGCCTTAACACCAATGGAAATTATTGAACAGAGATAACATAAGGTCCCCTAGCTTAGCCATCATCCTTAAAAGGATGAGTATCTAGTTTTGTATCCAGTCAGTGTGGTCAGTATGGGCATGATAGCTAGTCATTGTTGTTGTGGTCATGCTTTTTGATCATGTGAAGTGGTCAGGTACTATTTGGTATTTGGGTTATTTAAATTAGAAGTGTTTGGTTTATTGCTACATTAAAATAAATTTAAATGCAAGCTAAAGTTACATAAATTATAATAAGGAGATAAATAAATGTCATAAAAGGTGGAATTATGAAGTTGTTTATTAAATATAAATAATTTAATTGGAATAAAATGAAAATAAATATATAAACAAGTAATATGTTTTGATAAATTATTATAAAACTAAATTTATAAATAATTATAATTTGTCTTTAAACCTATATATAGAAAATATTAAAATAAATAAAATACAAATTTCATTGTAATGTTATAAAATTAAAAGATAGCAAAAATGTGAGTGAGTAAAGGATGGAATTTGTTGTAATTAACGGAATGGGGAACATGAAAATTTGTGTCAGAATTTCTATAAAATGAGTGGGGTTTGTGAGATTTGGAGGGATCTACTAGAGGGGGCTTTTAAGGTATAGAAATCAGGACATTCAGGCAGGAGAGAGAGAGAGAGGATTGATATCACACAAAATCAGAGCGAAGGAGGACATAACCATCATTAATTCATTCTTGAGGGGAGCAGGTAGACACAAGTATTTATCTCTTATGTATATGTCTAAGATACTTTCTTTTATTTTTCCATTATTGTTCCTATATTCTTCCTTCAGATAGACCTGTAGTTAAATCTGTTGAACATTATAGTTTCAGCTCCCCAAAACTATTCGACCTGAATTCTCTTTGATATCAACACTTTTCTTCATATATTAAAACTTGTCTTCTATGGAACCATTTTGTTCTTTTTCAAACCGCCTGGCTTTATTTGGATCAACCATTATTATTTTCTATGGACGCCCTTCATTATTACAGTATATCCGTTTGTGTGTATCCTACAATCATCGCATTCCATGAGAGTGTACCTCCATGAAATATTTTGTCATACAGATCATGTGCCTTGTGCATGTCTCCTCATTTTGCATACAGATCTAGCAAGGTAGTTACAACTACAACATCTGACATTCATTCCTCTCCCATTATGCCTTGGAAGATGTTTATACCCTATTCCAAAGCTCCCATTTTGGCATGCGTTGGTAAGGATGCTGGCAAAGGTTGCAGATCTGAATGTACATCTGCCAATTGCATTTGTTTTAAAGTTTCAAAGACCTTCTCAACAAATTCATTCTGTGTGTATTCTGCAATCATTGAAATCCATGAGAGGTGCCTGTCAAACAGTTCACTTACCCTGTCTATGCGTCCAAATTTGTATATATTTCAGCCAAGGATTTTATCTGTCAATCGCATTTGTTTGATCATTTCTGAAGTCTTTGCAATAAATCCATTTTATGCATATCCTGCAACCATTGCATTCCAAGAGATTACATCTCTAAGGCATTTGTCAATATAGTTCGTGTGCATTGTCTATGCTTCTAATGGCGCAGGCTAGGTAGGACGTTGGCAAAGTTTACAGATCTGACTTTATATCTACCAATTGTATTTGTTTGAAAGTTTCTTAAGTCTTATCATCAAAACAAAAAAAAAATAGCCTTTATTCGTATGTGATCTACCGACATCTGCAAAAAAAAAACTCATCCACACAATCACTACATGTTTAACTGGCATCTTAATGACAAAGTTTAGGGTGTCCTCAAGATAGCCAGCAGGCAAGAAGGCCAACCATGCATGTAATGATCAACTGTAGGTTTAATGCAATTAGGGTTCCCTTAATAAATAATAATTAGGGATTCCTTGATAAATATTAATATTAGGGTTTGTATTCATCACAGTTGAAACTGAATTTAAATTTATAAGTTTAGGGTTTTGTTTTTTAGGTAATCTTAATTGGTGGGGTTTTATATACCATTCAATTTGAGTGAGTTTAAATGGCTAACTAATTAAGGTCCTGAGTTTATCAATAATATAATGTTTTTGAGTCTTATTAGTATTCGATTATTAATTAAAATCAAATATAAATCAAATATCATAGTTGAGTTACTTGATTCATTTAGATTAAGTTATTAAAATTTATATGATTAGATTATTTGATTTATTGAACTATATATGGAAATGGAATAAGATAAAGAAATTTAGTGATAAAGATTGTATTGTATCTGATGCATTTGTTAAATTTGATTTAATAAAAATCGATCTGATTATATATTAATGTTGATGAATTTAATTTAATTTGGTATTGATTTTATTACGCTTTCTTTATAATATTTTGTTAAGTTGAAATTTGATTACTAGGTTTGGAATTAGGTTTATAAACATTGTCTTTGAAATTTGATTTATAAGTATTGCATATAGTTAATTGGTTTATTGCGAGTTGAATTGCATTATGTAAGTGAAATCTATGTGAGATAGAACATTGGATGTAATGGGGGTCTATGTGCAAGTTGTTAAGGTTTAATTCTAGAGGCCTAGGATGTTAT
Organism: Cunninghamia lanceolata; assembly: GCA_027924645.1. Classification (NCBI taxonomy): domain Eukaryota; kingdom Viridiplantae; phylum Streptophyta; class Pinopsida; order Cupressales; family Cupressaceae; genus Cunninghamia; species Cunninghamia lanceolata. The sequence continues at coordinate 4,747,202 of BSBN01000408.1, read as the reverse complement.
ATTTTGATTTCATGTTTTGTGTTGTTGGGTGTCCTGAGATAATAATGTTATAAGAGCATAATGTCTCTTGTTTATGTATGTAGATTTTGGGAAAATGATAATGTGAAATGATGTACATTCTATGTTGTAAATGCATCATGATGAGGTAATAATCTCCTTCAAGGATGTATTGTATGTTCATTTTATTGTATCGAGCTTGTGTTAAGTACTTTGTTTGATAATGGGGGGGGGAACCTTGGTAATTGTGAATGAGGAAGTATGTTGTTTATGGTCATTGTGATAGCTTCAACTGGAAGTTTCAGGGCAATGATTTAAGAGTTGGCCCTTGTGATTATGTTTATTATGCAAGAAGGTAAATGCCTTGCATTGTATATGAATACTTGTCATTATGATGGTAAATGCCTTGCTTGATGGGTAGGGTCTTCTAGATGCAGGTAGGGGAGTGGATTTCAATGTGGGGTCAAGGCCCAAAGTGGCTTGCTAGGGTAACCCATTGAAAGTTGGTAACCAAGTGACAACCTAAAATGAATTAGGGGGAAAAGGGTAGATTCCACATTAAACAAGATAATTGGATTCCTCACCCATGCTTGTAGTGCTAGTTTAGACTAAGGATGGGATGAGAAGGCCTAGTTGGGAAAACCAACTTCCTTGTCTCCACGAAAGGAATGTTGGTTCCGCATGTGTCACCCTATGGGGCCGACATCTAGTGAGAGGCTATCAGGGTAACCATAGATGGGGGCCGGTGTCTAGTGAGAGACTGTTAGGGTAACCCATGTCAAGGCCATGTGATGACACTCTTCCCTACTGCAACCTAGCATTCCCTAGACTTGAGTTCCTTTTGTTGCAAGTGTGCCTCTGGAAGTGGTGACTCTATTGTCAAATGTTATGTGTACTTTGTAAGTTGGAGTCAAATTATCCCTTTTGTGTTGTGTTATTGTCTTCTTGACCATTTCATGTTGTGGGACCTTATGTTATCTCCTAGCATGGGGGGTGGACCTTAGGGTTCCACATGGTTGGGTGGTTGTGCTTTTATCTCCATTGGTTTTCTCTTACTGTTGTTCGTGTGCGAGAAGGATGTATTTCATGTAGCAGATTCTAGATCTTGTTCTAACTTGAGGAGACAGTTACTTATGTTCAGGTTTTAGTCTTGTGAATCAATTAAATCTTGTACTATTATCTAGATGTATACATTCCAATGTAATCAAAAAAGTGATGGTGTAAACAATGAAATGTTGTACTCTCATGTACGTGAATTTGTATATGTACTTGTAGCTCTATATACAGGATCTTGATGATTATTTATCTGATGCTATAATATGGAAATGTAAGTGTTTATTCATTTAATGCAATAGATTTAGAATGAACTATTGTTGTTAGTTAATTCATGATGTATGTTTAAATCTTGTTAACAGATTGTTAGTAATGCAGTTGTGGAACCTAGAGGATACAACTTAACTTAAATGTTATGTGTAGTTATGATTTACGTTACTTTGTTTTAAAAAAAAAAAATATTTGTCCTTTTTAGTATAGCATAGTTTTGTTATTCTCTGGGTTCCTTGGTGGGGTGTTACACCTGGTATTAGAGCCTGGTTCTAACATTGGGTACTCTGGTTTTATATGATCCCATTATGTTGTCCTAGTTACTTAGATTCTGGAGATTATGTTTTCCCCTTTTTGTTACCCTCGACTAATAACCTGAGGTTGTCCTTTGGCAATGTTTGTGTAGGAAGATGCTTAGAGGTCGAGGACGAGGTCGAGGTCGAGGTAGGATACGTGGGAGAGGTGGTGGTGGTATCCCTCCTCCTAGTTCCCCTTGTGAGAGTCATCAGGAAAGCAGGGATAAGAATCTAGAGAATCAGGGTCAGCCAGAGGGAGCTCAATTGTGTCATCTGCTTGAGTAGGTCCTTTCTCACCTAGGCCTTAGACAAGAGGTTGATCACCTGGTGGAGAGGGAAAGAGAAAGGTCTCCTGGGAGGAGAGAGATTACAGCAGAGCAGGAGGCTATCTTAGCAGGTCACATGAGAGACCTCTTGAGGGCATGTCCTCCCACTTTTGATGGTTCTGGTGGTGGTTTGGAGGTAGAGACTTGGTTGATAGATTTGGACAAGTACTTTTCCATGCATCCATATGGTAGTAACACCAAGGTGAGATGTGTTATCTTGCACCTCAGAGGTTTTGCTTCTACATGGTGGCGATTGGAGGAGCAGAAGCTAAATTTAGATATTGGCAGTCTCTTGGGAATTGTTTCTACAGAGGTTCAGAGATTTTTTTGTCAGATCACTAGAGGCAGCAACATGTTGATGAGTTTCATGGGTTGAGACAGATGGCTATGACAGTGGAGCAGTATGTGCATAGGTTCTATGAGCTTCAGCAGTACTCAGGCACTGGCAATGATGAGGTCATGTTGGTTCAACACTTCATTAGGGGCTTGAATGCCCGTATCAGTGGAGGAGTCCGTGTCTTTGAGCCGAAGACCATGGAGGTGGTAGTCGAGAAGGCTTGACTGGTAGAGGAGAATTTGGCCATGGCTCTAGAAGGTCATACAGGTGTGCAGATTGGTAGTGTGCCTCTAGCAGGATTCAGACCTCGAGGTGGTCAATCTCAGGTAGAGGGTTCCTCGAGGAGCCATCATGTGCCCACTGAGGGTGAGCAGTAGTAGCAGCAGTATTTCCAATTGAAACCAAAGAATTCTCAGTCTCTTTAGGGTAGTAGGTTTCAGTCTAAGAAAAATCAGAGTTGACTGTGAAACAAGCATAATTGTTCTGATTAGCCAACTCAGAGCACACAGTCTGTAGTTAGTAGGGGTAGTTTCCAGTAATCCAATGCACCTATAGGTGGTGAAGGATATGGCAAAGGTACAGGATGTTTCTCTTGTTTCCAACAGGGCCATATAGCCAGACAGTGTCCACAGAAGAACACGACATGATTTAGTCAGAGGCCGGCAACCTCAAAGCCAACCGTGGGTGATGTAGGCAGGTCTCATAAGGTGTTTGTAGTGGTAGATAACTGCCAAGAAGAGCATCAAGGCATAGTAGTGGAGACTACAGGTGTGTTGCAAGGTATTGGTATTTCCATCCTTTTCAACTCTAGTGCTTCTAATTCTTTCATTTCCCCTTCTTTAGTGGAGTGTTGTGGATTGGTGGCAGCAAAGCAGGATGTTAGGTGGTAGGTCGAATTAGCCTCTAGAGCTGGAATAGCAGTAGAATCCCTCATGTATGGTTGTGGTTTTAGGATTGGTTCTCTATTTACCATGGTGGATCTTTGCATCATACCCCTAGGATCTTATGATATTGTGTTGGGTATGGATTGGTTGGATGCTCATCGAGTAGTGATAGATTGCTAGCATAAGTCAGTGCAGTGTTTGGATGATTCAGGCAGCGAGGTAGATGTAGTTGGCATTCAGAGGCCCATCTCCTTGCGTATGATTTCTACCATGCAGCTAAGGAGATGTATGTGTCAGGGTTGCCAGTTGTTTGCCATGACGGTTAACAATTTGGAGTTAGGGGAGAGTCGAGAGGTGTCCCTCGATGATCATCCTATCCTTAAGGAGTATGCAGATGTCTTTCCTAGTGAGATTCTAGGAATGCCACCTAAGCATGACATTGATTTCAAGATAGATCTCATTCCCAGAGAAAAACCTTTCTCAGGAGCTCCGTATCGGAGGACCACTCAAGAGCTTAAGGATCTTCAGTTGCAGTTAGAGGAGTTGTTAGAAAAGGGGTTCATTTGTCCTAGTGTCTCTCCTTGGGGAGCACCTGTCATTTTTGTGAAGAAAAAGGACAGATCCCTTCAGTTGTGTATTGACTATCGATAGTTGAATAAGGTGACTATAAAGAATAGATATCCTTTGTTGCAGATTGATGACCTATTTGATCAGATTAAGGGGGCTAAGGTGTTTTCAAAGATTGACCTAAAGTCAGGATATCATCAGTTGTGTATCTTTAAGGCCGACATTCATAAGATAGCATTTCACACTCGCTATGGGTACTATGAGTTCACTGTTTTTCCATTTGGGTTGACGAATGCACCGTCTTTGTTTATGAGCCTGATGAATGGTGTATTCTGCACCTATCTCAACAGATTTGTCCTTGTGTTCTTAGATGACATATTGATTTACTCGAGGACTATGGAGGAGCATGAGGAGCATTTGCGGTAGGTTTGGCAGTGTCTGAGAGAGAATCAGCTATATGCAATTTGGCAAAGTGTGAATTCTTTCAAACAGAGGTGAGATATTTGGGGCATGTTATTTCTGGTGAGGGCATTATCGTGGATCCTTTGAAGATCTAGGCCATCATAGAATGTCCAGTGCCCACTAATGTGTCAAATGTTTGCAGTTTTATGGGTTTAGCAGGCTATTATCGACAGTTTGTGTAGGGTTTTCCGAGGATAGTGTTGGTAATTATTTATGTCTAGGGTTTTAAACTTGAATGTTTGCTAGTTTTCTCCTTCAAACCCTAAAATTTTTGAGTTGCAGGATCTTATTCTGTTGCTGAAATTACTATCGGCCCCTGAAAATTGATATAAACCAGGTCAAATGCATATCGGGTCAATGTTTCTATGTCTGAGTGTTTCTGAGAGTTTCAATGAGGGTTTATTTTAAGTTTCAAAGTGCCGTGGAAGGTGCCACGTGGAGGCACCCAAAAGAGTCTAAATGTTTCATAGTCTCCACCAAAGGCTTCGAAGACCCTTGATGTTTCTTTAGTGGTGGCAACGCGGAGCTTGCCAAGTGTCAGTCTCTGTCGGTGTTTCATTGACCCTTTATGTGTTTCTATTATGTTTCAAGCTGCTCCCTGTGGAAGATGCCATGTATTGTCAGCCAAGACACTCTTAATATGTTTCTATGTGCGCATGGGAGGTGCCATGTGTCTTTAGCGGTGGCTGCGGAGCATGACAAGTATCAGCCCCCACATAACGTTTCTTGTTTATTTTGGTGCTAAGTGGAGACGCGGGGGTGGGTCCCAGTGAAGGGTCTGAGAGTTGCGGATCATGCCATGTGTATTTAATGTTTCCGGCACAGTTTCTAGTTACTTTGCGAAAAGTGCTGCATGTCACTTGTAGAGGCGTGTTTCAGAAAGTTTCTAAGCTACTGCAGACAAAAATGTGCCCCTGATTGTGACTATGGAGGTTGATACGTGTCGGCCTCTGCCTTGTTTCTATTTTGTTTCAATGTGTGGCAAAGTGGAGGTGGGACCCTGTTTGAAGGTGTAGGTCCACGGAAGGAGCCACGTGGCAGCTTCCGCGGGAGTTTCCAAAAGGTTTCTAAAAGTTTCTAAGATGTTGCGGACAGTGCCACATGTCCCTTGTGGTTGTTGCGGAAGCTAACAAGTGTCAGCTTCTGCGTATGTTTCTGTTTGTATCCCGTGATGCTAGTGAAACATGGAGGTGGGCCCCAGCATAAATATTAGGAGAGGCAGGAGGTGACGCATGGTGAAGGGGCCTTAATGTTTCTGACTGTTTCTTTTAAGTTTCTTTGAGTTTCAAGAAGTGGCCGCAGAAGGCGCCACGTGGCTGCTTCCACGAGTTTCAAAGAGACTCTTTAATGTTTCGAAGGAGGGTCTTCAAGTTTCATGAGACCGCGGAAGGCACCATATGGCGGCTTTCGTGGGAGTTTCAAGGGCCTCTTGTGTTTCAAAGGGTTTTTGCAGGCTGTTTCATCAGGTCCCTTTTATGTCTCTCAGCGGTGAAGCAGAACCCGCCACATGTTAGCTTCTGCCTGCGTTTCAAAGAAGAGTCCCTAAACATTTCAGGGTGCCACGGAGCTTGCCACGTGGTGGCTTCCGCGTGAGGTTCCGGTGGTAGACTCTTGGCGGGAAGATAAAGGGAGCGACGACCCAGCGATAGAAACTCAAAGTGTCTGTGTGGCACATTTTTGTTGGTGGTGACTTTTTGACACTTATGGGGCCGTTGATTTCAGCGATGGGTTTTGATCGACGGCCACATTTTAAGCTTGCAACGACAGGTTTTTTCTTTGTATCTATGGCCGTGTTTGGGCAGGAAAAACTTCAGAGGCTTGTTGCGGCTGCGTTTTCGGAGGCTGTGAGTGGTTGAAACATTAATGGCAGATTTTGCAGAAGGTATGGGTTGAGTTGACAGATTCAACCACCCGATTGATGAGGAATGTCCCTGAGCGGCGGCACAGATCCTGATCTCACCTGCTCTATCCTCTAATTCTAGCTATTGCTTTTAATTTTGAGCGCCAATCTGATCATGCAGTGTATCTGACAATTTTTGAGTCAACCATGTAATTAATGCTAAGTGCACCTTCCTCGCTGTATATAAGGGACTGTGTGACTCATTTTTTAGGTTGTTGAAAACTAGACATTTTGGCTCTGTAATGAAATACATCTAGTTTTGGTTGCTCTGTGCAGAAGATCTTGTGAGTTTATGAGTCTCATGTTTTATGTATTGTGCATAGACTTACTGGTTTCATTGTTGTTTTAGATGAATAATGCTATACTACATATGTTTTGTTATCTGTCTCCTGTATTGAATATACTCTTCTTTTGAATTTGGATATCTAAGGGGTGTCTTGGGTTCTAGGATATAGGTTTACTGTATTGAATGCTTGATCTCTTAACTTCTGCTCAAGGGGTAGATTAAAGTGTTTTTAGATTGAGTGTTGAGAAGAATGTATTGCAGTAAGGATATCATAAGTAGAGATAACTTGATACTCTATTTTGGGAGATATTTGTAAGGCAGATATCACACAAATCCCCTTGAAATCTAGTTTTAGTATGTTTATGCTGAACATTTACATGTGTATGTCTATGACTCCAAGCCCTGGATAGGCACCAATCTAGCTCTGTGTTGAGATTATACACCAGGTCCAGCTCTGCATCCAAACACAAAATCAAACTCATCACTCCAAAGCAACCATTAGGACAATAGAATTAGTTTTAGGACCCCAAGTCCTCTGTCTACAACTAAAAATAGGCCCAAAGCTAGCCCCTTTGCTCTTATCTTGCAGTTTTGGTCTACTTACAGGAGGACTTATCTGCTTCATGTCAGCATCCCAACCTTTGTATGCATATTCTCATGGATGTTGAGTAGGGAATACCCCCCTAGGTTTTGCAGAGCCTGAAGAAGAAGAGGAGATAAAAATAGAGTCTATCTCCTATACTATTGGCCCCTGGCCCAGAGATCCTGTTGATCATTGATGGCTACCTTGTAGGGAAATCTGGGAGTAAGCATCCAGTCTGGGAAAATAACCAACAGAAATTGGCGACTATGCTGGGGAACTTGTGAAAGAACCCTGATTTTTAAAAGAAAATAGTTCCTAGTAATAGGTGGTGACTCCGAACCAATCTCCCAACTGGTAAAGTAAAAATTTGTATACAAGGGAGAAGATCCCAACGTAATACTCTGTTTGAAGAGTTACCCATAAAAATGATGTATTGAAAGAAGGGGATTGTTTGAGCTAGTCAAGATGGTTCTCCTAGCCCCAAGAAAAATGATTTTATTCAGGATAATCCAGGATCTTCAGAGAAGATAGTACCTTATTTTTCAAACACTGAGGCTAAAATCCAGAGTGTGTATGAAAGACAGCAAGGTAATGGTTTGAGAATAAGGTCAGAGGTGTTTCAAGAACGTCCTTTTCATGATTCTCTTGACAGATTTGAAGAGGCTGAATCCCTAAGGGATGATGATAATGATGATCAGAATATGATAAAACCTTCCTCTTCAATGCCTAGAGAGGAAGAACTAGCTGATGAAATTAAGAGCTTAAGGGCTGAGTTAGAATATCTGCAAGCAGTTAAAATCAGAGACGATATGAGACATAAAGTGCAAGCTTTGAGTTGCTCAAAATGATTCAATTCCTTCCCTCCAAAATGCAAATATGTAGAGAAATCAACAAAGAAATGAGGTACAGTATCATCAGAATAATGATCAAAGACAAAATGTAGACAATGCCAGAGTACCATTAAATAATGTGAGACAGCATAATCCTGATAGAAATGCAAATGCTAATCAGTTTGAAAGGCACCCAATGCATTTGGATAGATTTAGACAGCTTGTTTTTTATGGCATTCCTGGTTATCAAAACCCTGTTGACAAACATGTGAGGCTGCAAGTGCCTAAATTTTCAGGAAACAATACTATCTCAGGAGAAGACCATTTAAAAGCCTTTCAGAATACCATGGACAACTTTGAGGTTGAGCATGAGGATGTTTTCATGAAATCATTTATGCAATCCTTAGTTGATGAAGCCAAGGAATGGTATAAAAGTCTACCTGACAGAAGCATTTAATCATGGGATGATTTCAAAAGGATGTTTAAGGAGCAATATGGTGACAAAACTGACCCTAGCTTTTTTGTAAATGAGTTCACTAGTATCACTAAAGGGTTAAATGAGCAGGTTGCAGATTTTAATTTAAGATTTACTAAAGTGTTGAACAAATTGCCACATCACATGAGGCTAAATGAACCAATGTGCATAATATTATATATTAATGCTTTTGATGCCAAAACAGCATATGGGTTAAGAGATAAGGGTCCTGCTACTCTTAGGGATGCTTTCAAGATAGCAATAAATATTGAGAATAACATGAAAGCATCAGGCAAGATGAACAGAAGGGATGATGTGAAAATTATGCATAATCCAAACAAACCTCAAAACACTCAAGGTAGTACATCTGCCCCTAAAGATAAAATAGATAAATTGGCAAATGTTGTTAAGGACCTAAGCTATAGATTGGCTAGAAGTGAAAAAGGGATAGGTCCTAATAGGCAAGCTTACCAAAGATAGGAAAAGAGACCATCATTGCATGATATGCCATATAATACCAATTGGCATAATGGTAGACCTGTATTGTCACATAACAACACAAATCAGGGAGCTCAACATACCAAGGAAACTCCTGATCCTTTGAAGAAGGCTGTTAATATTGTTAATGATACTCCATGGTGCATAATCTGTCAGATGCCTCATTCACAGTCACAATGTATGATTGCTCAGTCTCTATATAACAATGCCATGGCTTGTGATGAGTGCAATGAGCCTCATTGCATGGAAGATGATAATGTCAACATGTTGTCTACAAATAGAGAATAATCTTTTCATGATGCTAATGCAAATGCAAATGATGAAACTCAGGTCTGCCAACAGTTCCCATATGATGAAGATGATGAAGGCAACTATGCCTATGCTTAGGATTCACATAGTTTTCTGAATAACTTGAGGAGGCCTTCTGATGAAGAAATTAGGGCCTTCACAGCTACAGTAGTTGCTCAAGTCAAAAGCAACTACAACCTAAGAGGTAAGGCTCAAGTAGGTAGCCCACATCAGCCAGAAGGCATTTCTGCAAATCAGCCAGTACACAGTCATAAAGGAACTGAGACACAAAAGAAGCAATGGAACAATAATAGGCAAAATTTTAGGCAAAAAACAAGTTATGATCCCCAAGGACTAGAAAATAGAGTTCCCCATGTTGAGGATCAAAATAAGAGTTTTCAGAACAAGGATGATAGTCAGAAAGCCATAAAAACTAAAGTTGGATCATCTTAGGATAGAGGTAAAACTATGGATCAAGCTACAACTATTATTCAAAATTATGCTCCATTTGACATCACTCAGGTCTTGTCTCAAATAAAAGTCTCTGTTCCACTAATGGAGCTGATGAAAGTTGAAGAATTCAGAAATAAGACTGTATCCTTGATTTCAGGAGTGCCTTGTCAAGCTAAGCAAAATGATGAAGCCCAAGGTAAGAAGTGAGCTATGTGCATTGAAGAGGATGAAATTCCTGAGGTATATCTAGGGATGACCATGACAAAGTGCCCCTCATAGGTTGAACCATTTTATGTCTCCTGGTTATTAATGGAAAAGTGATTAGAAATTATATGCTTGACTCAAAAGCATCAACAAACATCATGCCTTTGGCCATTATGCAGCAAGCTAGATTAAAAATAGATAAAGCATGTGGGAAATGCTATGCAATGGATGCTAGGGAGGTACCTGTCATTGGAATCATGAAGGATGTTGATTTTAGATTGGCAGCATATCCAAAAAAGATCTATAAAATGAACATAACAGTTGTTGATATCAAGCCACAGTATGGCATGTTGCTGTCAAGAAGATGGGCAGCACTGATTGGTGGAAGTATGCAATTGGACCTGTCATATGCCATGATCCCAATGAATGGCAAGGATGTCAAGCTGATCAGAGAAGAAAGATCATAGGAGCCAGTTGAAGATCAAGATTCAAAAGAACACATCTATTTTGTAGACACTGACTGTGAGAATTTCAGAGTTGTTTCAAGTGATCAAGAAAACCAAAAGGAGAACCCTTGCATTAAAGAGTTGGACCAACAAGGTCTTTGGACCATGTATTTTGATGGAGCTTGTTCAAAAGAAGGCTCTGGTGCTGGAATTGTTTTTCTGTCTCCAACTGGTAAGCTTCTCCAATTCTCTTTCTTGTTGAGGTTTGCCTATACAAATAATATTGCAGAGTATGAGGCTCTGTTATTAGGGTTAAATGTTGCTTTGAAGCATGGAATTAAGATGCTCAAAGTGTTTGGTGATTCAGAGCTTATTGTGTCCCAAATTAGAGATAAGTATGCATCAAAAAATAAAAGGTTGAAACAATATAAGCATGCTGTTTGGGATACAATTGAATTGTTTCATGCCTTTTCAATAAATTGGATAGAAAGATCAAAAAATGTCAGAGCAGATTTTCTAGCCAATGTAGCCATAAGGCCAGATGAAATAACTTTGTCAGATGTTACAAATGTTGAAGTCAAGCTTAGGCCTACAGTGCCAGATAATGTATGCAGCTGGCAAGTGTTTGATGATGATAAGGATTTACTGAGATTTCTACATTGTATTAATGAATATGAGAACCAAGAAATAGATTTTCAGAACTTTGTGGAAGTTGTAGATGGAAAAGAAACCCTTTTAGGGAAAGAAGTAATTCAGCTAAAGACTAACAAAATCCCTAGAGGGCTGGTAGCCTTAGAGAGAGCTTTTGACAATAGGGACCAATTTGTTACAAAAGCATCTCCAACAAACAAGAATGATCTAGAGGAGATAAACTTGGGAACATCTCATGCTCCCAAAAAGGTATAAATTGGCAAACAACTCAAACCACACATTAGGAGTATGCTAATTGCATTACTGAAAAAGTATAAGCATGTTTTTGCTTGGTCATATGAGGACCTAAAGGCCTATAGAGAGGATTTATTCCAGCATGAGATCCCATTGAAGCCTGGAGCTAAGCCATTTAGACAGAAGCAAAGGCCTATTAATCCTACCTTGGCTCCAAAAATGCAAGAAGAACTTATAAAGCTTAGGGAGGTTGGAATAATCATGCCTATCAGACATTCAACTTGGGTGTCTAACCTTGTCCCAGTCAGAAAAAAGAATGGTGATATAAGGTTGTGTGTGGACTTTAGAAACCTAAAGGTATCTTCTTTGAAGGATAAATATCCATTGCCAAATATGGAGGCCATGTTGCAGAAAGTGACTGGCTGTGAACTTTTATCTATGAGGGATGGTTTTTCAGGGTACAATCAAGTGAAGGTAAAAGAATTAGAACAATTTAAAACTACTTTCACAACTCCATGGGGAACCTATGTATATGTAAGGATGCCATTTGGACTAACAAATGCAGGTGCTACATTTCAAAGGGCAATAGATGTTGCTTTTGCAGGATTGATTGACTCAATCTTGGTTGTTTATCAAGATGACTTGACTACCTTTTCAAAGAAAGAAGAACAACACTGTATGCATTTGGAATAGATTTTTATTAGAGTATTAGAATATGGTATCTCACTCAACCCAAAGAAATGTGCTTTTGGGGTTGTGGAAGGAAAATTGCTTGGACACATTGTTTCCAAGGATGGAGTTAGGATTGATCTTGATAGGGTAGCAGCAATTGACAAAATTTAGATCCCTAAAACAATAAAAGGTGTGCAGTCCTTCTTTAGACAAATAAACTTTGTTAGGAGATTTGTTCCTAACTTTGCAAAGACCACAAAAGAAATTTCCAAGATGTTGAAGAAAGGTGCAACTGCTAATTGGGAGAATGAAGCAATTGAATCATTTCAGAACATCAAGGAAGCAATCAAGATGGCTCCTGTGCTGAAATCTCCTAATTTTTCCAAGCCATTTCAATTGTTTTCATTTGCTTCTTTCCATACTGTTGCTGCATGCTTATTGCAGAAAAATGAAGAAGGGTTTGAACAGCCTATTGCTTTGTTTAGTAGGTCATTGCAGGCTACTGAATTAAAGTATGACATTATGGAGAAATAGGCATATGCACTGGTCAGAGCAGTCAAGAGCTTCAGGCCTTATTTGGTAGGCTCACAAGTAATTGCATATGTACCTCATGCAGCGATAAAAGATATCTTCACTCAGCAAGAGGTAACTAGAAGGAGATGCAGATGGATAAATAAGTTGCAGGAGTTCAACATAGAGATACAGATCACAAAATTGGTAAGAGGACAAGGGTTAGCAAAGCTAATGACACATTCAAATCTAGAGGCATGCCAAGTCAATGCAGTCCAGAATGAGAATGTCAATGTATCAAAATCTGAATGGTATAAGGACATCATATATTACTTGCAAAATCTGAATTGTCCTTCCCATTTCAGTGACAGTCAAAAGAGGACCTTAAAACTACATGCAATCAAGTATGTTATTGTTCAAGGTGAGCTGTACTGGAAGAACCCTGATGGTGTGTTGCTAAGATGTGTGGATGAAGATGAAGCTAACAATGTTTTGAATGACATGCATAAAGGATTGTGTGGTGGACATTATACTGCCCAAACAACAGCTCATAAGATCCTTAGGGTAGGATATTGGTGGCCCACTGTCTTTTTAGATGCACAAAGGCTGGTAAGGAAATGTGACCCTTGCCAAAGATTCTCAGGAAAGTTAAGATATGAAGGAGCATTGCCCCTTAGAACTGTAACTGTGGATGCTCCATTTCAGCAATGGGGAATTGATTTTATAGGGGAGATTTCAGAGAAATCTAGTGGAGGACATAGTTGGATTCTAGTTGCCACTGATTACTTCACTAAATGGATTGAGGCTATCCCTACTAAAAAGGCTACAAGTAAGGTGGTGATGGATTTTATCTTGGAGAATATTATTATCAGGTTTGGGGTACCATTCAAGTCAATCACAGATAATGCAATGTGCTTTAGATCAGGTGAATTTGTTGATTTTTACAATAAATATGGAATTGACTTGTCTCACACATCACCATACCACCCACAAGGAAATGGTCAAGTAGAGTCAAGCAACAAAAGCCTAATGAAAATCATCAAGAGGATAATGGATAAAAATAAGAAATCCTGGGATTCAAAACTGAAGTTGGCATTATGGGCTGATAGGGTGACAGTAAAAAAAGCCACTGGAAGGTCACCTTATGAATTAGTGTATGGTACAGCAGCTAGATTGCCTGTGAATAACCTCCTTCCAGTTTACAAGTTCATACAAGAGAATGATGGGGAGGTTAATGATTCAATGACTGAAAGGATCAATCAGCTGGTTGAGCTAGATGAAATCAGAGTAGAGGCACAAAAAATAAACATCAAGAAATAGCAAAAGGTGAAGTACCTATTTGATAAAAGGGTTATAGAGAGAGGTTTTCAGATAGGTGATATGGTCCTTATGTGGAATGCAAGGAGCCAGGATAAGGGTAAGCATGGCAAATTTGAACCCTTGTGGACAGGCCCATACCAAATTAGCAATATCTATGGAGGAGACTCCTACTTTCTACAAACCCTAAGTGGTGAACTAATGGAATTACTGGTGCATAGCAAATTCCTTAAAGCCTTTTTCACATAAATGAGTAACTTGTGTGCACAATGTAAAATAGTTGTAAATATTTTGTAAATACCTTGTGTAGCCGGTCGTGTTTTGAGTTTTGGGTTTTGTCTGGTCTGCCCGGAGTTGTCTGGTCCTCGCTGCAGTCTCGTGCCTGCACGTCCCCAATCGAAGCCTATGTTGGTAATTATTTATGTCTAGGGTTTTAAACTTGAATGTTTGCTAGTTTTCTCCTTCAAACCCTGAAATTTCTAAGTTGCGGGATCTTGTTCTGTTGCTGAAATTACTATCGGCCCCTGAAAATTGATATAAACTGAGTCAAATGCATATCAGGTCAATGTTTCTGTGTCTAAGTGTTTCCAAGAGTTTTAATGAGGGTTTCTTTTAAGTTTCAAAGTGCCGCGGAAGGTGCCACGTGGAGGCACTCGAAAGAGTCTAAATGTTTCACAGTCTCTGCTAAAGGCTTCGAAGACCCTTGATGTTTCTTTAGTGGTGGTAACGCGGAGCTTGCCAAGTGTCAGTCTCCGCCAGTGTTTCATTGACCCTTTATGTGTTTCTATTATGTTTCAAGCTGCTCCCCGCGGAAGACACCACATGTCGTCAGCCGAGACACTCTCAATATGTTTCTATGTCCATGTGCCTTTAGTGGTGGCTGCGGAGCGTGACAAGTGTCGGCCCCTGCGTAATGTTTCTTTTTTATTTTGGTGCTAAGTGGAGACGTGGGGGTGGGTCCCAATGAAGGGTCTGAGAGTTGCGGATCGTGCCACGTGTATTTAATGTTTCTGGCACAGTTTCTAGTTACTTCGCGTGGAAAGTGCTGCGTGTCACTTGCGGAGGCGTGTTTCAGAAAGTTTCTAAGTTGCTGCAGACAAAAACATGCCCCTGATTGTGACTGCGGAGGCCGACACGTGTCGGCCTCTGCCTTGTTTCTATTTTGTTTTAGTGTGGGGCAAAGTGGAGGTGGGACCCTGTTTTAAGGTGCAGGTCCGCGGAAGGCGCTACGTGGCGGCTTCCACAGGAGTTTCCAAAAGGTTTCTAAAAGTTTCTAAGATGTTGCAAATAGCGCCATGTGTCCCTTGTGGTTGCTGCGGAAGCTAACAAGTGTCAGCTTCCACGTATGTTTCTATTTGTATCCCGCGATGCTAGTGAAACATGGAGGTGGGCCCCAACATAAATATTAGGAGAGACGGGAGGTGACGCGTGGTGAAGGGGCCTTAATGTTTCTGACTGTTTCTTTTAAGTTTCTTTGAGTTTCAAGAAGTGGCCACGGAAGGCGCCACGTGGCTGCTTCCGTGGGTTTCAGAGAGACTCTTTAATGTTTCGAAGGAGGGTCTTTAAGTTTCATGAGACCACGGAAGGCGCCATATGGTGGCTTCCGCAGGAGTTTCAAGGGCCTCTTGTATTTCAAAGGGTTTTTGCAGGCTATTTCATTGGGTCCCTTTTATGTCTCTCAGTAGTGAAGTGGAACCTACCACGTGTTGGCTTATGCCTGTGTTTCAAAGAAGAGTCCCTAAACATTTCAGGGTGCCATGGAGCTTGCCACGTGGTGGCTTCTGTGTGAGGTTCCAGCGGTAGACTCTCGGCGGGAAGATAAAGGGAGCGATGACCCAGCGATAGAAACTCAAAGTGTCTGCGTGGCACATTTTTGTTGGTGGTGACTTTTTGACACTTTTGGTGCCGTTGATTTCAGCGATGGGTTTTGATCGACGACCACGTTTTAAGCCTGCAACGACAGGTTTTTTCTTTGTATCTGTGGCCATGTTTGGGCCGGAAAAACTTCAAAGGCTTGCTGCGGCTGTGTTTCCAGAGGCTGTGAGTGGTTGAAACATTAATGGCATATTTTGCAGAAGGTATGGGTCAAGTTGACAGATTCAACCACCCGATTGATGAGGAATGTCCCTGAGTGGCGGCACAGATCCTGATCTCACCTGCTCTGTCCTCTGATTCTGGCTGTTGCTTTTAATTTTGAGCGCCAATCTGATCATGCAGTGTATCTGGCAATTTTTTAGTCAACCATGTAATTAATGCTGAGTGCACCTTCCTCGCTGTATATAAGGGACTGTGTGACTCATTTTTTAGGTTGTTGAAAACTGGATATTTTGGCTCTGTAATGAAATACATCTGGTTTTGGTTGCTCTATGCAGAAGATCTTGTGAGTTTATGAGTCTCATGTTTTATGTATTGTGCATAGACTTACTGGTTTCATTGTTGTTTTAGATGAATAATGCTATACTGCATGTGTTTTGTTATCTGTCTCCTGTATTGAATATACTCTTCTTTTGAATCTAGATATCTAAGGGGTGTCTTGGGTTTTAGGATATAGGTTTACTGTATTGAATGCTTGATCTCTTAACTTCTACTCAAGGGGTAGATTAAAGTGTTTTTAGATTGAGTGTTGAGAAGAATGTATTGTAGTAAGGATATCATAAGTAGAGATAACTTGATACTCTGTTTTGGGAGATATTTGTAAGGCAGATATCACACAAATCCCCTTGAAATCTAGTTTTAGTATGTTTATGTTGAACATTTACATGTGTATGTCTATGACTCCAAGCCCTGGATAGGCACCAATCTAGCTCTGTGTTGAGATTATACACCAGGTCCAGCTATGCATCCAAACACAAAATCAAACTCATCACTCCAAAGCAACCATTAGGACAGTAGAATTAGTTTTAGGACCCCAAGTCCTCTGTCTACAACAAAAAATAGGCCCAAAGCTAGCCCCTTTGCTCTTATCTTGTAGTTTTGGTCTACTTACAGGAGGACTTATCTGCTTCATGTCAGCATCCCAGCCTTTGTATGCATATTCTCATGGATGTTGAGTAGGGAATACCCCCCTAGGTTTTGCAGAGCCTAAAGAAGAAGAGGAGATAAAAATATAGTCTATCTCCTATACTGTTGGCCCCTGGCCCAGAGATCCTATTAATCATTGATGGCTACCTTATAGGGAAATCTGGGAATAAGCATCTAGTCTAGGAAAATAACCAACAAATAGCTCACCCTATCACTTCTCTTCAGAGAAAAGGGAAGAAGTTCATTTGGTCAGAGCAATGTTAGGCAGCCTTTCAGACTCTCAAGGAGTGATTGACTAGTGCAACCATTTTGGCAGTACCTGATCCTACTGGAGACTTTGTGGTGTGTAACAATGCATCTTTGGAGGGTCTAGGAGCTGTTTTAATGCAGGATGGTCACGTGATAGCCTATGAGTCTCATAAACTCAAGGATCACGAGTTGAACTATTCCACACATAGTCTAGAGTTAGCTGCCATTGTGCATGCCTTGGTGAGATGGAGGCATTTTTTGTTGGGGCATTAGTTTGAACTACATAGTGATCACCACAGGTTATAGTATATATTCACATAGTTAAACCTAAATGCTAGGCAGAGGCGGTGGATGGAGTTCCTCTATGAGTACAATTTTGAGGTGAAGTATAGCCAGGGTAAGGAGAATGTTGTGGCAGATGCTCTTAGTTGGCGAAGACATGAGCTTTTAGAAGTCACTCTTGGAGTGGATTTGAGAGGTCAAATTCTTGCAGTACTTCCTACCAATAGCTGGTATCAGGAAGTGAAGTTAGAGGTTGAGTCAGGCAAACCCTTGGAGGGTAGATTTTCCAGTTACTCTCTTGAGTCGGATGGTCTCTTGTGGCACTTGGGTCTCATCTATATTCCCCTTTCAGAGGGTCTTCGTAGCCTAATTATATCAGAGGCACATCGGCCACCCTATTCAGCCCATCTAGGTGTTAAGAAGATGCACGTAGACCTCTGTCAGTTGTATTTTTGGGTGGGAATGAAGAGGGATATTGCTGATTTTGTCTCGAGGTGTCTAGAGTGTCAGAGGGTTAAGGCAGAACATCAGCACCCCATACGTCTTCTTCAGCCACATCTTGTTCCATAATGGAAATGGGACATTATTTCAATGGACTTTATAGTCAGTTTGCCTATATCCTCTCGTTGTCATGATGCCATTATGGTCACCATGGATAGGCTAACTAAGGTAGTGAACTTCTCTCCTATTCGGTCTTCATATAATGCTTCTTCTGTGGCCAAAATTTTCATGGAGGATATAGTTAGATTGCACGGGATTCCTCGCAAGATCATCTCCAATAGGGATCTAGTGTTCACTTCAGCTCTCTGGACATCCTTACAGCAAGCATTGGGAACTCAGTTGAACTTCAGTTCAGCTTACCATCTGGATACTGATGGGTAGACCAAGACGGTTAATCAGGTCCTTGAGGAAATGCTTAGGATGTATGTCATGGATTAGCAGACCTGTTGGGAGGATTATTTGTACTTGGTGGAGTTTGCGTAAAATAATGGGTATCATAGTTCTATTGGGATGTCTCCTTTTCATGCTTTGTATGATTGTCCTTGTCAGACCCCACTGAGTTGGGATCATCTTGAGGACAGAGTCCTCCTAGGAGCGGAGATGCTTCGGGAGATGGAGCAGTAGGTTGATCATATTAGAGAGCATTTGGTGGCAACGCAAGACAGGAAAAAGAAATATGCAAATGCCCATAGGGTTGATTGCCAGTTTTCAGTTGGAGACTAGGTGTTCTTGTGGGTACGTCCACGAAAGAGTCTAATCCATTATGGAAAAGGCTCTAAGCTCACACTGCGCTTTGTTGCATCATTTGAAGTTTTGGAGAGGATTGATCCTATTGCATACCATCTTCCTTTGCCTCCCAATCTATCACGCATTCATGATGTATTTCATGTTTCTGTTCTCAAGCCATATTATCTAGATATTTCACATGTTCTTGAGTGGAATGCTTTATAGGTAGAGGATGGGTAGCTGGCTTTGGAGCCCGTCAGCATTTTGCACCATAGGAGACTTACCCGCAGGGGCTGAGATGTGGAGTAGGTAAGGCTCCAATGGAATCCTAATGATGAGGCTTTAGCTACCTGGGAGGATGCATCCTGAATGCGAGAGTTATATCTATACTTGTTTGCAGGCTTCCAGGAGTAAGCCTGATTCTAGGGGGAGGATGTAGTGCCCCTCAGTTGTTTTCTTTTAAATTGACAGTTATTTTGTTTGATGTTGGACTCACTACTACGATGATAGTTTGATGATACTTCTATTTCTAGTGTGTTCTGCTTATGCTATGATTAGTTATAGACTTAATTGACTATGTGGATCAATCTTATTATATGCATCATGTGCTTATCTGCTGATGTTTCTTATCTAGTTGTTCAGTTATGGATTGTTATGCGTGATGAGGTTAATTGTTTGATGTGTTGTTGTGAAAGGGACAATGTCGCATTACTCATGCATGAGTACCCTGCTACGATGTGATTCCCTTTCACGGTGTGTTTGACTATATGATTATATATAGCTATATGTTTGACCATTTTGTTTGCTGCAGGTTGCAGGTATCAGGCATCGACTCCACATGAATTGACAGGTCTGATTGTGCCTTAACACCAATGGAATTGTTGAACGGAGATAACATAAGGTCCCCTAGCTTAGCCATCATCCTTCAAAGGATGAGTATCTAGTTTTGTATCCAGTTAGTGTGGTTGGTATGGGCATGATAGCCAGTCACTATTGTTGTGGTCATGCTTTTCAATCGTGTGAAGTGGTCAGGTACTGTTTGGTATTTGGGTTATTTAAATTAGAAGTGTTCGATTTATGCTCTAGTTTATTGCTACATTAAAATAAATTTAAATGCAAGATAAAGTTAAATAAATAATAATGAGATAAATAAATGTCATAAAAGGTGGAATTATGAAATTATTTATTAAATATAAATAATTTAATTGGAATAATATGAAAATAAATTTATAAACAAGTAATATGTTTTGATAAATGACTATAAAAATAAATTTATAAATAATTATAATTTGTCTTTAAACATATATATAGCAAATATTAACATAAATAAAATAAGAATTTCATTGTAATGTTATAAAATTAATAAATAGCAAAAATGTGAGTGAGTAAAGGATGGAATTTGTTGTAATTAACGGAATGGGGAGCATGAAAAATTGTGTCAGAATTTCTATAAAATGAGTGGGGTTTGTGAGATTTGGAGGGATCTGTTGGAGGGGGCTTTTGAGGTAGAAATTAGGACATTCAGGCAGGAGAGAGAGAGGATTGAGATCACACAAAATCAGAGTGAAGGAGGACATAACCATCATCAATCTGTTCTTGAGGAGAGCAGGCAGACACAGGGATTTATCTCTTATGTATATGTCTGAGATACTTTATTTTATTTTTCCATTATTGTTCCTATATTCTTCCTTTAGATAGACCTATAGTTAAATCTGTCGAACATTATAGTTTCTGCTCCACAAAACTATTCTGCTTGAATTCTCTTTGATATCAACACTTTTCTTCATATATTAAAACTTGTTTTCTATGGAACCATTTTGTTCTTTTCAAATTGCCTGGCTTTATTTAGATAGACCATTATTGTTTTCTATGGATGCCCTTCATTATTGCGGCATATCCATCTGTGTATTCTATTAAATCCCTCTATCTCCAGAATATCTGTCTGTGTGTCTCCTACAATCATCGCATTCCATGAGATTGCACCCCCTTGAAATATTTTATCATACAGATCACGTGCCTTGTGCATGTCTCCTCATTTTGCATATAGATCTAGCAAGGTAGTTACAACTACAACATCTGACATTCATTCCTCTCCTGTTATGCCTTGGAGGATGTTTATACCCTATTCCAAACCTCCCATTTTGGCGCGTGCTGGTAAGGATACTGGAAAAGGTTGTGGATCTGGATTTACATCTGCCAATTGTGTTTGCTTTAAAGTTTCAAAGACCTTCTGAACAAATTCATTTTGTGTGTATTCTGCAATCATTGAAATCCATGAGAGGCGCTTGTCAAAGAGTTCACCTACCCTGTCTATGCATCCAGATTTGTATATATTTCAGCCAAGGATTTTATCTGCCAATCGTATTTGTTTGACCATTTCTAAAGTCTTTGTAACAAATCCATTTTGTGCATATCATGTAACCATTGCATTCTAAGAGATTACATCTCTAAGGCATTTGTCAATACAGTTCGTGTGCATTATCTATGTTTCTAATGGTGCAGGCTGGGTAGGACGCTGGCAAAGTTTGCAGATCTAACTTTATATCTACCAATTGCATTTGTTTGAAAGTTTCTTAAGTCTTATCATCAAAACAAAAAAAAAATAGCCTCTATTCTTATCTGATCTACCGACACCTACAAAAAAAAAACACATCCACACAATCACTACAGGTTTAATTGGCATCTTAATGACAAAGTTTAGGGTGTCCTCAAGATAGCCAACGGGCAAGAAGGCCAACCATGCATGTAATGATCAACTGTAGGTTTAATGCAATTAGGGTTCCCTTAATAAATAGTAAGTAGGGATTCCTTGATAAATATTAATATTAGGGTTTTGTATTCATTACAGTTGAAACCGAATTTAAATTTATAAGTTTAGGGTTTTGCTTTTAGGTAATCTTAATTGGTGGGGTTTTATATACCATTCGATTTGAGTGAGTCTAAATGGCTAACTAATTAAGGTCCTGAGTTTATCAATAATATAATGTTTTTGAGTCTTATTAGTATTCGATTATTAATTAAAATCAAATATAAATCAAATATCATAGTTGAGTTACTTGATTCATTTAGATTAAGTTATTGGAAATTATATGATTAGATTATTTGATTTATTGAACTATATATGAAAATGGAATAAGATAAAGAAATTTAGTGATAAAGATTGTATTGTATCTGATGCATTTGTTAAATTTGATTAAATAAAAATCGATCTGATTATATATTAATGTTGATGAATTTAATTTTATTTGGTATTGAATATATTACGCTTTCTTTATAATGTTTTGTTAAGTTGAAATTTGATTAATAGGTTGGAATTAGGTTTATAAACATTGTATTTGAAATTTTGATTTATAAGTATTGCATATAGTTAATTGGTTTATTGCGAGTTGAATTGCATTATGTAAGTGAAATTTATGTGAGATAGAACATTGGATGTAATGGAGGTCTATGTGCAAGTTGTTAAGGTTTAATTCTAGAGGCCTAGGATGTTATGTTTTGATTTCATGTTTTATGTTGTTGGGTGTCCTGAGATAATAATGTTATAAGAGCATGATGTCTCTTGTTTATGTATGTGGATTTTGGGAAAATGATAACGTGAAATGATGTACATTCTGTGTTGTAAATGCATCATGATGAGGTAATAATATCCTTCAAGGATGTATTGTATGTTCGTTTAATTATATCGAGCTTTAGTTAAGTATTGTGTTTGATAATGGGGGGGGACCTTAGTAATCATGAATGAGGAAGTATTTTGTTTATGGTCGTTGTGATAGCTTCAACTGGATGTTTTGGGGCAATGATTTAAGAGTTGGCCCTTGTGATTATGTTTAATCTGCAAGAAGGTAAATTCCTTGTATTGTTTATGAATACTTGTCGTTATGATGGTAAATGCCTTGTTTGATGGGTAGGGTCTTCTAGATGCAGGTAGGGGAGTGGCTTTCAATGTGGGGTTGGGGCCCAAAGTGTCTTGCAAGGGTAACCCATTGAAATTTGGTAAGCAAGTGACAACCTAAAATAAATTAGGGGAAAAGGGTAGATTCCACATTAAACAAGATAATTGGATTCCTCACCCATGCCTGTTGTGCTAGTTTAGACTAAGGATGGGATGAGAAGGCCTAGTTGGCAAAACCAACTTCCTTGTCTCCATGAAAGGAATGTTGGTTCCACATGTGTCACCCTATGGGGCCGACATCTAGTGAGAGATTATTAGGGTAACCCATGATAAGGCCATGAGATGACACTATTCCCTACTACATCCTATCATATCCTAGACTTGAGTTTGTCTTGTTGTAAGTGTGCCTCTGGAAGTGGTGACTCTATTGTGAAATGTTATGTGTACTTTTTAAGTTGGAGTCATGTTAGCCCTTTTGTGTTGTGTTATTGTCTTCTTGACTATTTCATGTTGTGGGACCTTATGTTATCTCCTAGCACGAGGGGTGGACCTTAGGGTTCCACATGGTCGGGTGGTTGTGCTTTTATCTCCTTTGGCTTTCCCTTGTTGTTTTTCATGTGCGAGAAGGATGTATCTCATGTAGCAGATTCTGGATCTTGTTCTAGCTTGAGGAGAGAGTTACTTATGTTCAAGTTTTAGTCTTGTGAATCAATTGAATCTTGTACTATTATCTACATGTATACATTCCAATGTAATCAGAAAAGTGATGGTGTAAACAATGAAATGTTGTACTCTCATGTAAGGGAATTTGTATATGTACTTGTAGCTCTATATATAGGATCTTGAAGATTATTTAACTGATGCTGTAATATGGAAATGTAAGTATTTATTCATTTAATGCAATAGATTTATAATGAATTATTGTTGTTAGTTAATTCATGATGTATGTTTAAATCTTGTTAACAAATTGTTAGTAATGCAGTCATAGAACCTAGAGGATACAACTTAACTTAAATGTTATGTGTAGATATGATTTACATTACTTTGTTTTAAAAAAATATATATTTGTCCTTTTTAGTATAGCATAGTTGTGTTATTCTCTGGGTTCCTTGGCGGGGCTTTACAAATGATTACAGTATGATAGTCCTTCTATTGTTTAAAAATTGGCATTAAATCTTACACCTTTGATGCTTGCAATTCTGCTTCTTCTGATGATTGGATCAATTGGGCACACTCTTCACTTCTCTCCTATTACAAAAATGTCTGCAAGATGAATCAAGACAACATCTGACACTTCTTCTCTTTCTCCTTTAGTTGCACATCACAATGCATATGATATTCATACTCTACTCTTCATACTTTCATATATTCATTTTCACAATCATAATTCACCTAGATCAACTAGGTTACATTATATACATGACATTACATTGATTTCATTACATGTCGGCTAGAGATCACAACATGAAACATGCATGGGGCAAGCCCTATCATGAACAACACACTACTCTAGAAGGAAACACATGCCTTGTGGATCCCAATACATGCTTAGTCTAGTCCTAAACATCCTTCATAGCATCATTCTTCAAGGTATAATATCAACACGCTTCACAAATTTGAATTAGGTCATCCTTAAGCAGAACACATGAAGCTAGTAGCATAACGGTCATTTCAACGTGGTGGTACTCATGAGAGATTGAACATTGATTGTGCTTCTTCTAAATGAGTCAATAGGACCTACACAACATCTCCAAACATTCCTTTAACTCTGTATAACAAGAAATTTGTGGCGCATACCTTCAACATTCTTCAGTCGGCCAAACAGAGGCATATCCTAGCAATATCATCATTCTAGACCTTAGCTAGTTCTGGAGAGAGTAAAAAAACACCTTGCAAAGAAATTAGAGATAACACAAGATAATTAGGACCATCTTATATCAATTTATATACCATTTCATGCCACACCAAGTTGGCGCACATCAACATATGTCCTGGGAATAACTAGGCATCTAGAACTATCTGTATCATAGATGTCATTTGAAAACTAAGCTTGCAGACCTCTAAAACACCTAAAACTCATGTGGATGCACTCATACACTTCTGTGAACATATCCTCAAAACCACACAGCCATATATATCATTGCAGAGGAATGCAGAGCATTCCAAACAGTCTTCGTCATCACTTGATTTTGCCAGAGCATAGACCGGAACTCTGTCTCTCATAACTTTTACTGCAAAGGGACAAAGAGTCTAAAACTTTGGATTTAGCACCTTTACATGATAGTAAACTTAACATCTAAACTGCATGACCATATCTTCAAATGTAGAGGAATGCAAAGCATTTTACCAGATAATCTTTTAGGCAATTCTCTGCAGAGAAAAAACCTTCACCAACTTCTGGAGGCCAAAACCTTCATATAACAACACATACATCCTTAGGAACAATAGGAAGGATCATTCAACATGCCACAGGCCCTCATCAACATCTTCTCATCCTCATTATAGCTTAATGTATCATCATTCATCTTACTGCTTTTAATTCCCATCTTAATATTTCATCATTCATCTTAGTGCTTTTAACTCTCATCTTAATATTTCATCATTCATCTTAGTTTTTCTAATTCCCATCTTAATATTTCAACATGAAATTTTTTTTTTTGACCATAAGTATCTAAAAAAAAATTGACTTGACAATGATCAAGGCATGACATCCAACTATGAACATCAACAACCCACTATGAACATCAAGAGCATCACTGAATATCAGCAACCTTAAACAACATCACCACTATATCTCTATTACCATTGATGAAGGGGGTAAATCATAAAACACACAACAACAAAAATTGCACACAGAAAATAGAACTTTCTTTATTGATTTGGACAACTTATTACATTATAGAAGCTCAAATACAATTAGAGGAATCAACCCTCCATAGGCTGCAACACATTATAGCTTCCTTTCACAAGACTTTGGAATCATCTGCCATCTGTGACCCCAAATCTACTAGGGTTTCTATTTTTCCACCTATTCTTGACTCTACACTTCCCCCCTTAACTCTACTACTACCCAGGGTTCCCAAAAATGGTTATTAATAGCCTTTTTGGTGGCCAACAACCTAATTTCAAAATTTACATCTCCCTCCAAAAATAGGTCAACTTCTGGGAACCATAACTTTTGATCTGAGTGTCTGATTGACGAACCGTTTTATGCGTCAAAAAGCTCGTAGAGTGCTCTATGTGCTAAGAGCTCGCTCTACCAGTTCTAGCCATTTTTAGGCCTATACAAGGCTGTTTAGTGCCTCAAACCTGAGTTTGAATAATTTTTAGGCACTTTTCAGGAAACAAAAATTTTAATATCTTTAAACTCGCAAATGATCTTTGCGTGATTCCTTTGCCAAAGGTCTTATTTTTCAATTATGAAGCTTCCTAAAAATTTTCACTTCAATCTGTGCCCAAATGCAAACTTTCTAAAAATAGCAGGTTGCTATTTTTAGTAGTTTGGAAAAACTGAAAGTTCTACATCATTATTCAAGTGATTATGGAACCAGAACCACAAATCTTGAAAAGAAATGGAAAGAACATCAACAATTTTGAAACACATCTTTTTTTGGGTGATGCAAGATTGCCCTTACACCACTGGATGCTCCTGCATCAGACACCAAGGGTAATTTGAGAAGTGACTCTGTCACGTCTCAGGTGTTTGTGTGAGGAAAACCCAAACGGTCAACCTCCTAGCCTTAAACAACCAAGAAGAATCTTCAATAGGCCTTCCTTTCCATTTCACCAGATATTCTTCATATTTCTTGTTCTGAGTACTTCTTCCCACAGGCTATCCAAGATCTCTTCTATCTCCTCTGTTGAAGTAGATGCTGGAATACTCCACTGTTCTTCTGTTGGTCCATCCTCTGTTCCACCTTCATAATATTCTGATAAATCAACAATGTTGAAAATAGGGGAAATGTTGATCTCACTCGGCAACTCCACCTCATATGCATTTCCTAAATCATGTTTCTTCAAAATTTTGCATGGTCCAAATTTCTTTATTTTCAGCTTATTGTATGTTCCAATCGGGAACCTTTCTTTTGTCAAGTGAACCGTGACTTCATCTCCTACCTAGAATTCCTTATATCTCCTCTTCTGATCTGCCTTAGCCTTGTACTGAATATTCATCTTATTAATGTACTTTTTCACCTCTTCATGCAAATTCTTTATGTGTTCTGCAAAGTCTTCAACCTCGGCACTTGTCTTTTCTCCTTGTCCAAATTCCTTAAATCTAAATCATTTCTTGGACTATTCCCATATACAATCTAGAATGGTGATTTACCAGTACTCCTATTGACAGAATTGTTGTAAGTAAATTATGCCTGTGGTAAAATCAAATCCCATCCCTTGGGCTTATCTCCTACTAAGCATCATAGTAGGTTACCCAAACTCCTATTCACCACTTCGATCTGTCCATCAGTCTGTGGATGGTGTGCAGAACTGAACTTCAAATCTGTCTTCAACTTCTTCCACAATGTCCTCTAGAAATAACCAACAAACTTGGTATCTCGATGTGAAACTATGCTCTTTGGTAGACCGTGTAATCTCACCACCTCCCTGAAAAAAATTCAGCAATATGAACAGCATCATTAATCTTCTTGCAAGGAATGAAATGTGCCATCTTCAAGAATCTATCCACCACCACAAAAATGGAATCATGTCCTCTCTGTGTCCTTGGTAAACCAAGAACAAAATCCATACTAATATCATCCCATGGCTTCTCTAGTATAGGTAGTGGCTGATATAGACCTGTATTCTAACTTGCTCCTTTCGCCATCTGACATACTCTGCAACTCTGCACAAATTTCCTCACATCCTGCTACAACTGTGGCCAATAAAAATTTCCACCAACAATAGCAATGGTCTTATCTCAACCAAAGTGTCCATCCAATCCTCCACTATGCTTCTCCTTAATTAGGTTCTCTCTCATGGAACTCCTTGGAATGCACAACTGGCTTCCTCTAAACAACATGCCATCTTGGATTATGAAATCCAACCATTTTGTCATGTCCAAAGTAACAGGTTCCAAACGAGCTTTTCAGGTCTCTACAAAATCTGGATCCTCAGGATACAAAATTTTGAGCTCATCGAACCCAACAACCTCTATCTTCATTTCTGTCAACAAAATTTGCCTTCTGCTCAAGGCATCTGCAACTCTATTGGACTTCCCACTCCCGTGCTTCAAAACAAAAGTATAGCTCTGCAAAAACTCAACCCATTTTAAGTGCCTCTGGTTCAACTTTCCTTGACTATTAAGATACTGCAAAGCCTAATGATCAATATATAAAACAAACTCCTTTGGCAACAAATAATGTCTCCATTTCTTTAAAGCCTGAACTATTGCATAAAACTCCTGATCATAAACATAATACTTTTTCTTGGCATCATTAAGCTTCTCATTAAAATAGGCAATGGGCTTACCTTCTTGGCTCAAAACAGCTCCTATAGCACTACCACTAGCATCACAATCTACCTGAAATACCTTATTGAAATCTAGAAGTGCCAAAACAGGTTACTTTGTGACTTTTTACTTCAATGTATCAAAACTTTTGTCTGCTCCTTTAGTCCATCTAAACTCTTTTCTATCCCCTCTCATTGTCTCAATTAGGGGTGCACAAATGCTACTAAAATTTTTGATAAACTTTCTATAAAAACTTGCCAAACCATGAGAAGATCATACCTCTGTGGTACTCCTTATGTAGGCCATTCAATGATAGCCCTTACTTTTTCTGGGTCCATCTTAAGACCTTCCTCTGAGACAACAAATCCTAGGTATACCAACTCCTTTGCAAAACTATATTTCTTCAAATTAATTAGCAACTTCTCCTCCCTCAGCTTCTCTAAAACTCTTCTAATATGCATCAAATGCTCATCCCAAGTTTTACTGAAAATCAAAATATCATCTAAATAGACAATAACAAAACTTCCCAAAAATTCTTTCAGTACCTCGTTCATGAGCCGCATGAATGTGCTCAGTGCATTGGTTAGCCCAAATGGCATGACTAACCACTCATACAAAGCCTCCTTTGTCTTGAAGGTTGTCTTCCATTCATCTCCTTCTCTAATTCAGATCTGGTGATACCCACTCTTCAGATCAATCTTCGTGAAGTACTTGGATCCACTCAAACAATCCATTATGTCATCCATTCTGGGTCATGGAAATCTGTACTTGATCGTGATCTTGTTGATGGCTCAAGAATCTATACACATTCTCCACTCTCCATCTTTCTTCAGTGCTAGTACTACAGGTACCGCACATGGACTTAGGCTCTCTCTTACCAATCCCTTCCTCAACAACTTCTGAACTTGTTTGTTCAACTCTTCACTCTCTGCTAGAGTCATTCTATGGGCTGCCTTATTTGGCAAACTAGCTCGGGGTATCAAATCCATTTGATGACTTATCTTCCTCACTAGTGGTAAACCTTCTGGTACATTATCAAAGACAATATCTTGAAATTCTTCCAACATTTCTGAGACTTATGCTAGTACATCTTCACATTTCTCTTGACTAATCTTAGGAATCAATGCAAAGCAATGATGCTCATGCTTCATGCCCTCCAAAAATTTTCTACCATCTACTAAGCAAATTATGGCAGTACTACATACCTTTTCTTCCACCTCCTTCAAAGGCTTCAACTTATGACGAACTCCATCCTTTGTTAGAGATTATGTGTTTGCACGGCCATCATGGACAACACTCCTATCATACTACCACAAGAATCCCAATAACATATGACATGCATCCATCAGTATGATGTCACACAACACCTCATCATGGTAGTCACCAATCTTGAACTTCACTAAACACTACTCATTGACCAAAGCTCTATGGTCCTTCTGCAACCATGCAATCCAATATGGATGCGGATGCTTTCTTCTTGTCCACTTCAACTTGTCAACCATCTCCTCTGAAACAAGATTATCAGTGCTTCCACTATCAATAATAATATCACAACACTTACCTTCACATTTGCACCTTGTGCAGAATAAACTCTTCCTCTGATTGGGTTCTTTCTCCTCATTCAACAAAGTTCTTCTGACAACTAGAGTTTCTCCCCTTTTAGCATCTTTAGAGCACTTAGATTGCACATCTTCATCGACATGTGCAACTCATGCATTACCTTCAGGTCTTCTATTTGTCCTTCCTTGATGTTGTGGACACTCGTATGCTCGATTTCCTTCTTCTCCACATTGGAAACAGGTTCTTCTGAAACCTCCTCTTCCAGATCCTTGCCCAAGTCTACCTCTTCCTCTTCCTCTTTGCTCACCATTGTTCTGGTCATGAGGGTGGTAGGTATTATCTCCTCTCTGATTTCAACTAGTGCCGGCTTCTTCACTTTTCTTTGAATCTTCATTTCAGCCCCCATAGGGTCTTCCACCAGCCCTTCCGCCTTGACCTCTTCCCCTTTGCTTGCTATAAAATCTTTTATTCAGCTTCTCTTCCACCTTCAGGGAAAAATGGTATGCATCTTCTATGGTGGTCATTCTGACCAGGCTCAGCTCCTCTTGAATACTTGGCCTCAACCCATTAATGTAATGGGCTACCTTGTCCTTGTTGGCCTCTGCATGGCCTATCCTAAAAGTAATCTTATAAAACTCTTTTGTATTCTCTTTAACAGACTTGTTACCTTGCTTCAGTCTTTGCAGCTTCTTCAGCAACTCCATCTCATAGTCCATAGGAATGAACTACTTCTTCAGTTTCTCCACCATCCAATCCCATCTGGTGATCTTTCCTTTTCCTCTTCTATTCCTCTCTAATTGGACCTCCTTCCACCAAATATTGGCATGCCCCTTCAACTTTGTTTTCACAAACTTGACCCAATCTGGGTCTTCCACATCTTCATACTCAAAATATTCCTCCATGTCATTGATCCAATCAATAAGCTATTATGGATTCAAATCTCCAGAATATGTAGAAACTTTGATCCCGAGCCTCTTTCTAATCTTAGAAATGGCCCTCAACAACCTAACTTCTACAGGATCTCCTATAGCTTCTTGTTCTTCCTTAGATAGCTCCTCTTCCACTTCATCCTCACTTTCTTCTCTTATTCTTGGATCAAACCCTCTTCGCAACTCCTCTTGCAATGCATCAATTTGTCTTTACAGGGCTCTAAAACCCTCTTCCATCAAAGCATTCCTCCCAATATGATTTCTTCATGGAGGCATCTTGATCTCTGCAGCAAACCCACAACCTTAGGTCCTAGTGCAAACTGCCTCATGGTCGGTGATCTGTCTACACACTCAGGAACCCTTTCTTTGATACCACTTGATGAAGGGGGTAAATAATAAAACACACAACAACAGAAATTGTACACAGAAAATAGAACTTTCTTTATTGATTTGGACAACTTATTACATTATAGAAGCTCAAATACAATCAAAGGAATCAACCCTCCACAGGCTGCAACACATTACAGCTTCCTCTCACAAGACTCCAGAATCATCTGCCATATGTGATGCCAAATCTACTAGGGTTTCTGTTTTTCCACCTATTCTTGACTCTACACTTCCCCCCTTAACTCTACTACTGCCCAGGGTTCCCAAAAATGGTTATTAATAGCCTTTTTGGCGGCCAACAACCTAATTTCGAAATTTGCATTTCCCTCCAAAAATAGGTCAACTTCAGGGAGCCATAACATTTGATCCGGGTGTCCGATTGATGAACCATTTTATGTGTCGGAAAGATCGCAGAGTGCTCTACACACTAAGAACCAGCTCTGTCAGTTCTGGCCATTTTTGGACCCGTACGGGGCTGTTTAGTGCCTCAAACCTGAGTTTGAATAATTTTCAGGCATTTTTTGGGAAACAGAAACTTTAATATCTTTCAGCTCGCAAATGATCTTTACGTGATTCCTTCGCCAAAGGTCATATTTGTTAGTTACGAAGCTTCCTGTAAATTTTCACTTTAATTTGTGCCCAAATGCAAACTTTCTAAAAATAGCAAGTTGCTATTTTTAGGAGTTTGGAAAAACTGAAAGTTCTACATCATTATTCAACTGATTATGGAACCAAAACCACAAATCTTGAATAAAAATGGAAAGAACATCAACAATTTTCAAACACATCTTTTTTTGGGTGATGCAAGATTGCCCTTACACCACTGGATGCTCCTGCATCAACCATACTAGTATATCATCATCACAAACTGAGTGCTGACCTCACTCTATGTGTTGACATCAATGACAACACATATTGCTAACAATTTCCCCCTTTGTCATTGATGGAAACACATACTCCCCCTTAGATGTACATTTCTCTCTCACCTCCTTTGACATCAAGGACAAAGAGCAACTACTTCTTTTCCTTAGGGCACGATCTTTTATCCTTAAGATGCACATTTTATTAAATTTGAAATTCATGCTTTCTTGAAACAACTTAAGGCTCCCCCTATCAGAAAAAACCACTACTTGCTCCCCCTAAGAGGTAGCCACCATTAGTCCAGGAAAAAAGGATATAGAATGAACTCCCCCCATACAGATGCACCACTATGCATCTACCAAGAAGGAGGGGCAATTACCCCTAACCTCTGCCGAAGATCTTCAAAAATATCCTTTTCAAGAGCCTTTGTGAAAATATCTACAATATGATCCTTTGTTGGAACATATTCCAACTTTACTTCCTTATCTGCAACCTTTTCTCTCAAAAAGTGATACCTGATTGCTATATGCTTGGTTTTAGAATGCATCACTAGATTCTTGGAAATATTGATAGCACTTGTATTATCACACAAAATAAAAATAGGCTCATCATACAGTACCTTGATATCGTTCAAGGTTTGCTTCATCCACAACACTTGTGTACAACAAGATGTTGCTGTAATATACTTTGCCTTTGTAGTTGATAAGCACGCTGAATCTTGCTTCTTGCTCTACCATGAAACCAATCTACTTCCTAAAATAAAGCACCACCACTTGTACTTCTTCTATCATCAACACAACCAACCCAATCAACATCAGTATAGGAACTCAGATCAAAGTCATTACCTATTGGATACCATAAGCCATAATCCAGAGCTCCCTTCAAGTATCTGAATATTCGTTTCACTTTCTTTTCATGTGTTTGCTTGGGATTAGCTTGATATCTAACAACCACACATACTACATGCATAATATTAGGTCTAGAGGCAGTCAAGTAAAACAATCCTCCAATCATAGATCTATAGGAAGTCTGATAAACCTCCAAAGACTCATCATCTTTGCTTGAGTGATAACCATAACCATAGGAGTACTTACTAGTTTAGAGTCCTCCATACCAAATTTCTTCAACATCTCTGACATACTTAGCTTGAGAAATAAAAATGCCAGCATCTAGCTAAGCAATTTGAAGTCCAAGGAAGAAAGACATCTCACCAATCATAGACATCTCAAACTTTTTGCATCTCCTTTGCAAACCTTTTACACATATCATCATCTCCACCAAAAATGATGTCATCAACATATACTACAACTATCAATATCATATCTTCTTCCTTCATGTAAAGATTGCTATATGTAGTACCTTTCTTAAATCCTTGCTAAAGTAAGTACTTATCCAACCTAGCATACCAAGCTCTAGGTGCTTGCTTGAGACCATTAAAAGCTTTCTTGAGTTTGCACACCATGTCTAGGTCTTTTGATATCTAGAGACCATCTAGTTTCTCAATGTAGACTTCTTCCTATAGATCACCATTCAAAAATGCTAACTTGACATCCATCTAATAGAACTTGAAGTTCTTGTGAGCAATAAGGGAAAGAAACATTTTGATTGCCTCCATCCTAGCTACTAGAACAAAATTCTCCTCAAAATGAATGCCATCAACTTGAGAATAGCCCTTGCACACCAATCTTTCTTTGTTCCTCACGACTTCACAATCTTCATTCAACTTGTTTCAGAATACCCACTTTGTTCCTATAATATTCTTGTTGGCTGATCTGGAAACCAATTCCCATGTCCGATTCGTCTCTATCTAATTCAATTCTTCTTCCATTGCTTTTATCCATCCATCATCTTTTCTATCATCAGCAAAGGTTTTGGGCTCTACTTTTGATAATAAACATAAGTTTACTTGTTCATGTGCCTTTACAAACCTTCTCCTGGTTTGCATACCTTCATTCTTATCTCCAATGATCTGATCTGCTGAATGGTTCTTCTGAACATACTTTGTTGGAGTCTTAGGTATTTTCTCTGGTTCTTGTTCCTTTTCTTCTTTCTCTACTTCTTCATCTTCAATGCATGGAAAAATATCAGATTCAGAGTCCTCTAATTCTTGTGAGATATGATACAAGTCTTCATCTACTTTGACATTTGTACTTTCAATCATCTTTCCCAAACTCTTGTTATAGCATCTGTAGGCCTTGCTTCTAGTTGAGTAACCAAGAAAGTTCCCTTCATCACTTCTTGAATCAAACTTTCCCAGGTCTTCTTCATCTCTTCTGATATAGCATTTTCTACCAAAGATCCTAAAGTATCTGATAGTGGGAGATGTTCCATACCATAGCTCATAAGGAGTCTTAGTGCTATTGACCCTCATTTGTACTCTATTAATTAGATAGACAACAGTGTGAAGTACTTCCTTCTAGTACATGTCAGGCAGGTCTACATCTTTAAACATTGCCCTAGCCATCTCTTGCATAGTACTATTCTTCCTTTCCACTACCCCATTTTGTTGAGGGGTCCTAGGAGCTGACAAATGTCTCCTAATACCATGATCTTCACAAAACTTCTCAAATTCATTTGAAGTGAACTCACCTCCTCCATCAGACCTTAAATATTTAATCTTAGTATGCATTTCATTCTCAACCATAGCTTTGAAAACCTTAAACTTATCAAGGGCATCTGATTTTTGTCTTAAGAAAGTAACCCAAGTCATTCTAGAATAATTATCAATAAGTAACATGAAATACCTTGCACCTTGTTGACTTTTTACTCTTTTGGGGCTACATAGGTCAGTGTGAATCAACTCCAATGAAATTGAATATGAGTACTCCTTGCTCTTAAAATTTGTCTTTTTCTACTTTCCCATTTGACATTCCTTGCATAATGTGTTTGCAGGCTTGGTTATCTTTGGCATGTCTCTCATTGCATGAATAGAGCTAATCTTTACCATATTATCAAAGTTGGTGTGTACCACTCGCTTGTGCCATATCCAACACTCACTAGATTGAGCCAATAAGCATGTTCTTCCATTTACCTCCTTTGGATGATAGATATCACCATATAACTTGATACCTTCTGCAACTAGTTTTCCAAACCTTGCCTTCCTAATTTCACAACCTTTGGCATGAAAGGTAAGATTGTATCCTTTATTGTACATTCGATTGATTCTGAAAAGATCGTGCTTTAGCCCTTTGACATAGAGGACATCCTTAGTCCTGTTCTTCCCATCAATAGTTATAGCACCCTTTCCACATATTTGTGCTGACTCTCACCACCAAACTTGACAGCTCCACCATTCCACTTCTGAAGGCTAATGAACTTCTCCTTGTCACTAGTCATATGATTAGAGAAACCAATCTCAATTACCCAAGCCTTGGCTTCTTCTCTTGCATGAAAGGCAGTCCATACAACTATTGATCTATCATTGTTTTGGTTGACTTGCAAGGCATTAGTCTTTTCACATTTTCTAGCATCATCCTTTTTGTCACCAACATTCAAGGCCATGAAAAGTGTATCATCATTTGAATTATCATAATCCTCATCTTCTGAAGAACAACTGCTCTCTATGGAATACATGCCTCTTTTGAACTTGTCTTTCTTGTTACCACCCCTTGATTATTTAAAAGGACATTTAGAAGAAAAAAGACCAATCTTTCCACAATTGAAACATTTGAAAGATAACTTACCTCTATATTTTCTTGTGCCTTTCTTCAAGGTTCTTACAAAATTTGCTTCTAATTCATCAAGGTCATCATCTTGATCAATTACTTCATCTTCTGTCTTCTT
The DNA here is from genome assembly GCA_027924645.1 of Cunninghamia lanceolata. NCBI lineage: Eukaryota > Viridiplantae > Streptophyta > Pinopsida > Cupressales > Cupressaceae > Cunninghamia > Cunninghamia lanceolata. The sequence goes on along the minus strand of BSBN01000408.1, from coordinate 4,712,026 downwards.
ACTTACTTTGAATGCAACTTCCTTCTTTGGAGCACCTTTGTCAAATTCTCTCATTTCAAAGGCTGTGAGAGAGCCAAACAATTGATCTATTATGTATTTATCGAAGTCCTGAGATTCCTCAATGGGAGACACATTATGATTATAAGATTTAGGAAGAGATCTCAAAACTTTCTTCACAATCTCATCTTCTTTCACTTCCCCACCAAGACCTCTGATGTCATTAACTATTTCATCCATTCGGAGCATGTAACCAACAATTTATTCATCTTCTGTTATCCTCAGGGACTCAAACTTGCTCTTGAAAATTTGCATCTTGGATTGCTTCACTTTGCTATCTCCTTCATAAATACTTTCAAGTTTATTCTAGACATCTTGAGTAGATAAACAACCCATTACCTTCACAAGTTCTGAATTAGGTAGTCCACTCATGATAGCATTCTTTGCCTTGGCATTGTTATCATATAGCTTAATCTCATCTGCTTCTATAGGATCACTAGCAAGAATAGTGTAACCCTTCTTGACTAATTGCCAAATGCCATACCCTAGAGAAGATAGATAGTTTTTCGTCCTTAGCTTCCAAAAGGAATAATTTGTTCCATCAAACATAGGTACCTCGAGAGTCCATTATTAGCCATCTCGGACCTTCCTCAAGTGGTTAAGCCTCTTCTGAGTAAATTATCTCTGATACCAATTGTTGAACACACCAAGATACTAAGAGGGGGGTGAATCAGTATCTAAACAAATTTCAAAACCTCTGGAGCAGATTAAAACTTAAGCATTACAACATCAACATAAACATGAAAGATCAACACAATGCATATCAAAACATAACACCAGATATACATGAAAAACCTAAGAAGGGAAAAACCATGGTGAGGATTAACTCACAATATATGAAGATCAAAATTACAACTTTGTTTTAGGGCTACAACCCAAGGAAGCTACTACTCCCCACTAACTTTGTTTTAGAGCTACAACCCAAGGAAGCTTTTACTCCCTAAAGACTTTGTTTTAGGGTCACTCCCAAGGAAGCTATAACTCCCTACAGACTTTGTTTTAGGGTCACACCCAAGGAAGCAACTACTCCCTGAACTAAGAATGAACTCAAAAATTATTATGGTATGACAATCCTTCTACTGTCTGAAAACTAACATTGAAGCTTGTTACCCCTTCTATTTGTTTTTAGGTCTTGTATTTTTCATTGTCTATTCTCACATTTCATCCATTATTTGCCTAAGTCCAAAGGTTTTGTGTTCCCCTTTGTTTCCTTTGAAAACTCTTAAGAGTCACGTGTGCTGAAGTTTTCCTAACCTAGTCACTAATCTTTCAAAGTTCGTAACCATTGTCGCGCAGTTCCAAAGTTACTAAACCCGCCGACTTCTCGACCATGCATTGCATTGTTAAGTCTTTCTCCCAGTGGTTGTCTTTGTGGTCACCAAGTCAGAGGTTTTTGAAACTTCAAAACCCTTGACTTGAGGTTCTAAGGTTTCAAAAACTAGCAACTTCATGACATAGAAGGTGGTGGGCCGGTTTTCAAGGCTCATAATGATCATTTAATGATGGTTACTGCACATGAAGCAGATGTCTTTTCAGGATTTTTGGAGAGCGGGCAAATCTCAGGGTTATTTTCTCAAGGCACGAATTTAATGTCACCTCAGCTCCACATTTAAAACACATTGTGGAATTCCTCCAGCGTACCTATTTGCTCTTAACTATGGATTTTTCTCTAAGTGATGTAGCTACCATTACTCATGTACTGTGTCATTGCTTTTCTAGTACTTACTCATTTTTCTCTCTACATCCAACAACAATGATGAAATTCAAATATCAAGGAGCTCCTCATATATCTGGAATTGAAAGCAGTCGGTCCGATATAAGTGACACTAGGCTTGGTCATATTGATTTGGAGGAGTTCTGGTCTCGTCTATGGCAGGAGGATAAATCACCTTTTGTAGAGAAGATATTGCAGAGTGGTTTAGCGCATGCAGGGGGATTTCATATCTCTATGCAAAGTGAAGATTTGGTTGTGGCTTGCGCAAGCAGATATGTTCCTGAAGCCTTCGAAATCAGCGCTAAAGATGGGATAGTGGTAGGAAAGATTGATCTAGAAACCCTCACTCATGCATTAAGAATCCCAAAGAGGTAGGAGTTTGAAGAGATGCCTATGGCCATTAGAGTGGAGTTCTTCCGAGCAAATGAGGACTGGTGGAAGAATTCCATCGTGTGAAACTGGTTAAAGTCCAAGAAGAGAGGTAAGTCTCAGTTGCCCCAAAAGCTAAAGAGAGCACATTTCAAAGATGAAATTTTAGACATTATTACTTTACTGCATCATGTAGTGGGAAGTGAGAACTTAGATTCTTTTGAAGATTGGATGTGTCATTTCATTTTGTCGATATGTAGTGAAGATAAGTTTATAAATTGGGCTAAAATCATTAGTTTTCATTTGAATAAGCAACTAGTTAAGTTTCAAGAGACTTTAACCTTCCACATGTGCTCATACCTGGTATACATTTTAGCCAATCAAGAGGTTGTTTGGGTTGGGCAAGCCACATGGGTCTTTAACTCCAAGCACACCTGTGTATAGTTATTTCCCTCAACTTAAGAGAGATGTAGGAATGAAAGATTATCGTCATGTAAATGATGCCTTTCTAATGTTTATAGTAAGGAAGTTGGATGGTAACCCTGAGCTGAGAATTTCACCTGAAGCTACTTCCTTAATCACAGAATTTGGGAGTTTCTACATTCATTTTGATAGGTCCACCTATCTGAGGGTAGGAGGTTATGAAAATGCCCCAACAAAATTGCCCAGATACCTTAGCTAAACCTACACCTATAGTCTTTGATTCTATTTTTGAACAAATTGTTAATGATAGTTCGTTTCCACCGTTCATGGAAATTCCTTCCTCTCCTGTCACTTAAGAAGTACCCATCTCCGTTCCTGTTAATAGTTAGGTCAAAGTTGTTTCAAGCAATGTGAATATTGATATGGTGTCATCTTCACCAGGATGGTTAAAGAAAGATGTGAATAAAAAGAGAAAGGTTGTGCCCACAATAACAGTTGAGGTGGATATAGTTGCCAAGTTGCTGCAAACTACTTCCAAGCCTAAAGTCCAAAAGGATGTCTAGAATGGTGAATGATGCTGCTATAGGACATCAGATGTTAGAAATTGTTGACCCGATCAAGGACCTAAATGAAGATGAGATAACTGAAGTGGACTACAAGATAAGTCACATAGACTTAGGTTTTTCTACTCTAGAGGGAGAGGATTATCATGTCAACTTCTCAGTAGGTGCTTTGATTAAGAGAGCCAAGGAGGAGAGGAAAGAAAATATAAAACTTCAATCTCAAGTTTTGTCTTTGAGCAGATTTATTCAATCCATTGTGATGCCCACATCTTAGGATGCATCTAGTTCAGAAGTAGTAGGAGTGGATGCAAATACTTTACAACAAATTAAAAAGAATCTAAATTTTGCTAAAGTTGTTACTGAGTGGGTAGAGAAACTATCCTGTGAAATTTTATTTTTCTTGACCAAGGCAACACAGTGTTATACTCAAGTACATGATAAAAGAAAAGAGTTAGTCAGTGAACTACAAAGATAAGGAAAGAGTAGGGTAGTACTTATGTTCTCTCACAAGAAATTTCTAAATTAGTTGCCATGGATTCTCTAACTCTTCTAAAAGAAAATTTGGCTAGTGATCCCTGTGAGATTGATCAATCCTGGGATGATTCATTGGAATGGAAATTAGGCATGTATGATAATGTCATTGAATAGATTAACAAAGCCCTACGTGATTATCTTGATATAATGATTGGTATTCAGAATGATTGAAACGCATTGGACGTAAACATTTTAGATGAATTTGGAGAGAATTTGTAGGATCCTAAGGAGATCATGAAAGAAGCTAAGGATATGCTTTACAAAGAACTCTCAGATCTTGACACTATCACTGGTGAGTCACTTGGTAAAATGGGCCTTATGCAAGTCTACCTTAATGCTTTCAAAAAGAGAAGCGATGATATTCAAGAAGATATAGTAAAGATAAGTAAAATGTTGGCGAGATTCAGAACCAGGTTACAGATTACTACAACTCTAGGAAGCAAGAGCATCACTGTCATTATAACCAAGTATCAGGAGTACAAGTTAAGGATTAAGGTACGAGAGAAGATGGCAAAGGATCAAGGCATGGAGAGCGTTGAAGACCTGAAGGAAGCTGAAGGGGTGGCAAATTAGCTTTTATTTCTTTTATGCATTTCTTGATATTTGGGTCAAAGACTTTTCTAAGACTTTATTATTTAAAAAAAATGGTTGTCTTCAAGAAACTGTTCTCTTTTCTAAAGACAATTATTATGTGGAAATTATAAATATGTTATGCAGGACATAGTATGGATCTTCTTTTTGGGCAAACTTTGATTTTCTCATTAAGTTAGATATCTTTGATATATGTTTTAACTTCAGTTTCCTTCAATATAGAAAGAGATATACTGTTGGATGTTCAAGAAGATATAGTCTTTGTGCTGTGGTGTTTGGATTATCATTCTTCCTATGTTGAATGCATTGCCATTGGTTATCTTTCTTTATATTGGAGAATTAAATGTTTAGTTGCTTCATTACTGTGAATGTTTATCTTTGAATGAATATGTCATGGTAATGAGAATTTGAATTCTTTCTTTGTCAATTATCATTTGAAGTCTTTGAGCTTCTTTATATTCTTATTATTGTAGATGTATGAAATCTCCTTTCAAATCTTTTTGGTTAAAAGCACTACCTTTCTCTTGCTTTCTGGTTAAAAGCAACACATAGTTTAATTCATTATGTATCATTCGAAGGTAGCTGCCACCTTGTAAAATAGGCAGAGAGTTAGTTATAAAATACTATTGTAACTGGCTCAACTATAGTTACATTTGTCATTGTTTGGGTGAAAGAATATAGAGTTGAATGACAAATCTGTAAACCAACAAAGCTCACATCTTTGATGATTGTAATTCTGCTTCTTCTGATGATTGGATCAATTAGGCACACTCTTCACTTCCTTCCTGTCACAAAAATGTCTTCAAGATGAATCAGGACAACCTTTGATACTTCTGCTCTTTCTCCTTTAGTTACACATCACAATATATATGATATTCATACTTTGCTCTTCATAATTTCATATATTCATTTTCATAATCATACTTCACCTAGATCAACTAGGTTTGCAATTTATACATGACATTACATTGATTTCATTACAAGTCAGCCAATACAACAAGAATATTACATTTTACAAGCCAGCCAGAGATCACAACATGAAACATGCATGGGGCAAGCCATTTCATGAACAACGCGCTACTCCAAAAGGAAACACATGCCTTGTAGATCCCAATACATACTTAGTCTAGTCCTAAACATCTTTCACAACATCATTGTTCAAGGAGTAATATCCACACGCTTTACAAATTTGAATTAGGCCACCCTTAAGCAAGAACACATGAAGCTAGTAGCAAAATGGTCATTTCAACTTGGCAATACTCATGAGAGATTGAACATTGATTGTGCTTCTTCTAGATGAGTTGGAAGGACCTACACAACATCTCTAAACATTCCTTGAACTCCACATAACAAGAAATTTGTGGTGCATACCTTCAACATTCTACAGTTGGCCAAACAAAGGCATAAGGCAACTGGAGAAAACACAAGATCATCAGGACCATCTTCTATCAGGCTATGTACCATTTCATGCCACACCAAGTTTGTGCACATCATCAGCATATTTCTTGGGAACAACTAGGCATCCAGAACTATCTGTATCACAACTGTCATTTGAAAACTAAGCTTGTAGATGTCAAAACACCTGAAACTCATGTGGATGCACTCATATACTACTATGAATATATCCTCAAAACTGGACAACCGTATCTATCACTTCCAGAGCACAAACCATAACTTTGTCTCTCATAGCTTTTACTGCAAAGGGAAAAATGATCTAAAACTTTGGATTTAGCACCTTTACATGATGTTGAACTTAACTTATGAAGTGCATGACTATATCTTCAAATGTGGAGGAATGTAGAGCATTTTACCATACATTATTTTAGACAATTCTCTGCAGCAAAAACCTTCACCAACTTTCAGAGGCCAAAACCTTCATATAACAACACATACATCCTTAGGAACAATAGGAAGGATCATTCAACATGCCTCGGGCCCTCAACAACATCTTCTATCCTTAGCATAGCTTACTGTATCATCATTCATCTTAGTGATTTTAACTCCCATCTTAATATTTCATAATTCGTCTTAGTGCTTCTAATTCCCATCTTAATATTTCATCATGAAATCATCTTTGCTAACCATAAGTATGCTCAAAACAACTTGACTTGACACTGATCAGGGCATGACATCCGACCATGAATATCAGCAACCCACTATGAACATCAGGAGCATCACTGAATATTAGCAACCTTAAACAACAACATCACCACTATATCTCACTGCATCTCTGTTACCATACTGGTATATCATCATCACAAACTGAGTGCTAACCTCGCTCTAAGTGTTGACATCAATGACAACACATATTGCCAACAAAGAATTCTATTGATGCAGGAGCATCTGGAAGCATTCATAACAATGGAGATAGTCAACAGTGAAGTTGCAGATTGTAGAGAGAGCAACCTTGGAGAATTCTAACATTTGAATATTAGAGGCTACGGATTTGAAATTAACATCTAGACATAGTCAGTTATAACATATAAAGAATTCAGATCATTTGGCTTTGATTCTAGAGAGTTATCACTACCGGAAGATTGACTATTTTTGTAGAACAGAGCTGACAGTGTTCAGTGAGCCTAAATTAGCTTGCGAATCAATTCCATGACTTGAAGAGCAAAAAGGAGCATTGTTTGATGAAGTTTAGGTCCTGGCCAACCTTTAGTGAGATTCGCATGAAGTTCTATGCATTTGTGGAGTAGTGCCTTAGGTTTAGGCTTGACCTATTTTGTGTACACGTTACATAAGCTAGCCGTTGCAATTAGGCCAACTTGGTGATGATTTGAAATCTTGCAGATGATATAAAGAAGAGATAAAGGATTGTTCTAGGTAGTGATCGATAGCATGAGCGAGATCTGAAGTTGTTTTGATCTAGAGGAGTAGCAGAGCAAAGTAGAAGGTAGAGCAGGAAGCAGAATGAGTTGGAGAGCAAAGAATTAAGTTGTAGAAAAAAAGAAATCATGAAATAATATTGTTGTATGAATCTTTTGTAATCCCTGGGATGTGGCCTAGCATCTGTAAAGCCCTTGAGGCATGTGTAATTCAATTTGAAGTATAATATATGAAGAATGAGCTTTGAAGGCTGGGTTTTTCCCTGTTAGGGTTTTCCCAGGATACATCTTGTGTTATGTGTTCATGAATATCTTTTATCTTTCTGTTGTTTAGCTGTTAGCTTCTGTTGCATAGCTATTATGATCATGGTGTTGTTCAGAAAAGGTTGCAAGGTTGGATAATCCCTCACCGGACCCTCCTACTCTGATTGCATCAAGTGGTATCAGAGCTAGTTTTGAATGTGCTAGGTTGGTTACGAATCTGTTAGAAGTGGTGAATCTGATAAAGTATTTTGTGAAACCCTAGAAGTAATGAGTGTCATTGCTAAAGAAGATCAAGGCAAGGAATATTTGGTGAGCTTTTCAAATTCAGTTTTTTATCTAGTTTGTTTCATATGGGGAAGATTGGAAAAAGAAAGAAGAAAGAAAATGAAACCCTAATATGCAAAAAGGATATTTTGGAAGATGAACTATGCGAAATCTGAAAGTATAATGCAGAATTGTTGGAGAAGATGAAAGATCTAGGAGTAGACAAGTTTGATGCCCTTGAAGAAGAACTGGAAAATGTAAAGAGCAGAAATGAAGACCTAGAAGTAGAGCTGAAATTGTTTGAGGATGTTGAAAAGAAATTTGCAAAACTAGAAGAAGGATTTAAGTTGTTTTATAAGGTTGAACAAAGGAACAGAGATCTAGAAGATAGTTTGGAAGAATTGAAGAAGGAGAATAGTTTGCAGAAAAGGGAAATATCAGAATTAAAAGAGCAGAAAGATCAGTTAGAACAATCACTTATAGCATGCAAAGAAGAGAGTGAAAATTTGAGATCTAAGCCTGAACTTTATGATGTTTCCTGTGATACTAATGATTTGTGTGATGTTGCAGAAGTTTCTTTAGACAGTAAGATTGAAGATGACAAGGTAACTAAAACTGCAATTGTTGGTGATGATATTGGTTTCAAAATCATACAGAAAATGGGATCTGAAGGACAAGGATTGGGAAAGCATCAACAAGGAATTATAGAACCTATTGAACCAGTAATAAGGTCAAGAAGTGAAGGCATAGGATATGACAGAGGTAAGGATGTTATGGAAAATTCAAACAAATCAAATCAGGGAAGAAGAGGTATGTATTGTTCACATTGTAGTAGAAATGGACATGAGAAGGAGTTGTGTTGGGATCTTTACCCTTGTAAGTTCTGTGGATTAAGGAATCATTCTAAAAGGATGTGTTGGGATAAAATGAGAAGGAGAAAAATTATGACAAGTTGTATACAAAAGAATTATGGATGGATTGATGGGCAGGAATGGAAACATGTTACTGGTATGTTCAGAGGGTGATATAGACTAGAGTATTCATATGTTGGATTAGGATGCAGAGAAAGAAGACCTTATGCAGAGCAGAACAAGGATAGTAATTCAAAGTACAGAGGGAGAAGTGACAAGAGTCATAATTCTTATCATAGTGAAAGATACCAGAGGAATGTAAAAGGATTTGCAAGAAGAACTACTTTTCAAGTTTGGAGGAGAAAAGAATCAAGTAGTGAATGTCATCAAGAACCTGTTGCCAAAGAAGCTAATGAAGGAGAAGTAGTAACTAATTCAACGATAGTTTATGCAGAGGAAGAAGAAGAACCTTTTGAATCATTGAGTATAATAGAGAAACCGAAAGAAGGTGAAGCATTGGTCTTAAGGAGAATTATGTTGTAGACTGAACATCTGAGAAAGCAGTATAGAGAAAGTTTGTATGAACAAGTGTGAAACATGGTAGAGAAAGGAAATTCATGTTGCAGAAAAGAGGGAATGACAAAATATTCTACCAGAAGAGGAAGTTAATGTACCAGAGTAAAGTAAATATGGATAAAGAAACAAAGATGAGTAAAAGGAAGGTGTATGTAGAGAGGAAACTATGAGATTTTGATGAGTGCGGAGGAAATTGTGACAGGAACCTGGACTTAGACAGAGTTGCAGAGAAGAATTCAAGAATGTATCAGGAAGTGACTTGATTGTTCCGGAGGATGCATTTGATTGAAATAGACATTGATCTTGAGGCAACTTGTGGAGAAGACTTGCTCAGACCGCCGATCATTAAGGCAGTGCAAGGCTTGCAGGTAGACGCTGAACCTAGAAAAATTGGAGGCAGTTTTGCAGGGTGGACTTGAACAAACCGCCGACCTTGAGGTAGTTGCAAGTACCTAAAAATATATCACCGAACCTTGAATTTGACATAATACAGACCAAAGTGAAGAGGCTCACTTTTCAAATAACCTCGAGAGTCTGATGCAGGAGCATCCGAAAGCATTCAGAACAATGGAGACAGTCAACAGTGAAGTTGTAGATTACAGAGAGAGCAACCTTGGAGAATTCTGGCATTTGAATATTAGAGGCTACGGATCTAAAATTAACATCTAGACATAGTCAATTATAATATATCAAGAATTTAGATCATTTGGCTTTGATTCCAGAGAGTTATCGCTACCAGAAGATTGACTGTTTTTGTAGAACAGAGCCGACAGTGTTCAGTGAGTCTAAATCAGCTTGCGGATCAATTCCGTGACTTGCAGAGAAAAAAGGAGCATTGTTTGATGAAGTTTAGGACCTGGCCAACCTTCAGTGAGATCCACACAAAGTTCTATGCATTTGTGGAGTAGTGCCCTACGTTTAGGCCTGGCTTATTTTGTGTACACGTTACATAAGCTAGTTGTTGCAATTAGGCTGACCTGGTGATGATTTGAAAGCTTGCAGATGATATAAATAAGAGATAAAGGATTGTTCTAGGTAGTGATCGATATCATGAAGATATGAAGTGAGATCTAAATTTGTTATGATCTAGAGGAGTAGCAGAGCATAGTAGAAGGTAGAGTAGGAAGCAGAATGAGTTACAGAGTAGAGAATTGAGTTGTAGAAAAAAAAGAATTCATGAAATAATATTGTTGTATGAATCTTTTGTCATCCTTGGCCTATGGCCTAGCATCTGTAAAGCCCTTGAGGCATGTGTAATTCAATTTGAAGTATAATATATGGAGAATGAGCTTTGAAGGTTGGGTTTTTCCCTGTTAGGGTTTTCCCAGGATACATCTTGTGTTATGTGTTCATGAATATCTTTTATCTTTCTATTATTTAGTTGTTAGCTTCCGTTGCATAGCTATTATGATCATGGTGTTGTTCAAATAAGGCTGCAAGGTTGAACAGTCCCTCACCGGACCCTCCTATCCTGACTGCATCATCTATGGAAATCATGGTGGTTGCTCTGTATAGACCTCCTCATGAAGATTACCATGTAGGAAAGAACTCTTCACATCTATCTAGTGTATAGACCATCCTTGTGAGATAGCTAGTGAAAGTACAAGGTGAGAAGAGTCCATCTTAGCAATAGGGGAAAAAATTTTCAAAGTAATCTATATCCTCAACATGTGAAAATCCCTCAGCCATAAAATGCCTCTTACACTTTTCAACAGAACCATCAACTACATACTTGGTCCTATAGACGCACTTACATCAAACCAACTTTATTCTAGGTTAGGAAGAGGTATAAGATCCCAAGTGTGACTCTTCATCAAGGAAGAACACTCCTCTATCATAGCCTCATCCCATGTTGGTATACTTGTCACATCTAAAAATTTATATGAATCATCTAAAATAACATGACTTAGAAGTCTAACTCTAGTTGTTTGAGAACATGTATGCCAAGGTCTTGTGGGATCACATGCCAAAGGATTGGTCTCCTTCCTTGTAGTGTAAAACCAACAAGGCAAAGATTGTGTATTTGGAGGCGGTGGAATAGGATCTATAATGACATCATCATCATCATCATCAAGGAGTAAATAATCCTTAATATATGGAGTGAGTGATGGATAAGTTGCAGATGTATGATCCATCAATTTGAAGTGCTCATCAACCTTGACATTGCATCAAAATAGAACATCACTTGTGATTGGTTCAAATAAGTGATAAGCTTTCACATCCTCATAATAGCCAACAAAAATGAGTGGTTGAATCTTCTTCTCCATGGCTTTACATTTATCATTAGGGATAAATGCCCAATTCTCTATACCAAATACTCTAACTAAAGAAACATCAAGCTTGACATGGGTCCAAGCCTCTTCAAGAGTCATGTTCTTCACAATCTTGTGGGACATGTAGTTTTGGATGTAGATGGCATAATTGGTGGCCGTAGCCTAGAAAACAAGCTCCATGTTTTTGGATCGAATCATACAATTTTCCATTTCTTTTAATGTCTTATTTTTTCTTCCAATAATTCCATTTTGTTGAGGTGTGTAAGGAACTATTTGTTGATCGTGTATTCCATGTTGAAAACAAAAGTATTGAAACACTTGATTCACATGCTCCCCTCATTATTTGTGCATAGATTCTTGATCAAAAGAGAAGACTGCTTATCAACAAATTCCTTGAAGATCTTGAATGTTGCAAAGACCTTAATTTTGTACTTGAGAAAGTACATGCATGTGTGGCATGAAAAATCATCTATAGAATTTAGCATATACTTAGCCCCTAAAAATGGAGTGGGAAATGACATAAGGTCACTATGAACCAACTCAAGGGGAGCCTTAGCATGCAAGGCCTTTCCTTTAGGAAAAGGATCTTGATGATGTTTTCCAAGGACATAACCATGAAAAACACCATTGGTACAAGACACGTTAGGAAGGCCAAGTACTAGATCTTGTGTGCTCAATTATTATAAGTATTGATAATTTAGATGTCTAAAATATTCATGCCATAGTTTTCTCAAAGAATTAGCATGGTAAATAATGGATGAACATGTAGAAGGCTCAAGTCCATAAAATTTATAAAAGTGTGAACCATGATGAACAACTCCTAAAGCAACCACAACCTTAGGATTCTACAAATCTCATTACAACATCACGAGGAGAAAACTTCACTATCTTTCCATCACTAGAATGATAAATCTAATAAATAGAGAGAAGATATGTAGATATCTTGGGAACATAAAGAACATTATTGAAGCACCCATTGAGCAACTCAACTATGCCATAACCCAAAACATTAATTTGTGAAGTTCTTCTATTGATGAGAGAAGTGAGAAGCTCTTGTGAATGTGTCATGTGATATGGAGATTGTAAATCAAGGATCCAAATATCTAAAGATGCAAATAATGCTTTAGAAGAGAGTGCTTTCCCTTTGTCTTTGGAAAAAGGAGAAGGAGAAGAAACAATGATCTTTTGTTGTGTCATTGCTTCCTCTGATGCTTCCAATCTCTTTCAACATTTAGATTTTGTATGGTCAGTCTTGCCACAAAAGCTACAAGGCTCACTAAACATTTTCTTAGGCCGAGAGAGAGACTCATTTGATTTAGGAGTAGACTTAAGCTCAATGGTTTTAGAAGGGGATTTTGAAAAAGACTAAGTAGATTTTGGCTTATTATTTTGACTTAAACTTTTGATTAGGCTTTCCTTTACTTTAAGAAGATTTGATAAATAATGCTTGACTCTTTGAAATAGGGAGAACATCTAATTGAACAAGTTTAGATTGTTCCCTAGTGAGACAATCAAAAGAGATCAAAATAAGGCATCTCCTAAAGCATCCATAGTGGAATAAAAGTAGAATAAAACAATTGTAATGGGCCTTTGAGTTTAGATAGAACCAAAAAAATACACTCATAATTTGTTTTCTCCTTACCACAAGCTTTCAATTGTGAGAGTAGGGATTTAAACTTGGCAAGAAAATCCGCAATTGAGGAATAGTCACTAGGGACAAGGGATGCTAACTCTGCTTCTAATTGCAATGCCTTGAATTCATTAATTTTTCCAAACAAATTATCAAACTTGTCCCGTGATGCTTTAGGCGTTGCACACTCCATGATATGAAACATCACATTGTTTGAAACATGCATGCCTATAATGCCCATAGCTTGATCTACTTTGTTTGCATAATCAAAATTTTCATTTTCCTTAGTAAGAAATGGATAATTATTTGTTAACATTGTCCACAACCCTTGAGACTGCAACAATTGTTTCATTTTTGTTTCCAAGTGTGATAGTTGTGTGGTGTTAATAGTTGAATAGATTTAGAATCAATTATTTGGAAAAGAAATGTGTCAACCCACAAAGCCAAACGAGGGAACAAGAATACAAAGAGGCATTTAAACAGTGCCTTGCAACTCCATAATTTTTTTATGCACTAATGAATACCCCAACAAACTTGCTATGTGGCATTTTATATTAGTGCAATATCACAATACAAAAACCAAAGTTTCAAAAACAGATATGCAAGGCGAAACTTGTGTCTAATTCTATGATAATGAAGCAACTAAGAAATGCAATGTAAAATTACAACTATTTTAAACAAAATAACTTAAAAAAATCTTTTAAAAATAATAATAATTATTGTAATTTTCAGAAAAGTACTCTATGAAGGCAAAAGAATGACTAAATAGAGGTAGAAGCTCCACCAAATTTATCATTGTCTACCAACTTTAGCTTAAAAAACCACCAAATATGCATGAGCTAAGAAGGGGCCTCACTTTTTGAAAGGTAATTAAAAAAATGCTTTCTTAAACAAGCAATTTTTTTATTTAATTCTGAATTTCTTTTATTTAAAGTGGCCCCTCCCTTTCTAGAAAGTCTCTTGTAAGCTTACAAGAAAACCCACGTGGGTATGGATAATCTTCTTGCATATAAAACACAGTCAATTCAAAGAAAAGACTTCAAAATGCTCACATGGGCGCCTTCATAATTTAGACACAACTTGGTCAAGGATAAAAAGTCGCTAAGCCTCCCATCTTCCAAACAATTAAAACATTTTCTTTTGGAATATATAGTTGGCTCTACAAGAAAGGTGTATGCACTCCAAATAAATTTGAAAACAATATAAATTTGCTCGAAACTTCTATACTTTTGTATAAAAAATATGGCCCCAAATTTATAGACTTTATGGAAGATTTGACATATCTTCAAGCTCAATGCTATCAATTCATTGGCTTGGAGTTCTCAACATAACAAACTAGAGTTTTAAAAGTAAAAAATTTTACAATTGGAGAAAGGGTTTATAGTAAGAATCTCTCATACCCTATTAAAATCATGAAGCTTTATAATACCCAATAAATTTTTTTACAAAGAGAGAATAGCCAATTTTCTATTATACTTTTTCATGAAAAAAAAGAGAGAATAGCCAATTTTCTATTATACTTTTTCATGAAAAAAAAAATAGTAAGGAAGCTCTCATACCCTATTAAAACCATGAAGCTTCATAATATCCAATAAAAATTTTTACAAAGAGAGAATAGCCAATTTTCTATTATACTTTTTCATGAAAAAAAACAAAAAAAAACACACCTTCTATTGATAGGAAATATAAATGGCAAAAAGCAATAAATAAGAGTGGTTGGAAGTTGTAGCCATATTGTTGACTTTTGAGACTAGATTTTTTAAGACTAACTTAAGTTGCAAGCATAAACATATGCACTAACATTTCCTTTCTATTATATTATATTTGTGCTTTTTTTATATTGTTATGATCACAAGTGAAAATGTAAGTCAAACGGGTCCACTAAATGAAAGAATTTGAAATAGTTCTTTTTTGGTGTTATTAAATATTAATCTAAATATAATTAAATTAATTAAGTGCTTTTATCACATAAACACTAACAACATGAGTTGAGTTTTATCTATGGCTAAAGACCGACGTACAAAAGCAATGGAAAATAGGAACACACATGCACTAGATTAAAACACACTAAACAACAAAGAAATAAATATTGATGCGCTTGTATAGACTTGGAGCTATTGGAATTGGCCTTAGGATTGTTTGTAGAGGCTCCAAACCAAATTTTATTAGATTTGGATAGAAGGACTTGTTCATAGTGGGGAGAAGTGTAGGGTCAAGGCAAAGTCCTTGAGGTCACAAGAACTTCAAACTTTCTGGGTCTATTTAGAATCCACTCCTGATCATTACTCATTATGGACATCTATCATAGAAATGAACAGAACATAGAGTAAAATAGGAAAATGTTTGTCAAACCCAATCAAATACATTGCAAATCAAACAAAAACAAAATTAGAGAGATGCACCTCATTAAATAGGAATGGGACACCACCAAACTGGCATCTATAGACCTCCAGGAGCTCCCAAACTAGATTTCATCAATTTTTGACAATAAGACTTGACCACTTGGAATAAGTGTTTCCAGGGATGGGGAGAAGTTCCCTATTTTAGAATTCTAAAAATTTGTAGGGAGGTTCTTCTTTCTTAGCTTTGCAAACATACTTCTATACTAGCACAATCCTTAATTCTTCATAGATTCTCATCAAATTCACCTACAAACATAAATCTTCAATATGGAAACACTTGCAAAAAAATGGCCAAAAGGGGTTATGCCTTGGTTAGCTCCCTTGTGGGCTTTCAAAGTTTGATTCACATGGCATAAAATATTGGTAAAATCCTAATAAACAATATTATGCTAAGGATTCATATCTATTCTAAGTACAAGTAATAAATGTGTATAGGCAACTTAGGATGAAAATATAAGAAAAATGGACAAAATGAAGCTTGGGGCATAACAAAAACTAAATAAATAACAAAAAATTAGTAAAGGTGGCATGGTTTGAAAGATATCTAAAGTAGGAATGTGCTAAAGTTAGTTTGAATGAAATATGATGAATTTTGTAGGGGAAATAAAATAAAAACTGGGACTAGGTTCCTTAGGGCTTGCAATGGAGTTACGGTGATGGGCGATGGGAAAATGGAAATAAATGAAAGATAAAAACTAAAAATTTGATTGCAAACCTAAGTAGGATTGATATGAGAATTGAAATTAACACTAATATGTAATGAGATTTTTGAATCTAAGATGCAAAATACAAACAAAACTAGAGATAAAAGTCCTAGGCCTTGCAATGGAGCTAAGAGAGGATGGGGGGAAGGAAGGAATGGAAAAATGGGTATGGAGATTGACATAAATAGATGGGGAGGGATGGGGTGTGGATAAAGAGTGAGGTTATGTAGATTAGAAGCTAAAATGGAGTGAAAATAAAACTATTACAATGAGAAACCTATAGTAGTGTTACCTTAAATTTTGATTGTCTCAAAATTTTTGTTTCCTGTATTTAATGTCATGTAATTATGTCTTGCACTATCATTATGTGTTCAAATTAGTAGGTTCCAAGTCTTTCCCATGAAATTCTAAGTGTTTTTCTAAGTATTATCCATTTTGTTAGAGCTTTTGCCAGCACCAGGAACTGTCAGAGGTTCTCGAGGTACTGAGAACCACCCTAACCTCCAACCTCAACACTTATATATACATGGTGTTAGAACTTTACATAGTACCAAGAACTAGCTCTACCCCCAATCAGTTGTCTAAATCATCCTAGAAGACTAGACTAAATTAAGACTCAAATTATTTTCTTTTGAAATGATGTTGAGAGGTTCATAGTTATCAAGAACCCCATGAACCTCCAATGAGGTTCCAAGCCACCTTAAAGTTACCAATATGATCTAATGCTCTAAAAAATGCTACATTTAAGAGATTTCCAACAAGGTTCTTGTTGATGAGTGTTTTAGAACACAACAACACAGGTGTGATTGATGGTTTCACACCTCTCTTGAAAAGTATCCTACCCTAGGTAAGACTACTCCAAGGTTTCTACAGCTAGGTCTTAGATTGCTTGGAATCTCTCAATTGGTATATTCTAGCTGTGCCTACAAGAGGTCTTACATGCAATCTACAGATCCTCAAGTTGGAACAACAAACACATATAAACCTTTTATGATTTCAGCTAATGAAACAATGTAAAATGCTACTAGAAATCCTAATCTAACAATTGTTATAAAGAAAATGCAAAAGGAGATAGGGTTTTAGAGAAATCCTAAGTGACATTCACAATGTATGGACTGATGTAAATAGACAAATACCCTGAAATTTAACCAGTTTTCTGAATTACCAAACTAAAAAATTTGATGTTACATCACTACAGAAAATGATGCTATCTTCAATGGAAATCGAAAGATTTTCATATTACATTCATTTATTAAATACCCAATAAACTGTGCAATTTAACTTGTGAAATGCAATTGAACTTGAGCACAACTGATCAGCCCAGACTAACTTAACACATCTATCTACCATCAACAAATAACTAAAAGTATGGACTTAGAATATTCATCAGATACTTTCAGCAAACCATGAACATTATAAAGGCACAACTAACTAACTATGGGAGAGCAAGAAGTGAACCATGAAAACCAAGTAAGAAACACAATACACAAATTCTCAGAATAACTACAGAAACTTGCTTTGTATTACTTCAAATGGCAGAATGTCAACAATTCAGAATGAAATTCTCTCTTACAAATAGTGGAAATGGTAGCCCTTTATATAGAGGAGGAGCCATATCGAGTTTTTTAATGGACAGTGGAGATTAACTCAACACCGATGGTCCAGAATACACCAATAAATGCATTTGCAACAGCTCATAGCAAATCCTATATTACATTTTATCTCTTATGAAAAAGATGAAAAACAGCCCCCAGATACATTGAATCTAGACATTTTGACTACCCAACTCAATATATATATGGAAAAGCACATTTTTAATGCCTAATAAAGACAAAATAGCGTCACATGTTACTCTAAATATAGCAATTTACATCAATGACGGGATTACATCTCAGAATAATCAAAATTCATTAAGGTTCTTCATCCAAATTAATTTTGTCTTCTTCTGCTAGCTTGTTGCGGTAGTTGAGCCATGCTTCAAGTGCTAGATTGATTTCCAAAGGGTTTGGATTCTTGAGATGGCTGACTCGATATTCAAACATCTCTAGCTCTTGGCTGAACCTGTTGTATATCTTTTCTGTTTCTGCCCCTACTTTGTGGAATGCATTGAATTCAACCTTGAGGTCACTGTCTTTATCCAACCTGTCCTCCATATCTAGCTCAGTATTCTAAAAAATAACCTTATGCAATTTGTTCTTGTATTTTTCAACATCATAAGGTGCATAGTCATTGTAAGCTTCTTCTAGGCAATCCCTTAAAGAATCATTAATATCATAGATTAATGCCTGAATTTCTTCATTTGTTGGCTTATAAGCTTCTTTTAGGTTCTCAAAGGTTTCATTTCTCAATTTCAATAGTTGATACCACTCAATGGCCTTTGATAACTTGTCACCAATTAGAATATTCTCAACCAATAAAGTCTGTGCAGGCAAATCTCTGATACTCTTGACTCTGGGAAACATGTGAGAATAATATTCATCGAAAGAATCACACTCCTCCTGTAGATTTTTCCACTTCTCATGAAGCTCAACTATCTCCTTATGTGCCTTGGCTGCAACATCAATTGTTTCACATCCTTTTTCACATACTTTAATCAGCCACTTCTGAGTGCCCTGTGACATGGTCCTTACTTCTTTGAGCTTTGCCATTTCATTTGTTGATAGGAAGGTAGGTACTATCCTTATATCCCCACCAGCATCAACTGGTTTAATCAAGAACTGAAGGCAAGTTCGGAGTTCGTCATTCTGTTGTTTCAATTCCTTCTTTGATAGCTCATCTCTATCAAATTGCTCCAGGATTGAAGTGACAGACCCTTTAAACTCATCAACTCTTTGAGCACGGGTGGTTGGTCCTAGATCAACTATTGAGATAACATAGTCCTCAGCTCTGACTTGTTCTCTACTTAGGTTGGCCAGTGGGATAGCTATTTCAGCAATCCTAGATTCTGTCTCATCCTTATAGATTCTTAATTGTACCTTTGCTTTCTTTTGCTTCTTAGGCCTTTGAGCCTGTGATAAGATTATGCTCAAATCTAATTGCATTATTTCTACCCATGGCTCGGGATATGCCACTCTGTTCTGTAACCACTCAGGTGCTGAAGAAGAGGGCTTACTTAGTTCATTGATATTCTCACTGTCTATTTGGGTAGGCTCTTCAAGTGACCCTTGATCTTGCTCTGACCCCTTATCTTTATCCAATTGTTTATCTCCTTCATCAGTGAGATTTCTCCAATTTACCATTAAATTCTCTTCAACTGATTTGAAGATTGCCTCTGTTTGATCTTTCTCTGGAGGACTGTCAGATACATCAATCACTTCGACACTAACTACTTTAGCCAAGGATTTATTTGGGATTTCATTACTTGCCTCAGCAAATACGTCTTTATCTGATTTAGGCAATGTTTCTGTTTCTGGCTCTTGTAAACCCAATTCCGCACATACCTTGTCAATTCCTGGTAGAAGTGGCACAGCCAAAGGGGTTGAATTTTGATCCTTACGCATCTGAGAGATAGGAATGGCAGAAGATATGGGCAGTGCAACTGAAGGCAAGCTCATTTGTGTCAAACTGGCAAGCTTGGCCGACCCCAAAGTTGGTGAGATGGAAGAGGTTGGCAAGATAGAGGAAATGATGATGTGTGAAGAAATAGATAGTGAGGGTAAAGGGAGAGAAGGTGAAAGAATTGTAGAAATGGGAGGTAACACTGCAGAGGTAGATAATGAAATGGAAGAAATGGAAGGTAAAGACATGGTAGTGGTAGAGGAACATGAGGTGGTAGTAATGGAAGAAATGGGACTTCTAGGGGTATTAGAAGATACTACCAATGAGTAAGAAACAATTGAAACAGTACTAGAAGGTGAAGTAGTAGCAGAGACAGTTTCATGAACAATGGTAGCCAAGGTCATAGGTGTAGTGTTGATGATGATGTTAGTCACAACCAAACACTAAAGAAAAGTTACACAACAACCCTTATTTATCTTGAAAGATACGATGAATTCAAAGAATTCATGATCCCAAGTCTCCATTGATTAGTTCATAATCTACTGACGTTACTCAATGGTTGATGTGTGTTGCTGTTAATCATTCAGGGGCCTTACGTTCTCCAGTAATTTATGTCTTTACACTATTAACTTACTCAAATAATGCGCCTATAGGTTGATATTTGCATGATATTTTCAACACTACATGCATTTTTAGCTCAAATATGTTAATGATATTCAGTTATCTATGGGGTGTCGGCATATTTCTCTGTTCTGCTTGTGATTTACCATGATTTGCAATTATGGAAGTGATTCAATGAAATTAAAAAGAAGAAAAGACAAAGGTAGGGTTTAAAGAGTGAGATTCCCAAAATTACTTGACTGAGATCATTGATCCACATACATATTCTGATACATCAATGAAGAGAAGAAAAACTAGAATCATACTTCACCAGGACATTCCACAAATCCACATGATCCAGTGCAAATCTTCAAAGGAAAAGTTGACAACAACATGCAATGAAATGAAAGCGCTTCTATTGAACATAGCATTCACCAATACATATCTATAAATCAACTTGAAGATTACGTAAAGTTTACAATCAGGATGTAATCTGAAGCTTCATCTCCATTCAGTATGCTTTAGAACAAGTACATTTACAAAGATCTGAAGAAAGAACCTTGATGTTTCAACAATTCAGTCCTCATTAGTCTCAGTAATCCGATCTCCTACATGAAATTGCTACAGGTTAGATTTTGAATGATTGACCTCCCCCTCATTTGTACAGTAAAGGGGCTCAATATATAGCTTTGATTTATCCCCAATACAGTGCCAAAAAACCCTAGTCGATCAACGGTCCACCCTCCAAGTGCAACATCAAGCGGTGGAGAGCAAATCCCGCCAAAAATCTGAGCAGCATGCCCATACTGGGCGTAAGGATGCCTCTTGGAAACCCTGACAGTCATCAGAATAACTGTTGCTCCATTTAATAATGTTTCCCCATCTGTATTTTGTCCTCGCATTGAAAGCCTTTACTCCTCCTACTGCATTCGCGATCTTCTGTGATCTGATCGCCATCCATGATGCCATTGCCATTAAAGCTCCGTCTTTATATCTACCTGCACGCTGCCACTATGTCGGCAACTCTTCAATTCCAACTACTTCGAAATAGCTCCAGCATCCTGCAACAAACTGACAAGAATTAAGCATCATCATTTAATAAACATCAGGAAAATAAACACTCAAATCAGGTTCAGAATATGCAAGCACAAAATATCAGGCATTAAACTATGAAAATTCGCGTATCTGAATGCATATACAACGTTTAAAATGGCCGAGTCAACCATCATTGACTAAAAACATGCATCGGGCCCAAAAATGGCTTCAAAATCTTTTCGCTTTGCTTTCCCGCCTTTTTGTCTGCGTAATTCCTTGTATATCGCGAATGTATGTCATAAATATACAATCACAGCAAACATACAAAGCATTTTCAATATTTAATTTTCACTTCACGTTTGGTTCTTGTATATTTCCCTTTTGCATATCAGGTTGTATAATATGAACATGCAAACCATTCGGAACATACAACTTTGTTGTTTTTAACTTTTGCTTTGCGTCCGAGAATGCATCTTTACCTTTGTATCTATCGCTTGTATATTCTGCTTGTATATCAGAATTATGCATTGTAATTATACAACCCAAATATACAAGCAGTAGGGGCCACCTTACCTTCTACTTGCATCTCCGCGATGCATATCGGCTTGTATATATGCGAAGATACATACAAAGCTCCTTGTATATTCCCATCGGACCTCAACTGTTTTACAAACCGCAACTTGCTCTCTTTCAATTCTGCAATGTATAAAACGCAATGTATACCGGATATACATTAAGTAAAGATACATTGCAATGACCAAAATTTAATCTTTTTTGAGCTCCAGCGTTTTTATGTATCAAGCCATACATACAAGCTGTGGAATATACAAGCATTACTTCTCATTTAATAACCTTTTTAGATCCGTGCCATGCATATACCATTGCATCCTTACCTTGTATGTTTCACAATGCATGTATTGAAACATACAACTTAATGAACTTTAATAATGTTTTAGTTCCACAGTATGCATAAAGCGTTGTATATCGCGAATGTATGTAAGATACATACATTGCGAAAACATACAACGACTTAACTATAATCAACAAACTTTTCGAGTCCGTCCAATGTATAAATCGTAATGCATATTGGCTTGTATGTCACTGAAACATACAAGCCCGCATACATACAACAATTTAACTCTGTTTCATGATCCTTTCGAGTCCACGGCCTACACATTGGCAATGTATATAACAAATGTATGTAAAATACATACAAACATAAGATGCATCTGGCGGATTTATCCAAACATTCATTTCAACTTTTGACTGCGTCGGGTCCACCTTGCATGTATAGATTGAACATTTAACGAAATGCATACAAGGCAAACAATGTATAAACCTGATATACAAACTGTTTTGTATATGCAACATACAAAGGACATTGCATATACAATGACTTGACATACAAAGGACCTTGTATGTGCAACATATAAACCCGAATGTACATTTTACCAAAACAATCATAACTTGCAAAATACAGGGAATTTTAAGATGGTTCAAAAAGCAACCCCTATTCATTTTTGACAAGGAATTCACCCATATTATGCCCTGGTACTTAATGCAATTTTTTCATTGTTTTCAACAAGGTTTGTACTATTCACTCCCTTTTTCCCTTTACCACCAAGCAGAACAACACACACAAGTAAAAAGCAAAAAGCCGTAGCAGGGGTCCTCATTTTGCGAAGGAGTAAAATGGGGTGTGTTGTGAACATCACAACATGTAGTAGTGGAAGCAATAGGGGATGCAGTAGCAGAAGCAATAGAAGTAGATGCAGTAACAGTAGCTACTGAGGAGAGAACAACTACATTCACATCTGGAGCAGAGGGAGATGGGGAGGTTGGCAAACTTGTATCATCATGAGTCGTAGCAACAGTTTCCACATCCTTACTAACATTCTTCACCTTGACTTTCTTGGTCTTAGAACCCTCTCCAGAGCTACTACTTTTCTTCAAAGCTCATGTCCTAGCAGAAGGAGGTTGATCTTTCTTAGGTGGTTTTACAAAAGTTTTCTTATTCTTTTGTGTCTTAGCCTTCTCTGCTAATGGTATATGCTCTTCACTATCAAATTTCTACTTTTGAATTAGCTCTGCCTTATCTGTTATGTTTATTGGTTCATCCTCTGATCCTCCAGATTCTTTACCTGATTCTAGTGTAGTATATGTGAGCTACACCCCTTGTCTCTCCAAGGCAGCCACCTGACCTCTCACCCATGCCTTTCTTAGTCTAATAGGCTCTTTCATTATGGTATCAAGAGAACTCTCCTCAACATTCGCCCAATTAGGCAAGGGGATTGGTTGGCGGTATTGAGCCTCCCAAGTTCCTCGGACCATAATATTCTCATCATCCTCCAATTGGTCTAGTACTGCAATAACATGAAATTTCCTTATAAAAGCCAAAGATAACCTTGAGTGGGCTTTCTTCATGACTTCGTAATCATCCATACAGTTATCCCAAAAGTCTTCTATATGCATCTTGTGGAACAACTTTTTTCTTACAAACCTCTCCATCACTTTATTTGGATCAAAGTGATCCCTGGCATTGTAGTAGTGGAGATTGAGAAGTTGAAGTTCTTTATCTGAATGTTCAGTTGATGCTAATGAGGGACATGCATAATTCCCTTTGCCAAACCAGATGGGAAATTGTACATTGGTTCTATGCAAGTGCTTGATTTTTTCAGCACAAGGGATCAATTGCCTAGATAATTCCAAGAGAACTGTCTTATCATCAGGATATCTAGGGAGTCTGTAAGCTATCCCAGTGAAACCTTGTACCCTTAGATATGTGAATTTCTCAAACTGGATGTACCACCTCCCATATTTGGTTATTTCATTCATAGCTTCTGTAGAAATCCTCAAGGTTGTGTTGCCTTGTAACAATCTTGCTATATACATGGTGAAATCATCGTTCACCCTTTTAAAATGCATCAGAGATTGAGACAATGTGAGCTATGGATAGCACTCATATACTTTGACTTGGGTCTGCTCATCATTTCCAACTTCTCCTATTTTAGACAATCCAACATAATGATTCCTTCTTGCCAATGCATAGATGACATAGGATGTCCACCTAAAGAATCTTTTTTCTTTGAAGTTGCTAAAGGCTTCATAAATGTTGTCACTCAGAATTTGTGACCAGTGGAACTTAGTTCCTTTTAGTATCTCTTCAACTATGACAAACATCCACCCTTCAAAAGTTGATGCTGCAGGCAATCCATAAATTCTACTCAGAAAAGTTACCAAATCCCCTATTTCATCATGAAAATCACTTCTGTACAGTACTTGAGGGAATTTTCTCATGGCGAACCTTCTATTCTTTGCCCACTTTTCATTCATATGCTTCCTACATCCACTTTCATCTTTATTGTATGTGGCCTCCAATTCTACCTTATTTGGCATGGTCATTACTGTGTGCCATCGGATGTCAAAGGTTTCAGCCAAGGAAGGTGGACTCAAGTTAGCTATGATGTCTCCATTGGTAGTTTGGATTGTTCTAGTCATGATATCATATCTATCTGCACAGGTGACTATAAGTTCAGCATACTGAATGGATATAGGGAAGGCAACAGCTTGTGCAATCCCACTATCTTTCACTTTCTTTTCCCTAGGTGTTAGATTTGGACCAAATGTTCTTAGTCTGAAGTCATCTAAGTCTATGTGACCCAAATCTGTATCTCCTATATCACTCCATCTAGTATGAATCTTTGTTGCTAGAGGGATGCCTTTGAATTTGTACCTCATGATTTGAGCCCATGCAGTCATCTAACCTGCACGACTAGACCTTATAAGCTTGATACCTTGAGAGATTTTTACTAACTCCTAAGTTCAAGTTCTATGATTATCAAGTGAACCACTAGACTCTCAACCATGTCATAACAAATGAATTTACAATGGATCTACTAAGTTACTAGCATGCCCTTTTAAGAATAGGAACTTGACATTTACCATCATCCATTACATAATCCCATAACAAGCAATTCAATAGCAATAAACATTTCAAATGCTGCAAAAATTCATTTAAAACATGTAAAACATCATAATTCATCATTTGCAGTCATTATTACATCATTTCAGACACTTCTCCTTTTGAAAATTCCTTAAAAATAATCATTTTGCTTAATTTGCACTGATTTCAGGGTCAATCGACCTGTAAACAGGAAAGCGCTACTTCTGAGGTCAACCGACCGGGTCGGTGGTGGCATGTTTCAGTGCAAAGTTAGATGAAGTTACTTTTAACACAAGGTCACTTTCTTTGTTTCCAGTGGGAGTTTTGGTAGCCGCCGACTAGTAGAGTTTTCTTAGTCATCTGACCAAAGTCAGTGAGAGGGTCTTTTAGCACAAAGTCGATGCAAGGTAGTTTTAGCGCAACACAATCTTTAGATTCTTACGGGATTTTGGATCCTACTAACCAAATCAGTTAGCATGACAATCATTACGGAGGTCCGAGGGTCAAATTTTCAGTGCTAAATTTGTTTAAAGCTTGGCGTGGATTTCCATGGCCGTCGACCGACTGGACATCTTGGAATTTCGAAGGTCGGTCGGATAGACCATTAATGCTAAAAACTCACTTTGTTTGTTCACTTCAAAGGGTTTTGAGTTTGTTGAATTTTGACAAGTTTTCTTCATTTTTCCTACGTTTCCCCTTAAAGGTATAAAGCTAGGGTTTATAAGCAGCAAAAATAGTTTATTACAGAAACCCTAGCTATGTTCAGATCCAGTCTATCTACGCTTGTGTTTGAAAAGAAACAAAACCATAAACGTGTAAGAAACCCTAAAATGCAGGTTTAGCTCCTACCTGGTGTGCTAAGTCAGGTTGAAATTCGCAGGTGAAGAGGGAAGCTTACTGGATTGAAGCCACATGTGATGTAGCAGAAGTATTTGATAAATTGTGGGGAGCTCTCGAAAACTTCGTTGAATATGTGAAATGAGTTCAACTAGTGCGAAAAACAATTTTATCTCCTCCAGTTAAATCACCATTAATGTCAATCATACGCAGTGTTGATCGGGGGATTCGACAGATTAGGGTTGCACGACTTTTGGTCCTCTCCGACCGGGTATCTTTGGTAGGGAAATCAGGTGTGACAGACTTCGTCAGCAGACAATTACTTTAGCACTACGATAACAAACTAGGTTATGTGTCGTTTGTGGGGCTTTGAGGTTCCTTAGCCTGGTAGGGATTTTGGCATCCTCTGACTTAGTTGGTGATCAAACAATATAGCACAAGTCAGAGACATTAAGAACCAGCGCAAAAATCCTTGCAAGTGAAAAGTGGCACAAAGTCGAACGGGAGGAAAAACAGCACCAAAGTCGGCGATGAAGGTTTATAGTGCAGAGGTCAGTTGGAGGGGCAATTTAGCGCAAAGGTCGGTTAGGACCAGATTTAGCGCAAAAAGACTATCAGATCTACTAGAAGAAATGCAAAGATCTTGACTTAGCAGACTTTTGAAATGATTTTTAACATCATCCTTCTAACATGGCAAAAGCGTGCTCTAACCACTTGACTACTTAGGAAGTGAAAAAAACTCATTTGACATTCCTAGACCAAATTTGAAAGAGGGGGTCCCCATTTTTTCAAATGGGACATGTGTGTGAGGTACAAAAAATGGCAACTTTGCTGGAAAATTCTCCAGAGCATTTCAATGATAAACTTTTAGTTCAAACCCAGAATCTCTGTGTTTCCCACATATTAGATGAAGAAGGCATGATAACCTATCAAAGAATCCAAGATCACTAACTAGTGCAACCATCCACATTCTGAAAACATGAGTGTGTGCAATTGCATTAATTCCCATCCTTTAGCAACTAAGTTCATCCAAGATCCTTTGCAATAAGCAATGAAGTTGGGATCACTCTACCACCAAGAGGATGCTTGAATATTGAGATATAATGAGCCTTGAGGGAAGCAAATAATGGTCCTTCTAGTAATATTTTTGATGCCATGACAATTGATGATAATAATTTCTGGGTAACACTTTTTATGAGAATTTTCAATTGATAATCTCTTCTCTAATGCACTGTAATGGGTCTGGTGTTGAAAAACACCTTTTATTTTCACCCAATAGGCTAGCAATACTTAGTATTGTCTGCCCTCGCTTCTAGATTAATAGTGCATGTGGTAGAATGGGAATCCAACCTTTTCACTTAACACAAGATCACTCAGACTTGCTTAGATACTTCAGGATCATTTTAAGTGTGAGAGATACATGGTTAGAAAATACTTCAGGTGCACCAACTAATGACTCATTTTCCATGAACAGACATCATACCCCTTAGCATAACAGCGGAGCCCCTGGTGAGACTTAAGCAGAGCCTTGGCTTCTCAAAGAAAGACTTTAGATTATTTACTCAACCAAGAAGCACTTGCAAGTCCACATGGCTACCACCACATTCTAGAAACAAAGACCCCACGCAAAAGAAAGCGCAGCGGGCAAAGAAAAACCAAGAGGACAACTAATCTAAGCAAAACATCTAACAACTACGAAAAGCTAGAGCAGGAAAACAAACCTAATCTAATCAGCAACCTAACTATGTACACTAGGATCAGGCATGATTGCCTCTCAAGCTTAGAAGTAGTGTTTTAGGAACTGACCATTGACAGGCAATGGGAGCTCCTCACCAGTAAGGCTCTTGAGTCGATATGTGTTGTCACCAAGGATCTCATAGATCTGATACGGACCAAACCAAAGTTTATCAAACTTGCTATGTTCTCCTTTCTTCTCATGGGCTTTATCCCAATACAGGACTAAATTGGAAATGCGAAAGGCTTTTACCTTGGCTCTCTTATCAAACCATCATTTTACTACACCCTAATGTTTAGCAAAGTTCTCTATAGCAGCATCGCGTTTCTCTTCAAGGTGCAGCAACTGGGATAATTGGTAAGACAATTGGTCATCAGTTTCAAGATAGTCTTACATGAATTGCAGTACGAGAATCCTCAAGTGAATAGGAAAGATAGGCTCAATTCCATAGACCAAATGATAGGGCAATGTGCCCAAGGCAACTTTGTGTCAAATTCTATCAGCCCACAAGGAAAATTTAAGTTGAGTGTGCTTGTCCCTAGGGTTTTTCTCTAACAGTTTCCTAATGACTTCAAGTAGATTTTTGTTTGTTGATTCAGCTACCCGATTCCCTTGTGGATAGTAATTAGATGAGAACTTCAAAATGATTCCATAATCAAATGCCCAGTTAGAAAAATGCAATGATGAAAAGGCAGGACCATTATCACAAACTAAAGAAAATAGACACCCAAACCTAGTGATAATATGCTTTTCAAAAAATTCAATAACTACCTCTATGGTGCATTGTTTACAAGCTATTGCCTCATACCATCAGGTGCAGTAGTCAATAGCAGTCAGAATATACCTATGGCCCCACTAAGCAAATGGCCATACCTCCACCACTAGTTGCAAGGGCATGGCAGCGTGTCTCTCTCTATGTGTAGTGGTCTGATAGATATGATAGGTCCTTACATGTGAATGTGCATCTTTGAACAAGGTAGGCCAATAATAGTTGGTACGAAGAATCTGATTAGCAGTTGAGTGAGCTGATCCGTGACCTGTCCCAAATTTCTCATGAAAGCTGGTCAATACCTGCTCCACTTCTGACTTGTCCAGACATCTTAGATAGATCCCCTCATGATTCTTCTTGTAAAGAACTGATCCTTTTATCATATAGCTATTACTCTTCAGTCTGAGTGCTCTTCTTTAGACCGAATTCAGCCATGGTGGACAACATTGATTGAGCAGATAAAATATGATATCTCTGTACCATTCATCTTTTGAAACATCTTCTAACAGGTACTACTGAGATACTAAACCTGGCCCTACCTCAACCATTGTTCTAGTTAGTGCCTGACCCCTTACCAACTTCATGGGTTGAATGTCTATATCGAACTCCTGCAGGATGGTGACCCATTTTTGTCTTCTTTCTCCCAATTCACTTTGCATCAATAGTGCTTTAACTGCTGCATCTGGGACTATGGCGATTACTTGACTCCTTAGGATGTAGTGACAAAACTTCTTGACTACCTTTACCAGAGTGTAGGCTTGTTTTTCCACATTTAGATATCTTAACTCTGTGTCCTTTAATAGAGTGCTCATGAAGGTAATGGGCCTTTCATCATCGACTGATCTTTTATGCGTCAACATTGCAACACACATGTGCTCGGATGCAAATGAGTAAATCTGAAATGGTAAAGTATAATCTGGAGTTACCAATACAGGTGCATTGGCTATGGCTTGCTTAATTTTGGCAAAGCCAGCTTTAGCTTCTGGAGTCCAATCCATTTTAGCATCTTTCTTCAACATGGCATTAAGAGGTTGAACTATTTCAACAAAACCTGTAATGAACTTGCGTACAAAGTTGATCTTACCAAAATATGACTTGAGTTCCTTTTTGCTGGCTGGGGGAGGTATTTTGAGTATTGCTTGTATTCAATCTGGGTCGATAGATATACCCTGCTCAGATATCACATGCCCTAGCAATTTCCCTTCAGTCACTCCAAAGATACACTTCTTTGGATTAAGTGATATACCATAGTCTTTACATCGTTCCAATACTTTCCTGAAATCTGCCACATGATCTTCTCGCCTCTTTGAGAACACCATGAGGTCATCCATGTAGATAATAATACACTTTCCAACTAGTCCCTTGAAAGAAATGTTCATCGCTCATTGAAAGGTGGCACCAACATTTATTATACCAAATGGCATTCGACGATATGCATAGATGCCCCATTTGCATGTGAAAGCTGTCTTCAATCTATCTTCGTAGTCAACCATTACCTGGTTGTAACCTAAAGATCCATCCAAGAAAGACATCATCTGGGATCCATTAACAATCTATAATTCTTCATCCAATGATAGCAGCGGGTAATTATCCTTCTCAAA
The DNA here is from genome assembly GCA_027924645.1 of Cunninghamia lanceolata. NCBI lineage: Eukaryota > Viridiplantae > Streptophyta > Pinopsida > Cupressales > Cupressaceae > Cunninghamia > Cunninghamia lanceolata. The sequence continues at coordinate 4,681,962 of BSBN01000408.1, read as the reverse complement.
TGCCTGATTTAAGTTTCGAAAGTCAACATAGAGTTTGATCTCTCCATTTTTCTTCCGAACAGGAACTAAATTTGCTACCCACGCGGAATGTCTAACAAGAAATATTATTCTTGCTAATAACAGCTTCTGAACTTCTTTGAAAATTAGTGGTTCCAATAGGGCATTCACTGGCTGTTGTCTCTATCTAAATGGTTTCGCTCCTGGCTTCAACGGGATGGTGTGTGTGGATTGATGTGTCGTATGTCTTGAGGTCTTCATAGCTCCATGCTATTACCTCATGGTAGTCTCTTAATGCATGAATGATGCCTGTCTTCTCTTCTTCAATACTAACCTTCCCAATGAACACATTCTTAATAGCTTCTTCTGTTCCCAAATTAAACGGATCACACTGCCCTCTAGGAGATTCTCCTTCTTTCCTTTGGGTTCCCAAGTTGTCTGAATCAAACAGTCTTTCCAACTCTCCCATTCCACATGGAATTGTATTTGTTTTTAGATTTAATACTCCTTCTAGATCCATCTTTGCAGGTTCCACTTCTTCTTCATCTATTATTTGAGCAGTGAAAACATCAGAAGAAGTAAGAAAGTTAATTATGTGCTGATCATCCTCAAAAACTTGAAAATTTGTGACATTATCTAGAACTAACGAAGTGGCAAAAAATTTGAGAAAGAATTTCTTCAGTCCTGCCATGGATGTTGGCTCTAATGTACTTGTTGTTTGAGCCAGAGCATCTGCGACATGGTTCTGCCTTCTAGGGATCAGCTGGGTATTAAAACCATCAAAGTATTCTATTAAATCCCAGACTCTATTTCTATATCTTTTCAACCTCTTATCATTACATGAATACTGCTTCCTTACTTGTTTCACTACTAACTCTAAATCTCCAAACACCTAGAGAATTTTGACTTTCTTTTGGAGTGCCAGCAGTAATCCTTGCACCAATGCTTCATACTCAGTCACATTGTTCATGCATGGAAATTGTAGTCTATGTGATGCTAGATATGAGCTTCCAGTAGGACTGATTAGCTCAATACTTGCTCTGGACCCTTGTCTACATCTGGATCCATCAAACCGTCAAGTCCAAAGGCAAAAATCTTTATTGCTGTCATCCCATTTTGCTGATTTTTTCTTATCAAGTTGAGGCTGAGATTCTTCCCTTTTTCAGCAACTGGTGCCTCCTTCGGAACAATGGGAATTTTTAGTTGTCTTTGCACTTGTTCTACTGCCTCTTAACAAAGCTGGCATGTAAACTCAGAACGTGATGCATTGTGTATGCGGCACCAATTTGGCAGTAATAACTCCTCCATCTGAATCTATTTTCCAACAGCGGCTTGATCCCTTACAAATTTGGCTATGAAATCACGGAATCCTTCGAATATCCTTGGTTCATCTTCTTCTGAGGAGTTTCTTGAATTTGATTGAACATATGCTTCGTTACTTTCTAGTCTTTCTTCAAGTGGAGGGTTAGGAAATCTGTTGCAACTTACTATAAGAATCTCCTCCGTTTGACTGACATGAGGAAGATAAACCCCTAAATCAACTTCTAAAAACAAAATCTCATTGGGCTAGTTATACTCCGTAATCATATGTTTCATCTTTGGTTCTCTTTTAGTGTGTATCTAGTTTGCCAATCCCTTCCATGGCAGCCACATGTGAGAAAAGTCGGTTGCCATGTAATCATTCAAAGTTTTGGACCAGTCCCTACTCAAGAGCATACGATACTGGTTTAGGATATCCACCACTTGAATGTCTATATACTATTGTACTCTTGGATCAGAAGCTAGCTGCATATGTATCCTATTAAACTCACCTACTACATTCACCTCAGTCTTGTCTAATTGTGTCACCTTCCTAGAAGACTTGGTCAGAGTAAGACCAAGTGCTTTACAGACTGATAACGACATTACATTAGTGGAAGCACCGAAGTCTACCAAACAGTTGTGAAGCTTCCTGTTGAATATCGTAAGTGTCAAGAGGAAAGGGGGGCTCTCCCTCTTATCTTTGTACAATGTCATCTTTTGCTCCACATTAGTCACATGCACTCTTTCCTTCCCCTTGTCAATGTTATCCTTGGTAACAGTTTCTTTCTGTGTATAGTTGATTTTGATCCCAGCACCCATATCTTGGAAGAAAGATGTTCCAACCTCAGGTATTTTAAGCAGTTCATAAATAGAAAGGTTAACCTTCATCTTCTTAATCTCTTCAACAACATACTGCCCATTTTCACTATGTCAGACCGTTGAGAACTTTCAGCAGCAGTTCCCTGATATACTGGCTGATGTATGACTTTTAGGGGTTCAAGATTATTAGAAGCTTTTGGGTCAGGTGGAATTTGATAGCTATTCGGAGGGATGGAGGTGGTAAAAGGTCCTTTGGGTTTACTACTTCTCAGATTGTATGGAGTTTTATTGTACTGCTAATAAGCATTGACCTCTTCAGACTCTTTTTCCTCAGGTTGATTATCATCTTGAAATGGAAATGTATAACTATCAAATACTAGAGTAGTGTCATACCTTTGAGAAGGAACAATTTCATACCTCGTTGGTGGATTCTCCTGAGTCTCAGCTTTCTGAATCTCCATCTGGAAGATACTAGATGCTATCTAAAATTCTAGACATTCTAGCTCAGAATGGGCATTCGTATTATGCAGTCTACACCAAGTAGACAAAGCTGCCTCAGCTAACATCACATGACCAGGAGATCTGGTATCATTGTTTTGATTCTCCAAGGACGATGGTACCCCTCCATTATTGGGTCATGTGTTCCAAGACCGATTTGATCATTGCTGAAAATTCTGGTTTTGGTACTGATTCTGGCCTTGACTTTGAAACTAATTCTGATTTTGGAATGAGTTCTAATTTTGACCTCTCTGCTGAAGATAAGCATTTTGATTCTTGAGGTGGGTAACTTCTGCAGTGAGCTTCTTCATTTGCTCAACTAACTCTCTGATATCATCTCTATCTTCTTTAGCCTTAGCTGCCTCCGAAGACTGTAGGAAAGGCATTTGTGCAGGAGGTATTTCAGCTACTGGGTTTCCTGAATGGACTACTAAAGCTTGTGTTGCAGTTGGGTTAGGAATTGGATTCATCACCAGGGTATGGTTGGCCAAGGCTTGATTAATCATAGGTATTTGATTAGGCATGGCTACAGGACCTATGTGATTCAGTGGACCAGTGGCTGTTTGTCCTAGCTGAGTACTTATAGTGACAGCTACAGAGTATGCTTGAGCTAAGGTAGTGGGAATTGGATTGGCTCTTCATGTGAACATGGATGTAAGTTTGTCCAGAGCTGCATAATAGATTGGCAAGGCTGCAGCTTTCCCTATGGCATAAGGATCTTGCAAATGACTGAAAGCTTTCTAAAATCTATTGTTAAAAGAACTTATCATCTCACCCTCACCTCGACGAATCTCCATAAAAGACCGATAAAGATCAGCTGGGGTGGTGGGCATTCGAAATCGATCCAGAAATGCGTTCTTTAGATTCAGCCATGAGTTTATGGATGCTGCAGGGAGGTTAGTAAACCAATAATAAGCTTCATCTTGCAAAGAACAAGGGAACAACCTACATATCACATCTTCGTATTGTACTTACAACATAAACATGTTACTTTCAAAGATCCTGATATGCTCGTCTGTGGTTCTGTCTGGATCATTCACCCTGAATATGGAATAGAACTTGTCGGGGATTTTGGGCATGTCATGGTAATCATTGAACTGAAATGGGGACTGGTTATTTCCTACAAACAAGGCCAGGACTAGGGGATTCAAAGGTATTGTAGCTACGTTCCTTGGGGCTGACTGAGCTCTTGGTCCTCTTGGTATCCCTTGATCCCTTCTTGTTCGTCTAAATTCTATCAAAGACAGCAACTCCTCTCTAGCTAAGCTGGATCTAGTATGTCTTTGTCTAGTCCCCAGACTTGTTGATTTTGTAGAGGGAAATAGTTCTTCGTGGCCCTCCTTCTAGCGCCAATTCTGTTGATGCGTGTTTTAGCACACAGCAACACAAGTGTGATTGTTGGTTTCACACCTCTCTTGAAAAGTATCCTACCCTAGGTAAGACTACTCCAAGGTTTCTACAGCTAGGTCTTAGCTTGCTTGGAATCTCTTAGTTGGTATGTTCTAGCTGTGCCTACAAGGGGCCTTACATGCAATATACAGATCCTCAAGTTGGAATAGCAAACACATATAAACCCTTTATGATTTCAGCTGATGAAGCAATGTAAAATGCTGCTAGAAGTTCTAATCTAACAATGGTTTTAAAGAAAATGCAAAAGGAGATAGGATTTTAGAGAAATCCTAGGTGACATTCACAATGTATGGATTGTTGTAAATAGACAAATACCCTAAAATTTAACCAGCTTTCTGAATTACCAAACTAAAAAATTTGATGTTATAGCACTGCAAAAAATGATGCTATCTTCAATGGAAATCGAAAGATTTTTAGATTACATTCATTTGTTAAATACCCAATAAGTGGCACAATTTAACTTGTGAAATGCAATTGAACTTGAGCACAACTGATCAGCCCAGACTAACTTTACACAGCTATCTACCATCAGCAAATAACTAAAAGTATGGACTTAGAATATTCATCAGATACTTTTAGCAAACCATGAACATTATAAAAGCACAACTAACTAACTCTAGGAGAGCAAGAAGCCAAGCATGAAAACCAAGTAAGAAACACAATACACAAATTCTTAGAATACCTATAGAAACTTGCTTTGTATTACTTCAAATGGCAAAATGTCAACAATTCAGCATGAAGTTCTCTCTTACAAATAGTGGAAATGGCAGCCCTTTATATAAAGGAGGAGCCATACCGAGTTTTTCAATGGACAGTGGACATTAACTCAACACCGACGGTCTAGATTAGACGAATAAATGCATTTGCAATAGCTCATAGCAAATCCTAGATTACATTTTGTCTCTTATGAAAAAGACAAAAAATACCCCCCAGATACATTGAATCCAGACATTTTGACTACCCAACTCAATATATATATGGAAAAGCACATTTTTAATGCCTAATAAAGACAAAATAGCATCACATGTTACTCTAAATATAACAATTTACATTGAAATGATGGGATTACATCTCAGAATAATCAAAATTCATTAAGGTTCTTCATCCAAATTAATTTTGTCTTCTTCTGCTAGCTTGTTGCGGTAGTTGAGCCATGCTTCAAGTGCTAGATTGACTTCCAAAGGGTCTAGATTCTTGAGATGGCTGACTCGATATTCAAACATCTCTAGCTCTCGGCTGAACCTGTTGTATATCTTTTCTATTTCTACCCCTGCTTTGTGGAATGCATTGAATTTAGCCTTGAGGTCATTGGCTTTATCTAACTTATCCTCCATATCCAGCTCAGTATTCTCAAAAATAACCTTATGCAATTTGTTCTTGCATTTTTCAACATCATAAGGTGCATAGTCATTGTAAATTTTTTCTAGGCAATCCCTTAAAGAATCATTAATATCGTAGATTAATGCCCGAATTTCTTCATCTGTTGGCTTATAAGCTTCTTTTAAGTTCTCAAAGGTTTCTTTTCTCAATTTCAACAGTTGATACCACTCAATGGCATTTGATAACTTGTCAGGAGTTAGAATATTCTCAACCAATAGAGTCTGCGCAGGCAAATCTCTAATACTCTTGACTCTGGGAAACATGTGAGAATAATATTCATCAAAAGAGTCACACTCCTCCCGTAGATTTTCCCACTTCTCATGAAGCTCAACTAACTCCTTATGTGCCTTGGTTGCAGCATCAATTGTTTCACATCCTTTTTCACATACTTTAATCACCACTTCTAAGTGCCCTGTGACATGGTCCTTACTTCTCCGAGCTTTGCCATTTCATCCGTCGATAGGAAGGTAGGTACTATCCTTATATCCCCACCAGCATCAACTGGTTTAATCAAGAACTGAAGGCAAGTCTGGAGTTCCTCATTCTGCTATTTCAATTCCTTCTTTGATAGCTCATCTCTATCCAACTGCTCCAGTATTGAGGTGACAAACCATTTAAACTTATCAACTCTTTGAGCACAAGTGGTTGGTCCTAGATCAACCATTGAGTTAACATAGTCCACGGCTCTAACTTGTTCTCTACTTAGGTTGGTCGGTGGGACAGCTATTTCAGCAATCCTGGATCCTGTCTCATCCTTATAGATTCTTGATTGTACCTTTGATTTCTTTTTCTTCTTGGGCCTTTGAGCCTATGATAAGATTGTGCTTAAATCTAATTGCATTATTTCTACCCATGGCTTTGGGATATGCCACTCTATTCTATAACCACTCAGGTGCTGAAGAAGAGCGTTTACTTATTTCATTGATATTCTCACTGTCAGTTTTGGTAGGCTTTTGAAGTGACCCTTGCTCTTTCTTTGACCCATTATCTTTATCCAATTCTTTATCTCCTTCATCAGTGAGATTTCTCCAATTTACCATTACGTTCTCCTGAGCTGATTTGAAGATTGCCTCTATTTGATCTTTCTCTGGAGAACTGTCAAATACATCAATCACTTCGACACTGACTGCTTCAGCAAAGGATTCATTTCAGATTTCATTACTTACCTCAGCAAATACATCTTTATCTAATTCAGGCAATGTTTCTATTTATGGCTCTTGTAAACCCAATTCTGCACATACCTTGTCAATTCTCGGTAGAATTGGTAGAACCAAAGGGGTTGAATTTTGATTCTTAGGCATCTGAGAGATAGGAATGGCAAAAGATATGGGTAGTACAACTGAAGGCAAGCTCATTTGTGTCAAATTGGCAAGCTTGGCAGACCCCAATGTTGGTGAGATGGAAGAGGTTGGCAAGACAGAGGAAATGAGGATGGGCGAAGAAATAGATAGTGAGGGTAAAGGGAGAGAAGGTGAAAGAATTGTAGAAATGAGAGGTAACGTTGTGGAGGTAGGTAATGAAATGGAAGAAATGGAAGGTCAAGACGTGGTAGTGGTAGAGGAACGTGAGGTGGCAGTAATGGAAGAAATGGGACTGCTAGGGGTATTAGAAGATACTACCAATGAGCAAGAAATAGTTGAAATAGTAGTAGAAGGTGAAGTAGTAGCAGAGACAGTTTCATGAATAATGGTAGCCAAGGTCATAGGTGTACTAGCGGAAGCAATGGAAGGGGATGTAGTAGTAGAAGCAATAGAAGTAGATGCAGCAACAACAGCTGCTAAGGAAAGAACAACTACATTCACATCTGGAGCAGAGGGAGATGGGGAGGTTGGCAAACTTGTATCATCATGAGTTTTAACAACAGTTTCAACATCCTTACTAACATTCTTCACCTTGACTTTCTTGGTCTTGGAAACCTCTCCAGAGCTACTGGGTGCATCCCTTTTCTTCGAAGCTCGTGTCCTGGCAGAAGGAGGTTGATCTTTCTTAGGTGGTTTTACAGAAGTTTTCTTATTCTTTTGTGCCTTAGCCTTCTCCGCTAATGGTACATGCTCTTCACTGTCAAATTTTTGCTTTTGAACTAGCTCTACCTCATCTGTTATGTGTATTGGTTCATCCTCTTCTCCTCCAAATTCTTTATCTGATTCTAGTGCAGTATATGTGAGCTACACCCCTTGTCTCTCCAAGGTAGCCACCTGACCTCTCACCCATGCCTTGCTTAGTCTAATAGGCTCTTTCATTATGGTATCAAGAGAACTCTCCTTAGCATTAGCCCAATTAGGCAAGGGGATTGGTTGGCAGTATTGAGCCTCCCAAGTTCCTCTGACCATAACATTCTCATCATCCTCCAATTGGTCTAGTACTACAATAACGTGAAATTTCCTTATAAAAGCCAAAGATAACCTTGAGTGGGCTTTCTTCATGACTTCGTAATCATCCATACAGTTAGCCCGAAAGTCTTCTATATGCATCTTGTGGAACAACTTTTTTCTTACAAACCTCTCCATCACTTTATTTGGATCAAAGTGATCCCTGGCATTGTAATAGTGGAGGTTGAGAAGTTGAAGTTCTTTATCTGAATGTTCAGCTGATGCCAATGAGGGACATGCATAATTCCCTTTGCCAAACCGGATGGGAAATTGTACATTGGTTCTATGCAAGTGCTTGAGTTTTTCAGCACAAGGGATCAATTACATAGATAATTCCAAGAGAACTGTCTCATCATTAGGATATCTAGGGAGTCTGTAAGCTATCCCAGTGAAACCTTGTACCCTTAGATATGTGAATTTCTCAAACTGGATGTACCACCTCCCATATTTGGTTATTTCATTCATAGCTTTTGTAGAAATCGTCAAGGCTGTGTTGCCTTGTAACAAGCTTGCTATATACATGGTGAAAGCATCGTTCACCCTTTTAAAATGCATCAGAGATTGAGACAATGTGAGCTGTGGATAGCACTCATATACTTTGACTTGGGTCCACTTATCATTTCCAACTTCTCCTATTTTAGACAATCCAACATAATGATTCCTTCTTGCCAATGCATAGACAACATACGATGTCCACCTAAAGAATCTTTTTTCTTTGAAGTTGCTAAAGGCTTCATGAATGTTGTCACTCAGAATTTGTGACTAGTGGAACTTAGTTCCTTTCAGTATCTCTTCAACTATGACAAACATCCACCCTTCAAAAGTTGATGCTGCAGGCAATCCATAAATTCTACTCAGAAAAGTTACCAAATCCCCTATTTCATCATGAAAATCACTTCTGTACAATACTGCAGGGAATTTGCTCATGGCGGACCTTCTGTTCTTTGCCCACTTTTCATTCATATGCTTCCTACATCCACTTTCATCTTTATTGTATGTGGCCTCTGATTCTATCTTATTTGGCATGGTCATTACTGTGTGCCATGGGATGTCAAAGGTTTCAGCCAAGGAAGGTGGACTCAAGTCAGCTAAGATGTCTCCATTTGTAGTTTGGATTGTTTTGGTCATGATATTATATCTATCTCCATAGGTGATTATAAGTTCAGCACACTGAACGAATGTAGGGAAGGCAGCAGCTTTTACAATCCCACTATCTTTCACTTTCTTTGCCCTAGGTGTTGGATTTGGACCAAAGGTTCTTATTCTGAAGTCATCTAGGTCTATGTGACCCAGATCTGTATCTCCTATGTCACTCCATCCAGTATGAATCTTTGTCGCTAGAGGGATGCCTTTAAATTTGTACCTCACGATTTGAGCCCGTGCAGTCATCTAACCTGCAGGACTAGACCTTATAAGCTTGATACCTTGAGATATTTTTACTAACTCCTAAGTTCAAGTTCTATGATTATCAAGTGAACCACTAGACTCTCAACCATGTCATAACAAATGAATTTACAATGGATCTGCTAAGTTACTAGCATGCCCTTTTAAGAACAGGAACTTGACATTTACCATCATCCATTACATAATCCCATAACAAGCAATTCAATATCAATAAACATTTCAAATGCTGCAAAAATTCATTTAAAACATGTAAAACATCATAATTCATCATTTGCAGTCATTATTACATCATTTCAGACACTTCTCCTTTTGAAAATTCCTTAAAAACAATCATTTTGCTCAATTTGCGCTGATTTCAGGGTCAACCGACTTGTAAATAGGAAAGCGCTACTTCTGAGGTCAACCGACCAGGTCGGTGGTGGCATGTTTCAGCACGAAGTCAGATGAAGTTACTTTTAGTTCAAGGCCACTTTCTTTGTTTCCAGCGGGAGTTTTGGTAGCCGCCGACTAGCAGAGTTTTCTTAGTCATCCGACTGGAGTCGGTGAGAGGGTCTTTTAGGGTGAATTTGGTGCAAGATAGTTTTGGCACAACACAATCTTCAGAGTCTTACGGGATTTTGGATCCTATTGACCAAATCGGTTAGCATGACAATCATTACGGAGGTCGGAGGGTCAAATTTTTAGTATTAAATTTGTTTAAAGCTTGGTGCGGATTTGTATGGTCGCCGACTGACTAGACATCTTGGACTTTCGAAGGTTAGTCAGATAGACCATCAATGCCAAAAGCTCACTTTGTTTGTTCACTTCAAAGGGTTCGAGTTTGGTGAATTTTGACAAGTTTTCTTCATTTTGCCTATGTTTCCCCTTGAAGGTATAAAGCTAGGGTTTATAAGCAACAAAAATAGTTTATTATAGAAACCCTAGCTACATTTGGATCCAATCTATCTACGCTCATGTTTGAAAAGAAACAAAACCATAAACGTGCAAGAAACCCTAAAATGTAGGTTTAGCTCCTACCTGGTGTGCTGAGTTAGGTTGAAATTTGCAGGCAAAGAGGGAAGCTTACTGGATCAAATCCGTGAGCAATGTAGCGGAAGTATTTGATAAATTGTGGGGAGCTCTCGAAAACTTCATTGAATATGTGAAATGAGTTCAACCTGTGTGAAAAACACTTTTATCACCTCCAGTTAAATCGCCATTAATGCCAATCATATACAGTGTCAGTCGGGGGATTCGACGAATTAGGGTGGCATGACTTTTGGTCCTCTTCGACCGGGTATCTTTGGTGGGGAAATTGTGTGTGAGAGACTTGGTTGGCGGACAGTTACTTTAGCGCTGCGATAACAAACTAGGTTATGTGTCATTTACGGGGCTTTGAGGTTCCTTGGCCTGACGGGGATTTTGGCATCCTCTAACTTAGTCGGTGATCAAACAATATAACGCAAGTCAGAGACATTAAGAATCAGCGCAAAAATCCTTGCAAGTGATAAGTGGCACAAAGTTGGATGGGAGGAAAAATAACGCCAAAGTTGGCGATGAAGGTTTATAGCACAGAGGTCAGTTGGAGGGCAATTTAGCGTAAAGGTTGGTTAGGACCAAATTTAGTGCAGAAGGACTATTAGACCTACTGGAAGAAATACAAAAATCTTGAATTAGCAGACTTTTGAAATGATTTTTAACATCATCCTTCTAACATGGCAAAAGTGTGCTCTGACCACTTGACTACTTAGGAGGTGAAAAAAACTCATTTGAATTCCTAGACCAAATTTGAAAGAGGGGGTCCCTATTTTTTGAAATGGGGCATGTGTGTGAGGCACAACAGTTCCCATATGTTGTAGAACCTCTGACATCTATAAACTAATTAAGGAGTTTGATGGTCATGAGAAGTACTTACACCAACAATATAACACAAAAGGTAAAATAAATATGTCAGAGGGTTCATAGGTTATGGGAACCCATGGAACCCTTGACAAGGTTCCTCATGGCCATAAGGTTCCTAACATGACTTAAACTTCTAAAAGATTCCTATACTTAAAATTTTCTCAAAGTTCCAAATCAACAACGAACCTTCAACACTTTGGAACTTATTAGAGTTTATGATAAATCCAAGAATCAGTTATGTCCCTGACATGAAAGCGAAGAACAAAATGAAGATGTTGGAGTGTTCCTAGGTTTTGGGAACCTTAGCAACCTTCAATGAAGTTCTAGGTTCCTCCCATACCTCTAACACTTGGATAAAAGAAAGAAGGATAACAATAGAGATAGTGATGTGATATTTTAGAGCTCATTTAAATATCGATTAAGTTCTCAATGGTTGGTGAACCTCTGAAAAGGGGGAAAAAGAGGAAAGCATGGTTATATAAAGATTTTTGCTAGCCATTTGAAGAAACACTTGAACTCTTGAACGAGAAGGAAGCCATATATGTCTGTCTATAGCAAAAGTGGCACAACTACAACCAGATTTTTTTCTCCTAAATTCATTCTTCTTAAACTGCCATGTAAACTCATATATCTCTCATATTTTCCTCAACTCTTTCTTTTATCATTTCAAACTGTATGTTCAATAATAACCCAAATATCTCATTATTGTGCCCTATCTTTTCATAAATTATACTAAATTTGATGTTCATCTTGACCTAAATTTAGCCCTTTCTCATTTCATTGATCTAATTCTCCCTCCAACCCTAATCTGCCTACTCCGGTTAATTTCCAAACTTATTAAAAATGAAATATGTGTATCAAGGGTATGAACAGGAATCAATTTTACACAACTCATTATATAATGTTGGAGACACTAAATTGGGGCACGTTGATTTGGAGGAATTTTGGCAGAGAATGTCTCGAAATCCTAGGTCTTCTATGGTCGATGCTACTTTTTAAAGTGGGCTACCACATACAGATGGCTTCCCTACCTATATGTAGTGTATTGATCTAGTTCTTACTTGTGTAAGGCATTATAATCCTGAAACTAGAGAGGTTAAAGCCATGGATGACTAGGTAATAATCAAACTATATAGTCCTTCACTAAGTATCACCCTAAGACTTCTAGTCAGAGATGAATATTCTAATATGAGTGTGGACAAGGCTAATCATTACTTCATAGATAAAAAGGATTTATGCCTCAATAATATTGCCAAATATTGGTTCAAAGTGCGTAAGAAAGGAAAGTCCAAGCTTCCTAAAAATCTATTAAGGTCTCATTTAATGAAGATGAATCAGATATCATTACATTGCTTCATAGAGTTATGGGAAGCAAGGAAACTAATTCCATTGAATTTTGGATGTGTTAGTTCATTATAGTCATTAGTTATGCTTCACAATTCATTGACTGGGGTAAATTGATTAGTGATACCCTTTAAGATTAGTTAGTGAATTTTTAGAATACTCAAGAATTTTACATGACTTCTTATCTATTTTACCCCATTGCAAGCATGTATCCATGGCTAGGCCTACAAGAGCTTTGAGTATTTGATGACACCACCCAAATATATGATTTCTATTCATCATTGCAATAGGAGAACAACACTAAGAATTTCTAAAGAGTCAATGATGCTTTCATAATGCTTACGATAAGAGAACTTGATGGAAATGTTAGATTAATAATTTCTCCAGAAGTAGCCAATTTGATTTTCTAGTTTGGCAGTTACTTCATTCAGTTCCCAAGTTTTTACATACATCAGGGTTGTTGTTTATGATGAATACCCCTACAAATTGCCTAGGCATCCCAATGATCATTTGATTCTAATTGAATTATGCAAGCAAATGGAGTGTGCAAATAAGAAATGCAAGGATAAGAAGATAGGGTATCCATTCACTCTAGGCTTAAGCTACGATACATGTGCATCTACAATTGAGGCCCAAAATGTTGAAGGTCTCTAGTTAAGGTCACTATGAATTTCTATAGTATGAGATATCCATTTGATAGAAAAAATTATGTAAAAGATAATTTACATTTGGGATCTAAATATTTCCATCACCCACACCTCGAAGATTATTGGGTTGATTGTGAAAATGATTTTGAAGTAAGAAAAAGGGATTGGTCTAGAATGATTATTTAGCAGATGGAGAAATATGAATTAGGATAGAACACTACAGGTATAGAGGATGATGGTTCTAATATGATTGATAATATTTACACAAATACTCTCCAATTCCAACCTCTTAAACCTATCAATTAGTCAAATAAAGAAATGACAGGCATAAGAGAAAGATCTTTCTTTGTCTTGAATAAATATAAGAAATGGTTGGATGATAAAATAACTAAACAAATTGCCACCAGACCCTAGAATGTATCCCATAAAAAGAAAAAGCAAGTAGAGAAATAGGGTGGAGTATCTTTAGCTACTACAAACACTAATGTATATATATTAAGGAATAGATTAAATGCAGTTGTAGGAGGAGATGGAGAAGACCCAAAGAAATGGGTAGACTTGAAAATCTCATGTGCTCAAGGAGATAATGGAGGACAGCCAAAATTACAAATAAAGAGACCTCAACTCCTCGAAAGGCACAAGGGGAAACTCAACAAACTGAAACTACAAATAACACAGATACAAATCCTCTTCTATCCCAAGATCATAACTCCTCAATACCTCCACCTTCACCAAAGTCTAAACCTACCATTCATAAATCTCCCCCTTCTCCCCACATTAGGATGATACTATCGATACTTTCCTCAAAACTACCCTTCCTCTAATCATTCCTTTATTTACCTCCAGCCCTCAGAAAATACCTTCTTCTTATCAATGGCCAAAAGGAGTGGTATGTAAAAAAAGGAAGTATAAGGAGATGGTTGATCCCAATTTTGATGTTGTGGGTAAGTTATTGCATGGTTCCAACCCAAATCCCAAAAGGTCCAGGTTTCTTCTAGGTTAATGGTAGATTCATCTAGAAATCAATATGTGGAGATAGCTAAACCTGTTGGCGATAAAAATGAACAAGAAGCAATTGAGGATGACTATCAAGTTTTTTAGGTTGAACTTGGCCCCTCTAAACACAAGGGTGATATTCATAATTTTCACATTTCAGTTGCAAAATTGGTACAAAGAATAGGAAAGGAGAAAACAACCAGAAAATAACTGGAAGAATAACTTAAAGTTTTGACATTGTATATTATGTCTATTGTAGATACTTCTACCTAGCTATTAAGTGCACCATCATCAACTTCAATCAATGTGACTATAAAAGATGTTGACAAGAACACAATAGCTCCGACAAATTCGTGAACTGTTAGAGGGGTTTAAAGGCTACAAATTGAGCCATGTATATAGAGAAGGCAATGATCTGGCAAATGGGCTAGCAAAAGTGGTGGCAAAAAGTACTTGAGACTAGAGTATGAAGATGTGTGGGCTATAAGTAGATTACTCCGCGTGGCACAAATGAGGTTGATAGATCTCATTGCACACCTCAAGGGCTGACAATTAGTTTTTGGCAAGTGCGATAGTACACTTGCATGATGTGAAGTTAAGCTTGGTATATGACGAAAGCAGCTGAGCTATGCCATATTGGATGCGGAGTGATGAAAGGTATGGCGGATGGAAGATCTCACTTGGAATTGTGATCGCAAGATAGATCACATAATCGAAAGTAATTGAGAGCAATTGAGTCAGACGACACTTCAATAAATGAATGACAAATTACGAAATCATTACAACACAAGATTGGTGTATACAAATAAGGCTCGGAGGTGGTATTGAATTCATTCCTTTTACAAAAAAGTAGAGTTGGTGTTGTCTGAACGATGGATACGCCTATTTGTTTGAACTCCACTAAGAAGAAAATGTCCTTCCAAGGGGAAATCACTGCCAAGAGGTTGAAGGCCATCCTCACCTCAAACCATCCTCTTATTCTGTGGGTGGTAAAAAAGGTGTTGGGGGAGGAATTCATGTTTGCCCACCATAGGTATAGGGTCAACACGGACATCACAACTATGTTTCTAGTTGTTCTTCTATACATGGGGGTCTCAAAAGCCAAGGCAAAGTTGCTTTGTTAGAAGTTGTTTTTGCATGCACTTCTCGATAAAATTGATGCAGCCCTGGACAATTTGGATGCCAACCTGCTCACGCCGATCCCTCAAAACTATTATATGTCGTAGAGCCAGGGTGCGAAGGTGAGGAAATTCCCTATAGTTTGCACTCTACAACCAAAGGAACTGGAGAGGTGCTAGAATGAAATAGAACGAAGCATCAATTATTTGGGACAGATAGTTGGCATTGTTTGAGTGACTGGAGCTAGTTGGGTGAAGGAATATTTGGAAGTGGAAGAGCTGGAACTAGAAGGTGATATCAGGGATGAGGAGAATTGGGGGTTGGGAGAAGGCAAGGAGTGGGTGGAGAATGATGGTAGAGATATTGAGGAGGTAGCCAACAACCTGGCTCACCATGCCTATGGAAGTGAATTCCTATGATTGTTGGTGCTCTAGCAGCATGTCATGCTTGAGAGGCAGATGAAGATTAATCTCTAGAAAAGTGTTGGTTTTGGGTGGTGGTTTTTTATCTTTTTTGTATGTCTTCTATAAATGGTATGGGGTAAATAGTGGAATACAGTGGAATACAATAGGGATGTAATTCCTTTTTTTTGTATCTATGAGACTAGTAACTGTATGTAGTAGGCCCTTTTGGGTGTAGGATGTATAGTCCAAAGTTGTCTATGTGTTTGGTGGGAGGGTAGTAGTTCAAAAGGAGGAATCAGATAGCAAAATGTTGTAATGGGTTGGACCATCCGGATGGACTCTTAATGTAATCTTTTTTGAAAATTAATATAAAGGGTGCTTCCCCTTAGCAACTATTTACCAATTAAAAAAAGGGAGCACAATAGAAAATATTCTAGCAAATATCAAGAATATGGAAAAGCTTCAGAGGCATGGATTGAACAAATTATAATAGATGGTCTTTTGTGCATTGAAGAAGCAATAAAATTGTATCAAGAAGCTGATAATAAAGTGAAAGAATTAAATGGTGAACTTAACAGGATTAAGAAAGAAGACATTGTGTGGTAGCTCACAGCTCGAGGCTTAGAAGAAATGAAAAAATATGATGTGAAAACATTGATTTTGAGAAAATCTTAGTTAATCCTGAAGAGTACAATGAGATGGCCTGGTGAAAAAGTATTGAATAGAAAATGATAATTATCAAACAAACCATCTTTGAACTGAAGAAGCTTGTAAATCAATCTAGACAGATCAAGTCAAATTATAATAGGTTGCTTAAATTTTAAAGGAGATAGCTTGAAAGAAGACAACTTAGGTGTTGAGGATATTCAAAAAATCAAACAAAACTTCAAAGATTTAATTTTAAAATAATTGTTTAATAAGGAGAGCATCGATGCAAACATGTTGAAGAAATTAGCATCAATGTCAACTATAACAACTGGTTGTCAAAGAGGTTTATCAACATTTCTTGCAAAACTAAAAGAAATAGAGGAAAATCTAGTGACTTGGAAATTCAGATTGCTCAATACAACTTTCTTTGGATCAAAGATAATGTCACAAATAGTCAAACAATTCAAGATCTACAAAGGATTTTCATCTTCTTTAGAAAAGTCTGAAGCCATGAAAGAAAATGTTTCAAAACAACAACAATAATGACTTTATTTGCTCAAGTTTTTGTTATTTCTCAAATGTAAATTAAGTCATTTATATGACTTAATATAAACTCACTTTATTTATGAATTTGTTGATGAGAAGGATTGCACCTATTATGCAGAGCTATGAAACTCAGCAATCCTGTGTAACATGGGATCAAACTTAGGCTGTGGGTGACCTATGGCGAGCTTGAACCTCCAGATTATGGGTTGGTTCCCTTAAAATATTCAATTGGATCTATGACTTTGGCTATGGAAAAAGGTTTAAAAAAGGTCTTCTAAAAGTACTAAAACTGTAATGTAAAAATATGGTGATGCACTTAAAATTGATTTAAAACTTGGCAATCTAACTCACAATAAATCTCAGAAAATCTATCCACAAAAAACCACTTTCAACAATTTGACCACATAAATAATTCTAAGGGAGGCTAAAAAGACTTTCTTCTTGAAGGAAAAGGATTTTTCACAACAAAAATAAAATTTCTCCAATTGTATAGCCTAAGACCTGTGATTTTCAAAGCTATCTAACACATGCAAGAATAAATGAGACAATGATTTTAAAGGTTTTGATGTTTAAACACAATAAAATCTCATCAAATCATTCACAAAAGTTGTATTAATGGAAAGGTAGACACTTGATTCAACTTAAAAATAAAGGAATAATTGCATAAAAAGACAAAGTATAGAACCTATAACCTGTTGTAATCTCTATAAATCTACAATAATGAGTTACAAAACCTTCTTTCTCTCTGAAAGTGTAAAGAGCAAAAAAGACAAGAACTAGAAAAACCTAAGTTTTTCTTACAATATATAATATGCTCTCTCCAAGAGACCTAGAAGGTCAACTGTAGTCAACTGCCTCTAAAAATAAGCCCTCCAAAATTGATCCATGAGAAAATAATTAAATCCCTAAAAATTGATCCTCTCTATGTGTTTGACCAAAAAGTTGACCAAAACTCTCCAATTTGTCCTCCAATCCATGCAAAAAAGGACTCCAATGTCTTCAGTTAACTCATCTCCTCCATTTTTGCATGATTTTGCATGTGTCAATGATGTGAACAAGGAATAAAATAATTTTGAGATAATTACTCTATTATGAGTTACATTTTGCCTTCTCTCTATGATTGACAACTTGTGACAAAATAATAAAGTAATTTATAAAATATTACTTTATTACTTGTTTACATTATTTTTAGTTGTAAAATCATGCAAGAATGGATAAAAAGAAAACACCACCTTATCTCTCCCTTTATTATTTACATGATTTGCATAATTGCATCTAACAATGATGCCAAGACAACTAGGTCATCGTGCATGCAAAAATAAATAATATCTTCCTCCTTATACCTCTCATGCATCAAATAGATCTCCTCATGCAAAAATTACATTATGCATTATTAAGAAATAATAAAAGCATTAATTACAACCTTATTACTCCATGCAAGAGGAAAAATACATCATTGCATCATATATGCATACAAGGTATAAAAACATACCACCTTATCACTCCATGCACTGAATCATTATGCATAATCCATCTATCATACCTTTCACCATGTATTTGAGCTCTATATACCTTATTACTTCATGCATCATCAACAATCTTCATCCATTCCCAAAGTAAATACATGCATTATCATCACCTGTCTATACCACCTTATCACTCCATATTGCATTATTATCTTATCACTTGTCTTACCCTTCATATATGTCTCCATACTTTCAAATTACTCCTTTTTTTGACTTTTAAAACCTAAGTCCTTTGCAAAAATTGCATAAGGCACTAGGCCTAGTCTTCATGTAGTCGATCATCATGGAAGGAAGAAAAAGTCTTAAAGCCTTACCTTATCATGATTTATTACTTTTGACTTTGTAAATAATATCAAATGAAATAACAAAAGAGGTCTCGGCCTCACGGGCCCCTATGCATTATCACTAGGTCCTTAAGACTTGATAAGTCTTGACCATGACATGGAAAAGGTTTGCAATGATTTTGTTTTTAAGAAGTCAAAAGAAAAGTGGAAATTTTGATACCACCATCGACCAAAAGAAACTCAAACCCTAAACTTTAATCATTTTGATCTTTGTCATTCACTTTGAGCTCTCTCTCTGCAACTCCATGCTTGGTGGCTAGGGTTTGATGTAGAAACTCACTTTTCTCTGCAACTCTTGGGCTTTCTTGGTCAATTTCTTCTGCATTCTTTACATGAAAGATAAAGGTAAGCTCTCTGTGTTTAAAAACTAGGTTGTCTTCTTGATTTTTTGTGACTTGTTGTTGGTTTAGGTCTAGACAACTGAGAGGAGGGGTGAATCAGTTGTCACACATTTTAATCTTTCTACCTTTAATCTTCCTTTACAACTTATAATCAAATTAATGATATAAACATTTTAGCATCAATCAATAACACATGAGCAAAAACATAAATAACACACTTGACACCAAGATTTTTGACGTGGAAACTCGGTTAGGGGAAAAACCACGGTGGGGGTTAACTCACAAATATTATACTCTGTTAAAAGTATTACAATGGGGAATTCACATGCATTTAGGCTCACTGCTCAAAAGAAGGCTCACTGCCTACAAGAAGAAGATTACAATAAATTTGAACTGATATTTAGCATCTATCAATGCGGGAGTTCAATTCCTTTTAAGCATAGAAAATTGACTTGACACACTTCATCCTTACTCTGTTGCTCTTACTGCTCTGCTAACATCTAAAATTTTTATCTCTGCTCTTTTTTGTAATTACACCATAGTTGCAACCACCACACACACCAAAATCATCCAATTCCATCAGATATATATATCCACAACATGATCTACAATCATTTTACCAATCGGCTTCAAAAACATTTAGAACTTTGTCGAGTACTCTGCTCTGTTGGCTAGATCCATACATAATATGAGATGCGGACCAAAACTTGCACTCACAAATCATCAATCATGTCAACTACCATCACTTATCATTACCAGTTGCCCAATAAACAACTTCTATACATCTAGAATTAAGATCATTCACAAGGTCGGCCTGTTCTTCTTCTGTCTGTTCTGCCAAATTGAAACCTGATACTCAGAAGCTAATATCTTTTGAGTACTTCATCACCGGAGGACAAAACTCTACATTTAGAGTGTCTTGACAATGCTTACAACTACCTTAGATCTGCAGTAAACCATGCCTTTCCACCGGAGAGATCCGAACCAAGATACCAGACCTTGTCACCTGCTCTATTCCTAACTACCCAGACATAGACAAATTCTGATTCTAACTTCTGGTGTGAACAAATTGTGTTATGTGAATGATTGGGATGATCTTAGTTGCCATCAATGACAACACCTATCAATGTAAAGTAGTGTCTCTTGCCAACAATCTCGCCTTTTGGCATTGATGGCAACACTTAGTGAAAAATGATTAAGTGTCTAATGTAGCTCCCCCTTACTCTATACACTTGTGCTTCTCTATTAGTTTTGAAGCTTCCCCTTTGTTGGATTCCTCATTTTTCATTTCTCTTCACTCCCCCTTTGACATCAATGGCAAAGGGTGGGGTCTCAAGCCAAAATTCTCTAGAAATTCTATATATACTACCGCATATGTACAACTAATCATTAAGTTCTATTTACATAAACTTGAGAATGTCTGCAAAGCTAGTTTTTATTTGTACAAGTTCAGAGGCCCAAGACTCTTCATTCCATCCAAAATTGAGATGTGCCCACTCAACAAAAATAAATATGCTTCTGCCTTTGATAGATCTGATGGATCACTAGTCTGAACTGCAGTCTGAGCTTCAGATATGGCATTATACACTGTCTCTAACTTAGGGGCAATCAATCTCCGGAGCTCACACATTCTCTTCATAATGTTGCTTTTCTCTTTAACAAGTCTCTTTATCTCATCAGTCAAGCTAATTACTTTCCATTCTTGACTTATGGGTGAAATAGTTAGAGGATTAAAATTATTGGATAGATTTGACAATTTTAGTTCTTGTTCCTTTATCTTCTTCTCAATATCCTCACTTACTTTGGGCTAGGATAGACAAAATGTATATACATCACTTCCATCACTTAGAGCATTTTGAACACTCTTTATACTGATAGCAAGTATAGTCCTATCATACCCTATTAGACTCTTAATTTCACTAAATCTCTTATCCAAAAACTCATTTCTGACTTTTGTCTCTGCAGATTTCTCGAAGGACTCAAAATGAGTATTTACAGAACTTACAAGATTTTTCAGATGTCCGGAGGGGAAATTAGATGGACTCTTCTGGTAGGAAGGCATTAACTTTTCCAAAATCCTAGTTGTAAGCCCCAGTAGCTCATTGTCCTCCATGTGGAACTTTAACATCTTTTCTCTAGCCTTTACTTGGGTGAATGATATTATTTTCATCAATTGAATTAGAGAGAGAGCATCTATATTGGCTAGACCTTGGAATAGTTTAGGCTCATCAAGCTCAATCATCTCTTTTTCAAGAAGACTTTTCACTGCATCTACAGTGTCTCTTGCAACATTTTCTGAACCATCCTTTTGTTCATCAGATTTCTCAGTATCTACTTTAGGTGCTTCAGCATTTGCACCATCTTCTTTTGCTTTATCTTTCTTTCCTTTTTCTTCCTCTTTCTCTACTTTACCTTTCTCTATGTTCTCTGTAGAGGGACTTTTTCCTATTTGTTCACCACTTGCTACCTGATCCAGAGGGCTCTATGAAGTAGTAATATTATCTTCTTTTGCTGATGGATCAAATGGATTAGGAGTATCTCTTGCATCAACTACTTTATCCATCATTTTTGTATCATCCTGATTTACTTTTTCCACTTCTAGAATAGAGGCTTCACCCAAATCAGATTGCTGCTCGATGATGTTCTCTTCTTCACCATCTGGAACTTCTTATGTGACTATGGGAAAATTGTGTTTTTTCAATGCTTTCAAAAGATTTTCTTGATTTTCTTTAATGATTTCACTTGTTTCTCCAAGCATGAGTTTGTTCATTCTCTTTTTGCTTCTAAAGTCATATTTGACTTCCTTGAATATCATATCTATTTGATCAGGTGAAATCTGAGGACACAAATTTATTAGCTCATGTTCCCTGATCTCCATGTCCTTGCTCTTGGCATTTTCTTTTCTCAACTCCAAAATATTTGCCAGACTTTGTGGCAACTTAGAAGTTATCTCAATTAGTGCCTTGTTGTAGATGTTGAGATATCTGACAGTTGCTTCTTCCAACACCCTTTTATCCACATCACTGTATTCATCATAGAATTCAATCATGGGTTTTAGATTACCATCTATAGTGACTGACTTTATCACATCCTCTAGGGAAAGTGTGGGCTTCTCAACATATTCCTCATATGTTTATGTCTTTTGCTTTTTACTAGCCCTTTTCCTTCTAGAGGACTTTACTTTGGTTACTTTTGCAGCTTTTGTTCTGGTGGCCTTTAGTTCCTTGATTTCAATGTCAGAATCTATATCTTCTTCTTCTCTTATGCTTTCATAGGTTTGGGATGCCTTTGTTTTCTTCCTTTTCTCCCATTTTCCAAATGATTTTGCTTCCAGTTTTGCAGTCTTGGAAGGAATAGGGGCAGTAGCAGAGCTCCTAGTAGTTCTTGAAGTGGAAGAGTTCCACCAGAGCATTTGTCTGTTTCTTATCTTGTTTCTCTTTCTCAGCCTTTTCAATTCTTTCTCTGAGTTTTGTCATAGCTTCCTTAGTTAGGCCCAGATTTTCAATTAACTACTCAACTTCTTTTCTTACTTTCCTATTGGTTTCAGGTTCTCTGAGCTCAGTATGCAGTTTTAAATTCAGCTCCTCATAAGTTCCAAATCTTTCAACCGTTGTGTCTTTAGGCTTGCTTAGAAGATGTTGAGTATACATATTCAAGATTTTTTCATCTACTTCATACCCCATGTGCATGATCCAAGCAGTTCTGGGTTCCACTGCTTCCATTAGACACTGATCAGTATCAACCATGAAGCATATTTTATTTTTGTACTTCTTAACAATTGATTTAGGGATTCTTTCCCTGAAGTGCATCATACTCTAAAAATTCTTGAAGTAACCCCATATTGCAGTTTTATGAGCTTTGAAATCACCAATGCTATGAAGATGATCTCTGATCTGAATGGTAACTGGCTCATCCTTAGTCTAGTGCACACCTTTTACCCCAGGTACCTCATTCATAAAGTAAAGGAATAGACATAGAACCAATGTACCATACTTGAAAGTGTTTTTCTTATCTTTCTTGATTTTGTTTAAATTTTCAATCAATTGATTCTGTAGTAATTCACATAAGTCATAATCAGTATTTTCCTCTAACATCTTGTATGCAGCATATATGGTTGTTCCGAAAACAAAATTTTCTCTGCTCGAGTGGTAAATCTTGTACCCAATCACCATGGAGGCAAATTTGACATCTGGTTCTATAATATAATTAATGGTCATTTCCCTTCTGTCAAACTTGGCACCGGTAGCATCAGTCACTGTCTAGTTTTTCACGGCTTTCAACATGGGCAATCCTCCGGTTGAGTTTAACCCAGTTACAATTCTGATAGCATCCTTGGTAATCTTGAATGGTTTTAACAACCAAATGAATTCATCATGCATCTGACTCAAAACATATCGGACCTATTCATCCTCATCAAATGTTGGAAACCCCATAATCTGAATAAAGTGTTTATCCTATAGTGCCTTATACTCAGGTTTAAGTTCATGATTTTTATCCCTGAGTTGTTTCTCAAACAAATCTACATACCTTGAATCTCCAAATTCATCTATGTTTGCATGAATATAAACCCTAATGTCTTCAACATGCATCACACCATACGGAACACTTGAAAAAGCACCTAATGGGTCAACTTCTATTGATTTGTGAGGATGCTTCTTAAATTTGGGTCAAGGCCTTTCAGTAATGTCAACAACATGAGTAGCCATCTCAACAGATTTTAGATTCAAGGCTTTACAGAGAGGTACCTTTTTCTTTCATGGGGTTAGGGTTGATCAGTTGCCGGTTGAATTTGCTCTTTGTACCTCAGTCTTTGGATTTGCAGCTTGAATGTTCTTCTTCTTGTTTCCTCTGAATGTAAAGTGATTCAAATGAGTGACCAAGTGGCCTTTTATCTTTTACAAAACCTAATTTGGCATTGTAATAAATGTGTTGCCCTAACTATATCTGGTTACTCTATTTTTGACAGTTCTTCATGAATTACTCCGCAAGTTTTCATATCAACATCTTTTCTTCTGGAAATCCTTCCAAAGGTTCTGAACCAATTCAAAATATTCTCTTTTATTGTGCTAGATTCAGGCACCCACTTACTGACTAGGGGAATTCGATGTTCAATGCAGCTCCCCCTAAGCCAGAGCTCTTGACTTAATTCCTAGAGGAATTGTCAGCAACTAATTCCGGTGCGGACCCATCACCATTGTTTATTGTATCTTTCTTTACCCAAGTCTTGTTCATTTCTCTCCATATCTCATTCACATCAATTTTTCTTTTGCCTTTGTCTTGTTTCTGCTCATCCAGTTTTCTATCTACTGGACCTCTTCTTCCATTGTTCCTACTTCTACAGAATCTTGCAATATGACTAGATTTATTGCAGTTAAAGTACACAACATTTCTTTTCTTAAAAACTTGATTTCCTCTTGATTTGCATTGATTAGCCATGTGTCCAAACCCATTGCAAACAAAATAGTAACCATTGAAAGAATTGCTAATTCCTCTATTGTTAGCATTATTCATTATCATACTTCTGCATTCATTTGATCTATGACCATACCTCTTACACTTGAAGCATTGACCAAAGAAGGATGGATCATTTTGATTTACTCTGCTTCTACACTGAGTAGCTCTATGACCAAATTTATTGCAATTGAAACAATTTCCATTGAATGATGGATATCTTTGAGCATTAGGCTATCTTACCAGTGGTTTTCTAGTTTTGTTTCTTTTATTCCTTGGTTGAAAATTTATTTGTCCAGATCTAGAGCTGTCACCTTTCTCATAGCTAAGATCATGCTTGTCATCATCCTTTTTTTGTTCTTCAATTAGTGCTTCAAGTTTAGCTGAGCTTATCTTGAACTTCTCCTTATACTCATTTGCAATTTCTAGGTCATGTCTGAGAGTGATAATCTGTCTCTCAAGTTCTCTCTCATTGTTTCTACTTTCTTGTAGATTAGATTCTAGGAGACCAGCTATTCCATCCAATTTGTAGCATTCTTCAGTTCTCTCTTTCAGATTTTGCTTCATTTCTTCTTCAGTTTTCTTCCTATCTTTAATTTCCTTGGTTAGTCTCATCACCCCAGTTTCAATCTCATGTTTTAGGACAACAACTTCTTTAGCTAACTTTTCACATTCCTTTGTCTTCTCTTTTAGGGCTTTGTCTTCCAGTTGAAGAGGTTGCTCCTTTCCTTTTGCATTAGATTTGCTCAATTTTTCTTTTAAAATCTCAATGAAGTTTTCAGCCTTTTTGAGGTTATCTTGCAGCTCTTGGACTTCTGCCTTGGACTGCTCAAGATCATCTAGGGTGAGATTAAGTTGCCCTTGAAAGTTATATTCATCCATTTTTACTAACTTCCCAGATCTTCCTTACGCTATTAAACTTTTCAAAAGGAACCTTTCTCTAATACCAATTGTTGGTTTTGGTCTGGACAACTGAGAGGGGGGGTGAATTAGTTGTCGCACATTTTAATCTTTTCTACCTTTAATCTTTCTTTACAACTTATAATCAAATTAATTATATAAACATTTTAGTATCAATCAATAACACATGAGCAGAAACATAAATAACACACTTGACACCAAGATTTTTGACGTGGAAACCCAGTTAGGGGAAAAACCATAGTGGGGGTTAACCCACAAAGATTATACTCTGTTAAAAGTATTATAATGGGGAAGGCACATGCATTCAGGCTCACTGCCCAGAGCTCACTGCTCAAAAGAAGGCTCACTAACTATAAGAAGAAGATTACAATAAATTTGAACTGATATTTAGCATCTCTCAATGCTGGAGTTCAGTTCCAATTAAGCATAGAAAACTAACTTGACACACTTCATCCTTACTCTACTCCTCTTACTGCTCTGCTAACATCTAAACTTTTTATCTCTGCTCTTTTTTGTAATTACACCATAGTCGCAACCACCACACACACCAAAATCATCCAATTCCATCAGATATATATATCTGCAACATGATCTACAATCATTTTACCAGTCGGCTTCAAGAACATTTAGAACTTTGTCAAGTACTCTGTATTGTCAGCTAGATCCATACATAATATGAGATGCGGACCAAAACTTGCACTCGTAAATCATCAATCATCTCAGCTACCATCACTTATTATCACCAATTTCCCAATAAACAACTTCTATACATCCAGAATTAAGATCATTCACAAGGTCGGCCTGTTCTTCTTCTGTCTGTTCTGTCAAACTGAAACCCGATACTCAGAAGCTAATATCTTTTGAGTCCTTCATCACTAGAGGGCAAAACTCTAGATTTAGAGTGTCTTTACAATGCTTACAACTACCTTAGATCCATAGTAAACCATGCCTTTCCACCAGAGAGATCCAAACCAAGATACTGGACCCTGTCACCTACTCTGTTCCTAACTGCCTGGACTTAGACAAATTCTGATTCTGACTTCTAGTGTGAACAAATTGTGTTATGCGTATGATTGGGATGATCTTAGTTGCCATCAATGACAACACCTATCAATGTGAAGCAGTGTCTCTTGCCAACACTTGTTGCTCGTTTGGGCCGTGGCCATATGGTTTTCTGAGCATTTTTTGAAGTCTTGCACTTCATTTCTCTCACTGTGGTCTCTTTATTTTTTTTATTATTTCTTTGTTGGCATCATCTCCATACATTTTTAAGGGGTTTCAAAACACATAGGCCTGCTTGTAGCTTCTTCTTTCTGCAAAGAACATAAGGTAAGCTCTCATTCTGCCTTCACTATTTGCATTTCTTTGAACTGTATTTTTTATACTGATAAGGGTTTCAAAAAAAATGACACGGGTCTATGATATTTTTGAAGAAAAGCTCTTCCTTGCTATGGCCATGACTCCTACATCCTCTTTTCCTAATTCCCTTCTTCTGCAGACATGAATACATAAGGTTTTGTTGAAAAATGTTGAGGGTTTACATTTTAGAAAGAAAACACCTCCTTTTTTGCTACGGCCATGACTGTATCTTCTTACCAGAGGAAACACAAGGTTTTGAAAATATGTTGTGGGTTTTACATTTCATTGAAGGAAAACCCTTTCTCTAGTCACGACCATACTATACTCCTTTTGTATCTTGATTTCTTTGAGAAATAAAAAAAGACCCACAAAAATGTATCTTTATGTGACCTTTAACTAGTTCATTTGGTAGAAGAAGAAACAATATATCTGTAGATCTGAAGAAAAACCACAAGGGTTTTTTTAAAAAAATGATATGGGTTTCAAAAATTTACTACAGAAAACTCTATGTTGGCCACGTCTTGTAGCTTCTTTCTCTTTCCTGTATCTGATTTCTTAACCGTTCCATGTATAAGTTGTTCCATTTGGTATTTCTATATATGGTTGTTCATGATGAAGGAAAAGATGAATAAATTTCAAAGTATACACCATCTTTTGCACTTTATGTATATGAGGCTTAATACTTGATTCATCTTTTCATATCTTTTTTAACCTGCACTTTTATATTGTTGTTCCAATTGGCATCAAGATGTTGTAGCATATATGATGTTCCTTTTTAATCAACCTGTAGCTATATCTTTCATACATTGGTGTTATACTTCATGTCCTTCATGCTAGTTGTTCATTACTCCTCTCTGCATTTGATACTTCATCCTTTATGTTATTCCAATTTCTTTTTATCTCTATCAAATGTTGCTCAGTTTCTTTTGTAGACTCTCTTAAGATTGTTTCTCCACTACCTGTACATGTTGTATTATGTAATGAAGTCTATGAAAGATAAGGTTGAGACTCACATAGTGTTTGTAACTGAGCATTACATGACTCCTTCCTCCTTTGTATGGTGATCTCCATTATGCATTTTAAAGCTCTTTGATCCTTTGTCTATGAGACTCTCATAATGACTGCTCCATGAAACCTTTGTGATAATATGCATCTCTGTGCACCTACTTTATGGCCTGTTGCCTCCTCTTTGGTAATTTGTCTTCTAAATCATGACATTGTTTGCACTTTTATTGCATCTTTACCATGATGAGATGTGATTTCATTTATGCATAGAGAGAATGGTATCTTTATGATGAAATGATACATTGCTCCAATATATTGTCTCCTTTTTACATTGCTATTCCAAATGGATTTACACATGATGTGGCATATGTGTTGTTTCATTATTCAACTATTCTATCTATGAGGTATATCTAAACAGCAAATTCATATTTCAATCACAACAAAAAGATGGAAAAAGTACCTTCGATGGATGTACTCCATTCTTTTGATCACTGTACTTTTGTTCTTGCATATTGACATCTGTTGAATAAAATCACTGCTCATTCTATAGCATGTGTATGATGAAGCATTTTGAACATGATTATCTGATTTTGACAAGTTCTTTTCTGAGGTGAGCATAGTTTATAGGAGCAACTTCTCTTCTTCACTTCTCTTATGATGACTTCACTCCATTTCCTATGTTGATTGTTCCAATGCATAACAATCTCTTGAATAGTGTACTCTATTTATTGAAATTTGATGTCCTTCTTGGGTAAATAAGAAGGAAGCATGCTGGGCTCTACCCTTATGGGAGCCACATTTTCTCCACATGCTTTAATGTCTTCAAATCAGCAACATTACTTTTCCTATACCTGCACAGTGAACAAACAAGTTAGCATAAAACATACCTCTTGAAGTTGATTGATCTTTCTCATGATGATCTGATTTATTGCACATGTTTGACTTTGATCCAATCATATTAATGATTAATGTTTGCAAGTTTTATATATCTATTGATAAAGCATATGAAGAATCCGCATATCCGAAGCTTCTAACAGGGCTTTTTCCCAATTTTGTATGTACACTGTCCTGATCAAGAGCAAAAGATGAAGATACGAAGATCAAGCTGCCAATCAAGAAGATCAACCTTCAAAAAGGCAATGATGGATATACATTTTCCTCATATGTTCTTTTCTTTTCCTTTTATCCACATATATATAGCTTGCACAATGTTTGCATTGCTCAGTTTAGTCACTCCCATGGCTTGTGTGGGATACATTCAAACATTTTCTTAAATATGATCAGTTACTTTACCTTATGCAAATGATTTATATATGTTTTCTTTTCTGAATCAAGTGCATAGGATAGAATAATCGAGTCTTATTTGAAACATATGTTCAAAACATGATAATGAAATGACAATTTATAAATACCTTTCCTTCACACTGAACTATGATTTTTTGAAAAAATCAATTATATCATAACTGAAAGATAACACCAGTTAGATACCTATCTTTCATTAGATGTCTGATCTCTTGTCATCAGATAACTTCACTTGTTAGGATGGTTTGACAGTTCTAATTGGACTGTCACATTATCCTAACAAATGATCTTTATTGTTCTCTTGTCAAGATCTCATACATTCAACTGATTGATCATACACTTAAAAAAATTTCTTTTATCCCTCTTGTGACAATTGCAACTTAGCCCTTGCTAAATTAGGTGTGAACATAATTTAGTAACAGACTTTATGATAAAGAAATAAATACTTTTTATTTTATTTAAAGTTGTAAATAAAAGGGTAGTTATAAAATAGTTATTGGAGAAAAAGCCCATATATGTGAGGCTAAGTTGTATTTTAAGGGACTTTTTGGCTCTTACAATTTTGTTCAAGGGTTTTGGAGTTGTACAATTCTATAAAGAAATATTAGATACTTTATTGGTATTGTCTTGGTGTTTTTTGTGTATTGTTATTGATTTATCGTATGTTAGATTGATAATGATCTTTACAATCCCTTGGTCTTTTTGTGAAAACAACTAGTCTAATTTTAGAAATATATAAACTGTACAATCTTGAAGGTGCATGCAGTTATTTCTTAAGAATCTTGTGTTAAATACTACTGTTATACATTTGTCTTATCATAAGTTAAGATTTGTGAACCATTATCCCTTCATTATTGCTGCATGTTTAGTATTTATCAAAGTTCCATCATAAATATTTAGTGAGATGGTCTCTTTCTTTCATAGTAGAGTTAGTTATAACTATTTTTCATCAAATGTATCAAATCTGATTCAACATCCTTATGTTTGTTATTAGGGTTTCTTGAAAATTCATTCATTCTTTCAATTTCTTTTTCCTTTGGTATTTTAGGTTAAAAATGCCTCAAAAACCAAATTTTTATCATACAAGTGAGCTACCCCTCCACAACACAAAGGAACGTTGTTAAATACTAACAACTTCTCCAACTGTTGGTACAGTTGCATTGCCCATTGGGCGAGTCAAATCAAAATGTTGTAGCGACAAGTTTACCAACAAGTAGCTAGTGAAAAAACAAAAAAAATGGTTACCCAACTTGATTGAATCAATTGTAGAGGTTGTTGTAGGGCTCCAATTTAAAGATTCTACAAGATCCTAGATGAAAGATAACATACTATATAAATTCTCTAATTATTAACATATGCTCTCTCTTTTAGAAATTATTTCTCAAATTTTGCTTTCAAGGAAAAAGTTTGATGTTTTTGTTATAGAAAATGAGATTGGGAGAGCTACTTAATGAAAATTTGGAGGGACTTCAAGATGGAAACATATTTTTTCCATAATTAAATGAGAGTGGTTTGAAAATTTGGTTTTGATTGTATGATGAGGACACTACCACACCCCATGTACCCAAGGTTAGGGAGATATCTTGAGGTCTAAGGAGGCTCAATTTCCTATGACAAATTTAAGGGAAGATTTTCCACCCAAGGGTGGTGGTCCCTAATCATGATGAGGATTGAAAATCAATATTTTAGGAGATAAAATGTGTTTAATGTACTAGGTTTAAGACATAGAGTCTCATTAAATAATGTGATCAAAAGGATTAAAAAGTGGCAATGAAAGAGGGGTGAGGGGTCATGAGGAATAGAAAAATACCTATGACAAGGAGACAAAATAAAATAAATAATACATTAAATAAGAACACATAAAACGGGTGAAGGGGACATTGGCAACTCAGGACAAGGTTAGGGAAGATAGAAAAGAGAGTCCAAAAAGGGGTAAAAATAAACATATGACAAGATGACTAAAATGGGTGCACAACACAACAAAGGAAATTTCTAAGTATGTAATTGTTGATATTATAGTGAGGGATTTCTTTAGGAAGTAAAGTTATGGTAAGATGAGGAGGATAGATAAGAAGGGTAACAATGGAAGGAGAGTGAGATGAGATAAAAGGGATAGAGAGGGAATTCGAAGGAGGGTGGGAACTAGAGGGTCTCACCTCAATGGAACCTGCTATCTCTAGATATGAGAAGATGTTAGTTTTAGGAAAGTGTGATAATTAATTGCAATTCTAATGTACTAATTTTGCATCTCCAACAATCTTGGAATGGGTACTTAGATGTCCATGTTGTTGATAGATAGTATTATTTTATTATCAATTCTTCTTATTGACTTGAAATATTAGTTGTAGTGGAATTCATGAAGGAGGTGAAGCATAATGGTGGTGGTTACAAACTCATTTCAGGTCATTTATGTCACTTTTCCAATCCTAGGCACAAGGAGGGACTTATAGAGCATCTTGCATTTATTAGGTGGGTCCCATGCATGTTGGTGGAGGAAGTTGGACACCATTCTTGGGAGGTGTACCCATGTAGGGTATTTATGAGTCAAATATGTTGTCTATTATTGTGATTTACTATTCTCAAAAGATGCTCTTCATGTGGGGCATAAGATTTTTGTATTTTACCATTGAGTTAGTGGTACATTGTTTTGTGAAACCATTTGTGGTTTTCCTCTCCCATTTCTCTATAAATTGGAGGCATGAGATAGTAGTTTCATTGGTTGATTTATAGGTTCATAGGTGCTTCTAGAATGTTGTTGAAATGAAGAGAGAAATGTGTTGCATATATACTTTTGGATTGAAGATTAATAAACAAGCCTCTCTTTGATGGTGGAGTTTTTTTCCTGAAAGGGTTTCTCTATGCACATTTGGTGTCATGTGTTAAATTATTATGGTTTTTTATTTCTATTTATTGTTATACACTTTCACATAATCTCATAATGGTTAACCCAATGCTATATTAAGAAAAACTAGATTTGCACACTCTTTGAAGAGCTAACATTTTTAGTAGATTACCTTGTTGGTTATGCATCTTTGTTGGTTGTTGGTACCAAAGTAGTAGTTTACCTTATTTGTAATTTCCACCATTATGCTCCAACTCCTTCATGAATACCCTACAAGTAATATTCTAAATTGACAAGGAAAATTAATAATAAAATCATAATATCTCTCAACTACATGGGTGTCCAAGTACATATTCTAAGATTGTTGGAGATGCAACATTAGTACATTAGGATTGCAATTATGCAGTCAGAAGTAGGAATGATAGACATTGAAATGTCTAGAGATTTGGGTCCAACCTGAACAAAAAGGGTGATTGTACCCAAGGTGGGGTGAGACATGCCATCATGACACCTTATAAAGATGTTAGATGAATCATATGCATCTTTATAAAGTTCATATACATATAAGAATTCCTCTGTAACCACATTGACCATGTAAATAGGATCAATGAGGACACCCTTGATGGTTTTCCCATTAATATCCACATGAATGTAGAGAGGGCCTTCTGATGTGTTAGGCATAATCTTAGAAGAAGAAAAGAAGATAAGAGGTTTGGGAACATAATGTTCTCGAGTAGGTTGAGAATGAACATCCACTATAGCTATCATCTCAGAATAGAAGTGAGAAGAAGAAACATTAGGGGTTGACTCTAGTGCCACAGAGGGAGAAGCGAGGTCAACAAAGTTGGAGCTGTGGTGAGACATCAGGTCTATATAGATCTGCAAATGTTGATTAGCAGGAGCGACTGTCTTATTAATTTTGTTATTCACTCTTGATCCCTAGATAACACCCTGATTGATAAGGTCCTACACTATATGCTTGATATGCAGACATTGCTCAGTATCATGACCTGGGACTTGGTGGAATTGACAAAAAGGATTTTGCATGATAGGAAGGTGATAATAGCTTGCTAGTATCGAGGGGATGAATGGGAGGAAGCTGTACCAAACCACTATTCAAGAGTTGCGTCATGATGCTATAGAGAGACTCCTTTAAAGGAGTGAATTTTTTGTTATTATTTGTTTTTGGAGCAGATAGGGCTAGAGCAACTTTTGAAGCTGCTTCAGCCACTAAATTGCTGACTACTATTGATGAATTATTTTTGTAAAAAATATTTTTCTTATAGTTATATGATATGGAAACACCTAACCGGTTAGTAGGATCCAGTGAGGTAGAACTCTCAAACTGGAATAGCAACTGTTGATAGTCACACAATGTTATGCAAAGATGTGCAAAAGAAAAATAATACATCAACAAAATCTGGTCCTGGATATGTGGCTGCAGGTTTCCTATGAAAACCTATTGCACATCAAAATTAGGCACGGCGTACTAAATCTATGAGAACAAAGATTGGTACTAACAAATAAAATCAGTTACCTTTTCATTATTTCCCTACCTACAGTGGACTAGGTCTATGAAAGTAACCTGAGGTCCAATGTTATCCTGGAAATGTTGTAAGAATTGATTTACTAATTGATCAAAAGATAGAATATAATGGTTAGGAAGTCAGCAAAACCAATCCAATGCCATATCCTTGAGGGAATGGGGAAATAGTTTGGCTAACAAAGCATCCTGAAATAGGAATTCATTACAAAGAGTAGTGAAAGCATAAATATGAGTGTTCAGATCACCCTTACCTATATACTTTTCAAATCTACGTGCTTCAAATCCTTGTGGAAATGGTGTGGCAAGGATTGCAAGAAAAAGAGGATTGAGTCGGTAGTAAGCAGGCACAAGGGGTTTGCTAATGAAGTAGACAAAGAAGCAAGTTGTTGTTGTAAAGAACCAACATTTTGTAGTAGTTGGTTTATTATAGGATTTGTTGTATGTGAGAGTGGGGGAAGTGAAGCAGAAGTAGGAGGTTTCTAAATCTGTTGATAAATTCTAGGGAAATGGGGAGGAAGACTAAATTTTAACAACCTCAAGGGTGGAGGGAATCCATATTGATTACTAGGATTTTGTCCACCAGTAGACGAGGCAAATCCAACACTACTAGTATTAGCACAACCGATGGTCATTTGTACAGAAGTGTAAGTGTGAATGCTTGTGGTAGGTAGAGCCATGGGGAGCTGATTACCAGGGGTGTGAGACTGGGAGTCTTGAGCACTTGGAATATAGCTAACCAATGGCAAGGTTTCACTATGCACAACGTGAGTGAGGCCCTGAAGAAAGTGAATATGCTTAGGATGATTATTTAGCATGACACATAGGGCATCAACCAAAGGAAAAACATTTCTAGATATGACCTCATAAGACAAGAAATTGCAAAAATCTCCTAACTCACGATCTAAGGCATTAATTTGTTCTGGTGGGACAAACTCGATTGCTACCTCGTGGTCGAAAACTTTCTCCACATCATGGAACAAAGTCATCAACACAGAGCGAGAAGAAGATGGAGATGAATGAGAGACATTAAGTTGTTCAGAAGATAGATTAGTAAAGTTAGGAGCTAAGTGGATAGGTGTGGAAGGATTAGTAGAAAATGCCATTGAGGTCAATTTCCTTAAATTCCTTTCACTCCTACACACTACGTACTATGAATTTGAAGACTGGGTTGTAAAGCTCATAAACTACGTTTAGGCCTTACAACACATAGTACTAGGTGATGAAAAGAGAATATTGTTTTTATTTTTGAGAAAGTGTGTTTAAAATAGCAGGTTCACCAAAGATGTAGGGTGAACCAAAGATAAGAAGAGAAGGTTTTAAAATGTTTTAGAACACGTCGGGTTCACCAAAAATGTAGTGTCAGAAAATTACTTCTCAATTTACTAGCTTCGATTGAGCAAACTCTCCACTACAGCTACACTTGGGTTCTACTATTCGAGGTGTTGAATGTTGAGTAAATATATCCTAGATCACTACAAAACCACTATGCATCCCAGTCAAAGAAATACAACCTGAATAGGTGATTGATAATGAAGGGAAACAAACAAAAATGTAGAAAAACAACTATTCTAAACAAAATATGAAATAGACAGTTGCAAAAATGAAATCAAAGAGGAAAGAGGAACCTATGATAGCCAAAACAAGGCCTCAACTTTAGATGACAACGTGCCACCAGGATGTCTGCGCTGGGCGTTGGAGTCCAAAATGTATGCAAAATAAAAATTGATAGGTCTAGATGAACCTATAGCACTTGCACAACACAAATTCCAATAGACTATAGCTAGTGATATCTAGTTGAAACATAAATGAAAAGAAAACCAACTAAACTAATGAAAATGAAGAGGGACAAACACAAAAGGAAGAGATATGGAACCTCCATGCAACTATATGATCTTCACTTCAAGGAACCTAGAAAAAGAGAAGGAAAAGTGGTGGGGCTACTTGGGGACTTGCCTCAGTCAAGTCTCAGTGTTGGTATTTCCACCTTCATGAACAACAATAGAAGATATAGCATAGAAATTGAAAGGGAATGTATGTTTTCTTATCCTAAGTGTATCTAGGAAGTTAAAAACAACAAATAAGCAATCAAAACAACAAGAGTTTCTTCCCTGGTCTATGAGGAAAGAAATCTACAAAGTGCAGCTTGTGCAACTAACAAAAAGATGGTGGTCTACACCAAGCAAAGCAAGTGAAATGATGGACTAAACCATACAATAACTTATGCAAAGCAGACAAATTTAAACAAACACACATTGAACAAGTCTAATGCAAAGCTTGAAGACAACATGCAACCTCAAAACCCAGCAAAAGAGAACCTCACAACATATGCAACAAAACCCTAAGAGCCAAGAGAGGTAATCTCATAATGTCAATGATATCAACATATTCAATAGCTATTGTAGGAGTCTAGTTTGCACAAGAGGAATATCAGAGAGTATCAAATCCAAAGACTACCAAATTGAGAGAGAGAGAGTGAGAGCAAAAAAAGAAAATGAATCATTTTTCCCAAAATCCTTCCAATACTCTTCCAAGAGGGAAGAATCTAAAAAATGCATGCAAGAAGTCATTTTGTGACTTCTAGTAGTGTTACTAAGAATCATCATGATCACCCAAGGCATGTTGTAACACCCAAAAATGGATACCTATCAGCAAACAGATGCGGGAAGCTAGCGTAGTGCACCGACATCCATGCAGAGCGCTTATGTCCAGGTAAAACCAGCGCCTAGTCATACAAAGCACCTTAGGACAATGTCAACATTAAAGCACTATAATGAATTTTTGATAAAAGAAGAAGAAATAGACCAAAATCACATAAAACTACCCTATCATGTAGAGATGAAGTGTAAAACACTAAATGGTTACTAAACGTAGTGTGAAATTGCAAGGGTATGCAATTTTCTACATTACAGTAGTAAAGAATGTAGATGGAGGTGGATTGAATTGAATGCCATGGGTTGATGGAATTTATTCATGGAAGGTCATTGTAGATGAATTTAAACACTAGATTATTTTTCCCTAATTCTTTTCCTACCGAGCATTGTGTGGTAGTGTTATATGTATGAATAACAAATAATTTTTATGGGGTTGGTCTAAGATCCAATTTCCTAGAGGTGGATAAATTCATGGTGATTTTAGGGCTTCAACTCGTGCTAGTCTGGGCAGTGAATGAAGAGATGTCTCCAACAATCCATAGGAAATCTCATCAATGAATATTTATAGGCAGTGGTATGTCTCCATGGTAGATTATAGTGATTCAGGGGAACATTGAATCGTAGATTTGTGTTTCCCCTTTGCCACATTTGCTAGCACGATTGTAATTATAGATTTGATGTATGTGAAAACATATTATTGCAAGACTTGTAATGGTCATTTATGTGTTATGTATGGGTTGTTGTAGTTCTTTCATGGATTACTAAGTATGTCCATTGTATGTTTATATATTTTGGATTTGTATGTGAATACATTTCATGTTTCTATTGATGGCTACTAGGTATCTCCTTCCTCTTTGCTGCTCATGTATCTGTTGCCCATTGGAATAGGCATTGGTCTAGTTTGGGGTAGAGTCGATCACTCTCTTTTAAATCAAACCTCTATTCTAGGTAGTTGTAGTTGTAGTTGTAGTTGTAGGAGTAGGAGTAGGCTTAGTTTAGGTTTTACATACTGTCAATGATTCTGCGTAATAACCAGGGATAAATCTGAAGCAATACAAAATAATTTAAATCATTGGTGAATCATGTACATGTGTACATGCACTATGTATTTTGTGTATGTGAAGTTTAAGCAGATTCATCTTAAGGAATATGATGTTGTCATCTTTGGGTGCATATGCATAGTGCAGTAATCAGCTATATTGAGGTTTATGCGGCTAGTTGCTCTTGATATAGTGACAATGTTTGGAATCAAGTTAGTGATTTAGGTTTAGCCACCAATTTTAGTTGTTCATCTGGTTGTCTAACCTCAAGGAATTCCCTCCTAATTCTAAGCTGAGATTGAAGTGTAGGAGAGAAACCCCACTCTCATCTATTGGCCCAAAATCATCCTCAACTTGTTGATAAACCACTTTCCAATCATCTTGATGACACCCCTGGCCTAGGTGATTGGGTAATGTTTTAGGGTTTTGGATTGTGGTTATTTTGGGAACCAACACTACTATTGACACAATCGAAGGTGTGCTGGGGCAAACTTCATTGGTGAAAATCAAGGATTTGTTGATGCCCTTATAGGTGGAGTAGAAGGCCTTTCCTGAAGAGACAAAGACTACCCTTGGTTCTACAATATATAGTTCTTGGGAGGCTATTTCCCCTTCTTCCAAATTTCCTTTGGCATGGTTATTTAATCTAAAAGAATATTAGGATCTTCCTTTGATGTTCCCTCTACCTTAACATTCTTTTCAGGCTTCTTTCTTGTTAGCTGATGATCTAGTTTCTTAGTGTCCTTTTTTGCTAAGGCAAGACATAAATCAACCAAATAACCAAATTTAAAGCATGTTTGAAAAAATAAGGAATCATTCTCATATTGGATACACTGCATCCAACATCCTAGCTTCAACTCTAAAGAAATTGAATTAGGAAGCACCTTTTTTATGGATATATTCACATAGAATCTTGCAAACACCATTCTACTCCTATTTCTAGT
Source organism: Cunninghamia lanceolata (assembly GCA_027924645.1). Lineage (NCBI taxonomy): Eukaryota > Viridiplantae > Streptophyta > Pinopsida > Cupressales > Cupressaceae > Cunninghamia > Cunninghamia lanceolata. The sequence continues at coordinate 4,643,926 of BSBN01000408.1, read as the reverse complement.
AACACTATCCAGTACCAAGAACTACCCAGAAGAGTTGGCTATTCCTACTATGATTTCCTTATCCTAGTAATCTAAGGCAAGACTAGGGAGGTGAACCTAGGTAGGATCCATGGAGCAGAGATTGGCATTTGGGTTGAAACCTAGTTTCCATTTACAAAGGGAAAGGTTGGATTTGCCCATGAACCAAGGGCCACCTACTAAAATCCTAGTGCATTCTTCCTTGCTCGAGAAGGAGAAAAGAAAGAGCCCCTTTGGGAGGGTTCTCACCTCCAAACTCCTTCGTATTTTCCATTTACTGCTCATCCATCTCCTTACTAGATCTATATTAGGATAGCAACTGAGAAACTTACCCACCAATGCATTGATTGATACCCCACATTACTAAAAAGATGATGAGGGATGGGGGACTTGAGTAGATCTATCCATGATTTTGGATGCAGATTTCCACCAAAACCAAGCTATTTTTATTGGCCCACATGTCGAGATAGGCAAGGAACCATGTGGAAAGGAGATCCTATTTGCCATAGAGGATGACACACCATTTTGCAAGCCATATGATACTGGAGGACAATCTCTTGCAAACCCATAGGCACTCATTTCAATTTTTTTGAAATAATCTTATATTTAATTATATAGTGGATGAAGTGATTGTTAGGATTTAATTCATAAGGGAAATCATTTCAATAAAATTAGATTAATTGTTTAGAATTTTCATGTATTTGGAATATATATATATATATATATATATATATATATATATATGACTAAGGCATTAAAAAATGTAGGAAATTATATAGATCATTTGATCATTGAGTATATTGGAATGTGTATTAGAAAATTCTTTCATTATGTACTTTATAATTATAGAATATTTACCTACCATATGCTCTCACCTCGCCCACATCAGAAAGTGGTAAACATTCTAGATATAAAATTTATTTAAATGGTTATGTTGATTATTGATGTACTTATATTTTTAGTAAACTAAACAAGTCGTGCAAAACAAAACCATTCACAATGTTCACAATATATGATAACTTTGGTTCAATTTACAAGTCAAGCCTGTTGGTACCCATTTATGTCTAAGGTTTTGAGCTTGAGCATTTGCAGGATTTTTCACTCAAATCCTAAAATTTCTGAGGCATGATGTTATGACATGTCAAGATTTCTGTCTATGCTGCATCTTTCAGTATGCATGAGCATCATGTCAAATATGTTTGTGATCCTAAGGTCTGAAATCTAAAAAACTCAAAGTCTGAATCTTGTTTTAAGAGGCCTGCCATGTGGAGGAGTGTAAAATTCCAAGCAAGATTGCTTTTTGCATTACCCTGAAATTCAGCCTGGAAAGGGAGTTATGCCTGTCAAAATTTTTAAGTCTTTATGCCTCCTCATCATATTCCGGCACGACCCTACATTTCGAGGGAGGGGGTCATCATCATGTTTCAAATATCGGGTGATCTTAGTTAAGATCACCCCGATGTTCTTTTATCGCCCGATGCTGCTGACATCAGTTTTATGCAGGGGGTGATATTCACTTCTCTAATGGCTACATCATTTTCTGAAGGAGCAGGGTGATATCCCAAATATCAGTCATATTCTAAATATCACCCCGATGTTACAGCAGTGCTACAGTGCGGCCCGATATTCTTGTGGGGTTGATATTTCAAATATCAGGTGATCTTATGACTATCACCCTACTGCCAAAGATCACCTTATGCAGACATGATGATGATGTCATATAGGTCCGAGGGGGATCATATCTCTAACATCAGTTATTCTTCGAGGATCACCCTGATATTGCAATGTGATGGTGACGTCATCAAGATATTAGTGGATGTGATCAGGTGGATCATCGGTGAGATCGGCGAGACATATGGTATCAGCAAAGCAGGAGGAACTTCCTTCGATGCATCAGGTTGTGCAGATAAGGATGAATATCGGGGTGACATTTCGTATCGGGTGGACAAGCATGAGGTTCGCCGATATAGGGGATCTAGCCGACGGAGGATGATGATGAGGTTTATACTGGTGTCGTCGGAAGCAAAAGCACCGACATTATATATGCTCACGGCCTAGTATATAAAGTATTAAGAAGGTCGTCGCGGGGTACATGTGGGATAATTAGTTCCCACATGATTTGAAATATCAGGGTCATGTATCTTGGCGGGAAAGTTTCAAATGCACAGTATGCTGCATTTCCCAAGGCCGCAAGTTGGTGCGCCATTAATGGTGGTTGTTGTAGAGGTATGGGCGATGGTGTGAACGAATTAAGTACCCGATTGATGATGTGAATCCCCAAGTGACAGTACAGGGCTCGAGACTACCTCCTGTTCTCCTCCATCTGCTACATTCAATGTGTTGGGTGCCATTTTCTCGCAATGCATGTATCTGGCAAATTTTTGAGTCAACCATGTACTTTTAATGCTGAGGACCTTCCTGCTGTATTTAGCAGGCTATGTTGCTCATTTTTGGTTGTTGAAAACTAGACAAACTTCTGGCTCTGTGATACAATACAACTTAGTTGGTGGCCCTGTCTTGAAAGTTCTGTGAGTTTATGAGTCTCATGTTGTATGTTTCATGCATAAATTAACTAGTTTCATGCTGTTTTATATGAGAAATGCACTAATTGCATGTGTTTAATCATTTGTCTCCAAGTTGTGGCTATATTTTCTTTTGAGTCTAAATAACTAATGATTTAGGAATATGGATTTTATGTATTGAATATTTAATCTCCTACCTTTTTTCAAGGGACAAATTAAAAGTTTCAGATTAATCATTAAGAAAATATGTTGCAGTAGGGATTCCTTTAAGTATGAATGACTAAACACTCTGTTTTGGGAGATATCTGTAAGGCAGATATAATAAAATCCCCTTGATACCCAGTCTTTGGTACATCTTTATGCTGACCATTCACATGTGTATGTCTATTGACTCTGAGCCCTGGATAGGCACCAATCTAGCCTTGCATTGAGGTTACACTCCAGGTCCTAGTTTTGCATCCAAATATAAATCAAACTCAAACTTCATAAACAAACCTTTTAGGACATTAGAAGTAGTTTTAGGATCCAAAATCCTCTGTCTACAACTGAACATAGGCCCAAAACTAGCCCCTTTGCACTTATCTTATAGTTTTGTCTGCTTAATAGAGGATTTATCTGCTTTGTGTCAACATCCCAGCAAATACATAGATGCATCTTGTGGGTGTTGAGTAGGGAATACCCCCCTTGGTTCTGCAGAGCCTAAAGAAGAAGAGGAGATATTTATAGAGTCTATCTCCTATACTGTTGGCCCCTGGCCTGGGAATCCTATTGATCAATGATGGCTACCTTGTAGGGATAACTGGGAATAAGCATCCAGTCTGGGAAAATAACTAACAGAAATTGGCGACTCTACTAGGGACTACTTTGTGAAAGAACCCTGATTCCAAAAGGAAAACAATTCCTAGTAATAGGTGGCGACTCTGAACCAATCTCCCAACCGGTAAAGTAAAAATTTGTATGCAAGGGAGAAGATCCCAGCGTAATACTCTATTTGAAGAGTTACCCATAAAGATGATGTATAGGAAAAAAGGGACTGTATGAGCCAGTCAGGATGGTTCTCCTAGCCCCAGGAAAAATGAATTTATTCAGGACAATCTAGGATCTTCAGAGCAAACAATGCCTTATTTTTCAAACATGGAAGCTAAAATCCAAAATGTATATGAGAAATAGCAGGATGGTGCTCTGAGAATAAGGTTAGAGGTGTTTCAAGAACACCCTTTCTTAGATCCCAGTGATAGATTTGAAGAGGATGAGTCTCCAGGGGATGAAGATAATGATGATTAGAATGAAATGGGACCATCCTCCTCTATGCCCAAAGAGGAACAATTAGCCGATGAAATTAAGAGCTTAAGGGTAGAAATAGAATATCTGCAGGCAGTGAAAATCAGAGATGATATGAGACAGAAAGTGCAAGCTCTGAGAGTTGCTCAGAATGATTCAATTCCTACCCTTGAAAATATAAATATGCAGAGAAATCAGCATAGAAAATCCATGATCAGTGTAATGATCAGAGACAGAATACAAATAACATAAGAGCTCCATTAAATAATGTAAGAAATCAGAATGCAAATAGAAATGCAAATGCTAACCAATTTGATAGACAGCCAATGCAGTTGGACAGATTTAGACAACTGGTTTTTGATGGCATTTCTGGTTATCCAAATCCTATTGACAAACATGTGAGGCTGTAAGTGCCTAAATTTTTAGGAAATAATACTGTGTCAAGTGAAGACCATCTAAAAGCTTTTCAGAATATCATGGACAACTTCGAGGTTGAGCATGAGGATGTTTTCATGAAATCATTTATGCAATCCTTAGTTGATGAAGCCAAGGAGTGGTACAAAGGTTTGCCTGACAGAAGCATTTCATCATGGGATGAATTTAGGAGAATATTCAAGGAACAATATGGTGACAAAATTGATCCTAGTTTCTTCATTAATGAATTCACTGGCATTGCCAAGGGATCAAATGAACAAGTTGCTGATTTCAATGCTAGATTCATGAAGGTATTGAACAAATTGCCACATGACTTGAGGCTTAATGAACCTATGTGCATAGTGTTGTACATAAATGCTTTTGATGCCAACACAGCTTATGGATTAAGAGATAAGGGACCTCACAGCCTCAGAGATGCCTTCAAAATTGCAACAAATATTGAAAATAACAGGAAAGCATCTGGTAAGACAAACAGGAGGGATGATGTGAAGATTTTGTAGAATCCAAATAATAAGCCTCAGAGTAGCCAAGGAAGTGCATCTACTTCTGAAGATAAAATAGATAAATTAACAAATGTTGTTAAGGCCCTGAGTTATAGAATAGCTAAAAATGAAAAGGGGATAGGTCCTGACAAGCCAGTTTACCAAAGGCAAGAAAGAAGACCATCATTACATGATATGCCATATCATACTAATTGGCATGATGGTAAACCCATCCTCTCGCACAGCAATACAAATCCAAGAGCTTAGAATACAAAGGAAACTCCTTATCCTTTGAAGTAAGCTATAAATATTGTTAATGATGCCCCATGGCATAAATCTGCCAAATGCCTCATTCACAGTCACAATGTATGATTGCTCAGTCTCTATATAATAATGTTGTTGCCTGTAATGAATGCAATGAGCTACATTGCATGGAAGATGATAAGTCAATATGTTGTCTACAAACAGAGGATACTCTTCTCATGATGTTGATGCAAATGCGAATGACGAGATGCAGGTCTATCAGTAGTTTCCTTATGATGAAGATGAGGAAGATAGCTACGCTTATGCTCAGGATTCACACAATTTTCTGAATAGTTTGAGGAGACCTTCTGATGAAGAAATTAGAGCCCTCACAGTTGCAGCAATAGCTCAACTCAAAAGTAATTACAATCTCAGGGGTAAAGCTCAGGTAAGTGGTACACCTCAACCAGAGAACACTTTTGTGAGCCAACCAGTGCAAAATTATAAGGGGACTAAAACATATAAGAAATAATGGAACAATAATAAACAAGGTTTTAAGCAAAAAATAGGTTACGATTCTCAAAAAATAGAAAACATAGTTCCCCAGGTTGAGGATCAAAGTAGAAATTCTCAGAGCAAGAATGACAGTCAAGGAGCCATAAAAACTAAAGTTGGATCATCTCAGGATAGAGGTAAAACGGTGGAGCAAGCTACAATTGTTATTCAAAATTATGCTCCATTTGACATCACTTAGGTCTTGTCTCAGATAAAAGTCTCTATTCCACTAATGGAACTGATGAAAGTAGAAGAGTTCAGAAATAAGGTTGTGTCCTTAATCTCAGGAACACCTTGTCAGATCAAGCAGAATGATGAACCACAGGCCAAGAAACAGGCCCTGTGCGTTGAAGAAGATGAGGTTCCTAAAGTATATTTGGGGATGACCATGACAAAGTGCCCTTCACAAGTGGAGCCATTTTATGTCTCGCTTGTCATAAATGGAAGAATAATTAGAAACTGTATGCTCGACTCAGGAGCATCCACAAACATCGTGCCTTTGGCCATCATGCAGCAAGCTAGATTAAAGATAGATAAGGCATGTGGGAAGTGCTATGCCATGGATGCTAGGGAGGTACCTGTCATCAGAATCATGAAAGATGTTGATTTCAAACTGGTAGCATATCCTGAAAAGACCTACAAAATGAACATAATAGTTGTTGATATCAAGCCACAGTATCGCATGTTGTTGTCAAGAAGATGGGCAACATTGATTGGTGGGAGTATGCAATTAGATCTGTCATAAACTATGATCCCTATGAATGGTAGGAATGCCAAACTGATAAGGGAGAAAAGATCATCAGAGACAGTGGAGAATCAAGAATCAGAGGAACATATATGCTTTGTGAACACCGACTGTGATAATTTTAGAGTTGTCTCAGATGTTAAAGAAGGTAAAGAGGGAGACATGTGCATTCAAAAGTCTGATCAACAGGGCCTTTGGGCCATGTATTTTGATGGAGCTTGTTCGAAGGAAGGCTCTGGTGCTGGGATTATATTTCTGTCTCCATCTGGTAAACTTCTAAAATTCTCTTTCTTGTTGAAGTTTGCCTGTACAAATAATATTGCAGAGTATGAGGCTCTGTTGTTAGGATTAAATGTTGCTCTGAAGCATGGAATCAAGATGCTCAAAGTGTTTGGTGATTTAGAGCTTATTGTTTCCCAAGTTAGAGATAAGTATGCATCAAAAAATAAAAGGTTAAAGCAATATAAGCATGTTGTTTGGAATACAATAGAATTGTTTGATGCATTTTCAATAAATTGGATAGAAAGATCAAAAAATGTTAGAGCAGATTTTCTAGCCAATGTAGCCATAAGGCCAGATGACATCACTCTAGCAGATGTTACAAATGTTGAAGTCAAACTCAGACCTGCAGTGCCAGATAATGTATGCAGCTGGCAAGTGTTTGATGATGATAAGGATTTACTGAGATTTTTGCATTGTATTGATGAATATGAGAACCAAGAAATAGATTTTCAGAACTTTGTGGAGGTTATAGATGGAAAAGAAACTCTCTTAGGGAAGGAGGTGATTCAACTCAAGACAAATAAAATCCCTAGAGGGCTGGTAGCTTTAGAAAGAGCTTTTGACAATAGGGACCAATTTATTACAAAGGCATCTCCAACAAATAAAAATGATTTGGAAGAGATAAACTTAGGAACATCTCATGCTCCCAAAAAGGTATACATTGGCAAACAGCTCAAACCACATATCAGAAGTTTGCTGATTACACTACTGAGAAATATAAGCATGTTTTTGCCTGGTCTTATGAGGACCTGAAGGCTTATAGAGAGGATTTATTCCAGCATGAGATCCCATTGAAGCCTGGAGCTAAACCATTTAGACAAAAACAAAGACCTATCAACCCAACTTTAGCTCCAAAAATGCAAGAAGAACTTATGAAGCTTAGGGAGGCTAGAATAATCATGCCTATCAGACATTCAACTTGGGTGTCTAACCTTGTCCTAGTCAGAAAAAAGAATAGTGATATAAGGCTGTGTGTCGACCTTAGAAATCTAAATATGTCTTCTTTGAAGGACAATTATCCATTGCCGAATATGGAGGCCATGTTGCAGAAGGTGACTGGCTGTGAACTTCTATCCATGATGGACGGATTTTTAGGGTACAATCAAGTGAAAGTGAAAGAATCAGAACAATTCAAGACTGCTTTCACTACTCCATGGGGAACCTATGTATATGTGAGGATGCCATTTGGATTGACAAATGCAGGTGCCACATTTCAGAGGGCCATGGATGTGGCTTTTGTAGGGTTGATTGATTCAATCTTGGCTGTGTATCAAGATGACTTAACTGCCTTTTCAAAGAAAAAAGAGCAGCACTGTTTGCATCTGGAGCAAATTTTTATTAGAGCATTAGAATATGGCATCTCACTCAACCCAAAGAAATGTGCTTTTGGGGCTGTGGAAGGAAAGTTGCTTGGACACATTGTTTCTAAGGATGGAGTCAGGATTGATCCTGAGAGGGTGGCTACAATTGACAAAATTTAGATCCCTAAAACAGTGAAAGGTGTTCAGTCCTTCTTTGGATAGATTAATTTTGTTAGGAGATTTGTTCCTAATTTTGCAGAGACCACCAAGGAGATCTCTAAAATGCTGAAGAAGAATGTAATTGTCAAATGGGAAGATGAAGCAACTAGATCATTTCAGAACATAAAAGAAGCTATAAAGATGGCTCCTGTTTTAAAATCTCTAGATTTTTCTAGGCCATTTCAATTGTTTTCATTTGCTTCTTTCCATACTGTTGCTGCATGCCTATTGCAAAAAAATGAAGAAGGGTTTGAACAGCCTATAGCTTTCTTTAGTAGGTCATTGCAGGCTACTGAATTAAAGTACGACATCATGGAGAAACAGGCATATGCATTGGTTAGAGTAGTCAAGAGCTTTAGGCCATATTTAGTGGGCTCTCACATAGTTGCTTATGTACCTCATGCAGCAGTCAAAGATATATTCACTCAACAGGAGGTAATTGGAAGGAGATGCAGATGAATAAATAACTTGCAGGAGTTCAACATAGAGATACAGATCACAAAATTGGTAAGAGGACAAGGATTAGCAAAACTGTTGACACAGTCAAATCTAGAGGCGTGCCAAGTGAATGAAGTACATAATGAAGTTATAAATGTGTCAGAATCTGAGTGGTATAAGGACATAGTATATTATTTGCAAAACCTGAACTGTCCTTCCCACCTCAGTGATATCCAGAAAAGGACCCTGAAGCTACAAGCTATTAAATACATCATTGTTCAAGGAGAGTTGTATTAGAAGAATCATGATGGTGTATTACTCAGATGTGTGGATGAAGATCATGCTAAGGATATTCTCAGTGATCTGCACAACGGAATGTGTGGTGGACATTACATTGCTAGGACAACAGCCCACAAAATTCTTAGAGCAGGCTACTGGTGGCCAACTCTTTTCTCAGATGCACAGAAGTTGGTGAGGAGATGTGATTCTTGCCAAAGGTTCTTAGGAAGGCTAAGATATGAGGGTGTATTACCCCTTAGGACTATAATTGTAGAATCTCCATTTCAGCAATGGGGAATTGATTTTATAGGGGAAATCCCAGAAAAATCTAGTGGAGGACATAGTTGGATTCTTGTTGCCACCGATTACTTTACCAAATGGATTGAGGCAATTCCAACTAAAAGGGCTACAAGCAAAGTGGTGATGGATTTCATCCTAGAAAATATTATTATCAGATTTGGAGTACCATTCAAATTGGTCACAGATAATGCAATGTGCTTCAGGTTTGGTGAGTTTGTTGATTTCTGCAATAACTATGGGATTAGTTTGTCACATACATCACCATACCACCCACAAGGAAATGGTCAGGAAGAGTCAAGCAACATAAGCCTCAAGAAAATCATCAAGAGGGTGATAGATAAAGATAAGAGGGCATGGGATTCAAAGTTAAGGTTGGCATTATGGGCTGACAGGGTGACAGTGAAAAGAGCAACTGGAAGGTCACCTTTTGAGTTAGTATATGGTGTAGTAGCTAGATTGCCTATAAATAACCTCCTACCAGTCTATAAATTCATTCAAGAAAATGATGAGGAAATTGAAGACCCAATGACAGAAAGAATAAATCAGCTGGTTGCACTAGATGAGATCAGAAGGGAGGCATACAGGACAAATATCATGAAACAACAAAAGGTGAAGTATCTATTTGACAGAACTACAGAAAAAAGATTTCAAATAGGTGACCTGGTCCTTATGTGGAATGCAAGAAATCAAGATAGGGGCAAGCACGGTAAATTTGAGCCCTTGTGGGTGGGCCCATATCAAATTAGTAACACCCATGAGGATGATGCCTACTTCCTCCAGACCCTGGATGGTGAATTATTGGAATTGCCTGTGCACAGTAAATTCCTTAAGGCCTTTTTCTCGTGAATGAGGCATCTTTGTACACACTGTAAACTAGATGTAAATGTTTTGTGCATGCCTTGTATAGTCAGTGTTGTTTTATGTTTGTGTTTTTGTCTGGTCTACCCCGGAGTAGTCTGGTCCTCGCTGCAATCTTGCGCCTGCACGTCCCCAATCGGAGCATGTGTTGGTACCCATTTATGTCTAAGGTTTTGAGCTTGAGCATTTGCAGGATTTTTCATTCAAATCCTAAAATTTCTGAGGCATGATGTTATGACATGTCAAGATTTCTGTCTATGCTGCATCTTTCAATATGCATGAGCATCATGTCAAATATGTTTGTGATCCTGAGGTCTAAAATATGAAAAACTCAAAGTCTAAATCTTGTTTTAAGAGGCCTGCCATGTGGAGGAGTGTAAAATTCCAAGCCAGATTGCTTTTTGCATTACCCTGAAATTCGGCCAGGTAAGGGAGTTATGCCTGTCAAAAGTTTTAAGTCTTTATGCCTCCTCATCATATTCTGGTACAACCCTACATTTCGAGGGAGGGGGTCATCATCATGTTTCAAATATCGGGTGATCTTAGTTAAGATCACCCCGATGTTCTTTTATCGCCCGATGCTGCTAATATCAGTTTTATGCAAGGGGTGATATTCACTTCTCTAACGGCTACATCATTTTCTGAAGGAGGGGGTGATATCCCAAATATCAGTCATATTCTAAATATCACCCTGATGTTACAGTAGTGCTACAGTGCGGCTTGATATTCTTGCGGGGGGTGATATTTCAAATATCAGGTGATCTTATGACTATCACCCTACCACCAAAGATCACCTTATGCAGACATGACGATGACGTCATCTAGGTCTAAGGGGGATCATATCTCTAACATCAGTTATTCTTCGAGGATCACCCTGATATTGTAATGTGATGGTGACGTCATCAGGCTATTAGTAGATGTGATCAGGTGGATCATCGGCAAGACATATGGTATTGGCAAAGCAGGAGGATCTTCCTCTGATGCATCAGGTTGTGCCAATAAGGATGAATATCGGGGTGACATTTTGTATCGGGTGGACAAGCATGAGGTTGGCCGATATAGGGGGTCTGGCCGATGGAGGATGATGATAAGGTTTATACTGGTGTCATCGGGAGCAAAAGCACTAACATTATATATGCTCACGGCCTAGTATATAAAGTATTAAGAAGGTCGTCGTGGGGTACATGTGGGATAATTAGTTCCCACATGATTTGAAATATCAAGGTCATGTATCTTGGCGGGAAAGTTTCAAACGCACAGTATGTTGCATTTCCCAAGGCCGTGAGTTGGTGCGCCATTAATGGTGGTTGTTGCAGAGGTATGGGTGATGGTGTGAATGAATTAAGTACCTGATCGATGATGTGAATCCCCAGGTGACAGCACAGGGCTCAAGACTACTTCCTGTTTTCTCCTCCATCTCCTGCATTCAATGTGTTGGGTGCCATTTTCTCACAATGCATGTATCTGGCAAATTTTTGAGTCAACCATGTACTTTTAATACTAAGGACCTTCCTGTTGTATTTAGCAGGCTGTGTTGCTCATTTTTGGTTGTTGAAAACTGGACAAACTTCTGGCTCTATGATACAATACAACTTAGTTGGTGGCCCTGTCCTGAAAGTTCTGTGAGTTTATGAGTCTCATGTTGTATGTTTCATGCATAAATTAACTGGTTTCATGTTGTTTTATATGAGAAATGCACTGATTGCGTGTGTTTAATCATTTGTCTCCAAGTTGTGGCTATATTTTCTTTTGAGTCTAAATAACTAAGGGTTATTTATGATTTAGGAATATGGGTTTTCTGTATTGAATGTTTAATCTCCTACATTTGTTCAAGGGACAAATTAAAAGTTTCAGATTAATCATTAAGAAAATATGTTGCAGTAGGGATTCCTTTAAGTATGAATGACTAAACACTCTATTTTGGGAGATATCTATAAGGCAGATATAATAAAATCCCCTTGATACCTAGTCTTTGGTACATCTTTATGCTGACCATTCACATGTGTATGTCTACTGACTCCGAGCCCTGGATAGGCACCAATCTAGCCTTGCATTGAGGTTACACTCCAGGTCCTAGTTTTGCATCCAAATATAAATCAAACTCAAACTTCATAAACAAACCTTTTAAGACATTAGAAGTAGTTTTAGGATCCAAAATCCTCTATCTACAACTGAATATATGCCCAAAGCTAGCCCCTTTGCACTTATCTTACAGTTTTGGTCTGCTTAATAGAGGATTTATCTTCTTTGTGTCAACATCCTAGCAAATACATAGATGCATCTTGTGGGTGTTGAGTAGGGAATACCCCCCTTGGTTCTGCAGAGCCTAGAGAAGAAGAGGAGATATTTATAGAGTCTATCTCCTATACTGTTGGCCCCTGGCCTAGGAATCCTATTGATCAATGATGGCTACCTTGTAGGGATAACTGGGAATAAGCATCCAGTCTGGGAAAATAACCAACAGAGCCATCACGATTGAGCTACTACATGTAATGCCTAACACAACTGCAATAACAATGTTTGTGGCTTTGTCTAGGGTTTAAATTACTAGGGAGAAATAAGGGACATGATTATTTGTGTCTATCATTCCAATCGAAATGGGAAATCTTCCTTAGATTTAATCAAATATTTGTTAAAAGAATCAAGGGAATTGTCATAATAGGTGTCAAAGAAGATCATTATGTTTCTCACTCTTTCAAGAGTGTGTACTTAAAACAAGTAGAAAATGTGGTTATAGGTATGTAAACAATCCTTATATAAGACATTGCTTCCCTTAGTTGGTGGTAGTTGATTAGGAAATGTTTGGGCAAAAGAGGCCCTAGAAAGGGCTATGTACCCACTTTTACATAGTTGACATCAAACTTGTAGTAAACTAGAACTACATGTTTTACACCTTGCTCCCGTGGACATGGGTATGCAGGTAGTTTGGGTAAATGCAAGAGGTTCCCAGACTCAAGTTTTTGTGAGCATAGTTGGTGAGTTTTTTAAAAATAAATTGAACTTGTGTAACTATAAAGTAAATAATAATAATAATAATAAAGATAAAGATAAACCATTTGATACTTAGAAGAGTTTTGCTTGAATTGTTTGCATCCTCGAGGCTTTAAGCCAAATTCTAAGGTTGGATGTGAACTTGAATTATATATGTATTAACATACATCAACCTTAGTACATTCTAGTAGGGAAATGTAGTCTCTCAAGATGACTCAGGACATGAATTGTCCCAATGAGTCAAGTCTCTAGTTAGAGCAAAAAAAATTATTGTCTCGTATGGAGAAAAAGAGGTATGACTATATCTGAGTATTCAAATAGAAATAAAATGTAAACAAAACCTAATTAAAAAAATTACAAAATTTGACCAAAGTTGTGTTAATCCTAACAACCTAGAGGTTTGTTACAAATAGGAACCATAAGGCCAGTATTAAATAATTTCAACTCTTATCCTTCATTGGAATTGGTTGCATCTCCTTGTTTCTTGTAGATGATTCCTTCTTAAATGGGTGCAACAAGATATGAGCTTTGGAACTCAATGTGATTTCAACTATGAACCTCCCTAGGACTAATATTCAATTAGGTAACCTTAAATTTGATGCAAAATTTAAGTACATTGGTGCGTAGTCTTAATTAGGCTCCTTTCACAATAAGAACATGTCACTACTTGCAATAAAGCAACAAAATACAAAATTAGACACATGGACATGTTCAAGGTCCCTTCAAGATACCCTAATTACATTTTGGAGGCTTCATGAATGATATGCAATACTACACGAAAGAATGATTGATTGTAGCCCTGTGTGTACAACCAAATGAATGTGGTAAAAAAATAAATCTACAAGAGAAAAACACTTGCAACAATTAAGAAAACTTCCAAATTAAAAACAAACATTAAAGAAAATATTTTAAGATGATGCAATATTGCTCAATGCCTGAGATGCTCTTGCATAATTAATAAATAACAATATTGGAAACATTGGAATCCAATATTACACATTTTGGGGGTAATGCAAGTTTGCTTGATTCTTGAGATGCTCCTACATCATTAATATATACCAAATTAGAATCCAAATCATGCAAACTAAAAACTAATATAAGCACTATTGGAATTCAATATCTCATAGATCAAAAGCCAAAAAATAATGATATTGAAATCCAATATTTAACATTTTAAATACCAATACTACTATTATAGAACTCTAGACTTTAACTTTTTAATCAAAATTTATTGAAATAGTAATTATATAGAGATATTTTGAAGAAATATTTAGAGATCACTATACCATCTAATGTTAATCATACAAAGGTTGCTATAGTGTTAGATCCATTTATAATCATGTTTATGAAATCACATTTGGCCCTCATGATTTTCCTAGCCTTTCACTCATTCAAGAACATCTACTAATACATATTATTGTCAAATTTGAAGAATACAACATTGAAAGGGCTTTGATGGATAATGGATTGGGTTTGAACATTTGTAGTGAAGAATTTTTGGATAAGGTCAATGTTAATTCAATAAATTTATTGAAATCAAAGGTTAGTATTAAAGGTTTCAATAATGTGGGGTGGGAATCACTAGGTATTACCATTTCCCCTTAAAATTGGACCTATTACTATTAATACATTGTTGATGATGCTTAATTGTTTGGCGTATAATATTCTTTTGGGGCATCCTTGATCCATACCATAAGAGTGGTACCTTCAGACTTCATTGGTCCTTAAAGTTTATTCATAAGAATAAGATGTGTGTGGTATATGTGAGTGATAATTCTTATAAGTTTTGTCAAGTAGGAGAGTAATTTCCTTCTTCCAAATAGATTGATTACACAACCATCACCCTCAAAAAATGTCCTTTTATCAAAACTTAATTATAATGCCTCTCATAATTAGAAATGATAATTTATTACTTCATTAATATTAATTAGCCAAATTAATTTAATCTATTTAATTGTAATTGTTTATTAAATTAAGAATGATTTATTATATGCATATTAAAACTAAATGCTGGTCTTTAATTATAAAATTTTGAATAATGATTCATGTGGCTAAAAAAGGTGGATGAGTAGTTGTCATTATAGTACCTTAATTTAGTTACATCATTTTGAATAATGATTCATGTGGCTAGAAAAGGTGGATGAGTAGTTCTCAAAATAGTACCTTAATTTTATTACATTATGTACAAGAAAATCATTATTTAGCATTGAAAATGGGTATGGAATGTATTGTTTAGCGTTGAAATAATTGGATCAAATAATTGCATGGAGGGTTGCTGATTCGGACGGTAAGGGCGAGTATAAAAATAAATTAGGGGTATATTTTAAAGTTTTTTTTGGGTCCACTATTCTTTATAAAACTAAACAATAAACAATTAAGTAAAGGGAGAAGCAGAATAGAGAGGAAGAATTAGTTTGCTGTATTGGTTAAAGAGTAGCAGAGAAGCATAATAGTTTTTCAGAAGACTTCAAAGAAAATCATTTCAAATATAATATTTCCTCGTTGTCAGATGTAATGTTTATTTCCTTTGAATTACATTTTTTCATTGAGGAAAAGTCAATATCTACAATGAAAGGATTTTAAAATTGAGAAAATAAATTTTAGAATTTTGATGAGTGCATTCTATAGAGCATTTTACTTAAATATCATCCATTTCAATAATTAAATAGTCAATAATAATTTTATATAATTTTACACCTCATCCACATTAAAAATAGTAAATATTTATCTTATTTTTATTAGTTAAAATTGACTTTTGACTATTAAACTGAATTATGTATAAAAGTAACCACCTTAGAAAACTGTACTGCTCTCCATATTGAATGATAGTTTGTCTCTAATAGGAAGATATGGCGATCCATATAATTATCTTTTAACTTCTTAGAGTAATGAGATTTAAGAAATGTAATAATACATAAAATTTGAACTAATCCAAGGGCTACCATTCCGCACTGTGTGGAAGCAGTTGCAGGAACTTTAGCCACATGCTTATTTCAGGCAGCATTAGTTTTAAAACAAAAAGAGAATTACTATTTTTTTGTCATATACAATCAGCAACGATACTATACACAACGTAACAATGTCCTTTTTCAATTTATTTCCTGTTTAATTAAAACATTTGGTATTAAAAAGCTTGTGATTGAGGAACTGAAAAATGGTTTTTTATGGCTCAAGAAACCTAGTGTTTTTCTGCCATAGATCTTCATCAGATGCACTTAGATATACAGTTTGTAGATGTATAAATCAGTGCTTCAAGGGTGCACATCAGGGAGGATTGCACGCAGTCAAAATGTGCACTTTGAAAATTGAAGGAAAAGCTTAAACAACTGGTGTTTCACTTGTAAATAGTCAGTACGGTGACTGATGCAACCTCATGAGAAAAACACTTTTGGAATGGTTAGAAATTTGTTTGTAAAAAATAATAAGAAAGATCCAGTTTTCCATCAAAATCAGTCCTATTTTTCTTTAAAAACAATTGAATGGAGGATTTTGAGTGTGGCAGTACTTTCATAATGTGTCTTAAATAAGTTTTGACTGTTCTATCTATCTTTTTTCATTTCAAAATTAAATTGGCAAAATTTTACTAGAATGGACTTATAAATTATGAAAATAAAATTAACCTTCATATAAAGAAAATATAAGAGAGGTTTTTTGTGTGATTCAATGTACTAAACAAATTTTCTTTGTTTTGCCTTAATTATCAACATTTAGGAGAAATCAAGAGTTTATTTAAGAGCTGTGAAGTGGGATATTGCATAAGTTGGCTAGATGCACAGCTTTTGAAAAGCTGTTAAATTTATTTACCACTAGTTGGTTGTTTAAAAATGCATAGACGTATTAGAAGAACTACATTAGGCTTGATTTCATGATTTGATATGTAGACATATCATTAGACAATTAGGTCTAATGGTTCCAACTTTTACTACCCTTTTCATCTTGTGTGTGCTATGTCAATTAACAAATTGAAACAAGCATAATTATCTAAGGAATCATTAATTTGTTAGTTAAAACTGTGACATTGAATTTGGATGCAAATTAGTGAGTAAAGCATGAGAGATAGGAATCAAGGTATAAGATTTGACTTTATTAGGGTGGTGGTGTGGGAAGGGTAGGTGGGGGAAGGAGGGGTAGGGGAGTATTACGTAGTTGAACAAGACAAGGCATAACCCCATAATAACTTCAGCCTACTCAATACCATCCTTTGGACTCAACCTCGAGGGGTTCAACCCCCTTTGGTTTTCACCCTCCGATGGTATTAGGCCTTAGGTCCAACTCACTTCCCTCTGGGAGGAAGATTAGTATCTAATTATTGGGATAATGTAGATTGGTAGGTTGCCCCTTCCGGGTTAGGGTTCGAATCCCTGGGAATCTAGAGGCAACCCTTCAACCATGATACGAACACGAATCTCAAGGGAAACATCCCGAGGATAGTTCATAGTGACCCCTGTAGTGGTTATTAGTTATCCTATAGGCAACAGTGGCTATACCTAGACTGGTTGGTAAACGGTATGATGGGACCCACACTCAAGGACAGGAAAAGGAGTAGCTCAAATCCACACTTTTTTGTGGGCCCACAAATAGTATATTGAGGGACCCCCTCGATGGGACTTCAATGGCTGATCTGGGACCTTCCTTGAGCGGGGCTGTTCCAGCACCTATACTCAGGTCCTGGGGTAGTTCTTTGGACCTGGGGTAAATCTTGTGGCCAGTGTGGGGCCTCATAATATGTACAGAGTTATGACAGGGCTTTGTCCTACTTTCTACTGTCAGTTTCAATTAGCTGCTAGGCCAATGTATTGTTGTGGTAGGAGCTCAAAGAGCTATCTACCACTGCCACTAGGTACTCCACAGAGCTACTCCCATAGATTGATAATTCAAAGAAATCTTGCTCATCAATAGTTCAATAGCTTGGCTACCACCATAGTGATGAGCTTGGCCACCTCTCTAGTTGAACAGCTCAGCTACCTAGATATAAGTATAGCTTGAAAACTTAAGGTTAAATGGATGATGTCCTAGTTAAATGATCATTGAAACTTTAATGTAAGCTATAATAGGTCAATATACACTTCCTAAAGTTAATTTGTGAAATAGCCTTAATAAGTCATGATTATGAGCATAGAAATTCCCATGAGAACTATAGTTTATCAAATTGAATTGGTTAAATTATGATAAGGATAGAAATAAAATAGAGTGCATGATTGATAATATTAGAGATGTGTGAATGAATCTATTAATGCTAAATAATATAATCAAAGGACTAACAAAATTAGGAAAGTTGTTGATTGAAAGTGAAATTATATAGAATCTCTAGTTCTTTCTTGAGTAGAAGGCTAAGTATATAAATGTATTGCTATATTTATAATGATGAAATGATATGTAATAACTTTGTGTCAACATTGATGATTAGAAGGTACTTCATAGATCTAGATTTATTATTATGAGTGTACATTTGGGATTGTTTATTCTTATACTTGTTGAAATGCTTAATGATTATATATTTTGAAAAGCAATTTCTTAGGAATATGATAGATAATATAATTTATATATGATTATTAATTAACATATTATGAGAACTTTTCTTCAAATAAGCACGATCTCTAAGTAGGTTAAATGATTGTTTGATTTGGATGAGTATGATTTTTATTACTAAATGTATATGGAATCATTCTTGATGTATTGTAGTAAATTATATTGAGAAATTTTGAGCTAGGGGATGTGTACTTTGTCGTATATGCATATTGTAACATTTATTATAAAAAGAAATGAATAGATTACTTTATTATTTTTGTATAGACTCAATAACTCGGTAATATAAGGAGGGAATGCCTCAAGATTTGTGCATATATATACACGCATGCATACATATATTTAATTGTAAGGTATATTATAATCAATTGAAGAGATAATTTACCCAACTATAACCTAAATAGGGAATGATTATCTTAGAAAATATTTATAATAGTATAAAATGTGAATAACTAAAGAGGGAATGCTTTATTAAGACCTATGGAGGGAATGCCTAGTTCATATAATATGTCTCTTTAGTCACAAATTGTGGAGGGAATGCCTCATTTACAAGTCTCTAGCTAGAGCATTTGTGGACATGGCTCATGATAGTTACAGGGTGTCCTACAAGAAACCTATGGAGCTCACCATGGTAGTAGGACCAAGTTCACAAAATTTGTAGGATTGTGTGGTTGAATTTTATTTTGTGACATCGATATTTTTTATGGGTGCTTGTGATTTGTGGTTAGATGGATGTTTTTGACTATTTAATTGTATACATGAGATGTATTTATTTGTGACTATAAAATTATGTGTGTTATGGATCTACTCTTGGTTAAACTTATGTGTTGAGTGACTAATTTATAAATGTAATTGAGATGTATTTTGTACTTGGTACACAAGGTTGTATTTATTTACATTATGAGAAAAAATCTAGACCTATATTCATTTATTTTTATGAGCATTGATTGGCCACGTAGATGGGTCATTACATTAATGCTAATTCTAAGGATGATTGGGGCTCTCTTGATTTTACACCTTCTTGTATTATGGAATATAAAACTTGTAATATTAATGACTTTAATATTCATCCTTTATATTTGGATCTTGCTACATATGGTCAATGACATTCATCCTTACATTATGATTCTAGAGAAGATATTTCTAAGAATGCATATTCTTATGATAGTGGATCTAAGATTGATTCTGAGCATGATTTTATGTTATCATTTTCATAGTTACATAAACAATATGGTAAAGGATTTTAAAATTTACATGAACATCAATGCATAATAGAGGGTTTGGGTTATCTTCCACCTCATGTAGTTAAAGCATTGAAAGGTAAGAAGAAAAAGAAAATGTAGTAAGTATGTATGGTATCTCATGGGATAGATTCTTTGTTATAGTTAATACATCCAAAGTTGAGTTATGTATCTTCACTTGGTTCTGGTCCTTTTGTAGATTAGTTTTCCAATGTTGAATCTCTAGCAAAATTTTGGGTGTATATGAGGACTTGCCTAAGTTTCACCATGGTAGGATTTTTGCATATATTCTTGATGCTTGTTCTTATTTTAGGGAAATTGCACCTTCCATAGGTGACCTCATGAGTTACTTGATTGTTTACCCACTAAGCCATTTATTTAATTGGTAACTTACTTTCTTCGCATAGCTGCCATAATGAATGCCATTACTTTTAACTTTCGTAGTTTCTCAAATCTTCTACAGTTCTGTTGTGACACTGTCTGATGCTCAGTAATATAAGTTAGTAGTTGAAGTTGATTTGCAATTCAAAAAGTTAACCTTTTAACCTAACCTTGTTGTTTTTCAAATATTTCCAAGATAAGTGCCAACTACCAAGTGGTAAATAAACACGTATTTCTGAAACACATATATAATTGACTCACCCAAGGTTGAAGCAATAAATAGTAATAAAGTTTTGTACATTTAGTACAAATAAATTGAATAATTGCAAGCAACTACATTAAGTCGACTCTATCAGTAGCACGAATAAAATTATTAACATATTTAATGGGAATTGCTTGATCTAGGAGGTTGGTGACTTGGCTTTGAAAATTTTGAGATTTCATACTATTGATTAGATTGTTGAAGATGGCTAATTAAACATTAAGGTACTACATCTTGTCCTTTCGAGCGTGCTGACATTATTGCCAAATCCAGAGATTTTATTATTTATGATTATTTATTATTTTTTGTTAACAACTTAATTCTAGAGATTTTATTATTTATGATTATTGGTTAATTCAATTTATGGAAGTGTTTGTTATGAATCATTCACACTCGTTGAAACTTGTATCTATTCACATATGATGAAAAATAAAAAAATTATAATATTTTATGTAATTTATGGAAACTTTATGTTCAAATTAGGGTGTGTCAAAACTTCAGCCTGGAATAACACTTAAGTCATTGATCAACCATCATCCGATGATGGAAATTTGTTATAATGTGTATGTGTTAGTGAACAAATTTGTAACTATGCTCTAAGATAGTAAATCACCCAAAAAATAGCCATAATACACTAACAGTTAGAGAGGTTTCTACCAAAAAAACAACATTCCTCTGCATTTAGAGGGGCATCTCCCTCATATGATGTAAACTAACTAAAAATAGGATTTTCTTTTAACCAGAAAGTATGAAAGGAGATTTTCTACCAATAAAACTTTAATAAAAAAATATGAGTACAAAGCCTCACAAAAGATTATACATTCACCATAATAGATATGCATACAACAATGATATTTTAATTTCACCACTTATATCCTTTAACATACAAAAAATAATAAGTAATGAGCTTGATTTGAAGGAAGAAATTATTTAGAATTCCCACCATATGATAATATCATTATAGATCAAATAACTTGCACATTCAACATACGAAGAACATACAACCATAGAGAAATGTAACACAAAGTTCACAAGGTTCTGCAATTCATTCCCATTCAAATTTTCTCATATGCATATGAAATTCAAAAAAGTCTTTAACAAAAATATTGATCCAATGCCAACGCAAAATTTACCAAAAGATCCTTATACATACATCCAGTAGACTATATAAAGAGCCTCAAAAATGAAACTATCTTTGTGAATAATGGATTCTTGGAAGTTAAGCCGATGGAATTAAACAAACATTAAAATATAAATATATTTAAATAAGTTTGCTTAATTTAAAAGAAGTTCAAATGTCTTTTTGCAAGAAATAATTGATATTTAGGCTAGAACATTCGCCCCTTGATCTTCTCCTACATTCTCTTCACCTTCCTTCACCTGGTCCCCTGTTGAATTTAATGCTTTGTCTTCCGATAGGTTCATCCTCACCCTGAAATTTTTGAATTTGGTGATTACAGGTCCATCGACCTTCATGCTCAGACTAATGGTGATGTGCATTTGAATCTTCCACATTTCAATTACTTTTTCAGCCTCATCAATTCTCTTAGTGATGTCAACCAACTCCCACTTAAGATTAGGAAGATAGATAGATATATATGCCACCTTTTCAATTGACATACCTGTAACAATGCCTTTACCAACTAATTCTTCAATAATCAATTTCTTGAAGCTTTGTTTGACATCACTTATGTCTAAGAGTTTTTCTTCATCCTCATCGAAAATAGCAATTTGTAGAGACAAACAATTAGCTCTAATATCCAATAAATCAGAATTGTATTGGCCTAATATTTTCTTCAGTTCTACTAGAAACTGTTAAACAACCAATAGCTTCTACTTGACTGCACACAACCATGAAGAGGATTCATTTTTTGCAAGCTTGTACTGAAAACGTTTTCAGAGACTAAAATGATAGTATCAACTTTGGCTATCTCTTGCACATCCCTAGAAAGGATCATTAGCCAAGTTTCTTCTTTCTTGAATGATTGTGTATCATTATTCATCTTATCCCTCTTAATTAAAAGTTTATTGTATACTTTCATGGCATCTTCAATATATACTAACCCATCGTAGACTACTCTCTCAATCCAAGATTTAGTGGCTCTAGCCAAGGTTTGATATCTCCTAATATGTTCTATGATACCTGAATCTATATTTTTCACAGAAGTATCAATTGCAGTATCCAGGGGTTGAGAGGTAACATCAACAATAGATTGTATATACAAAGTGGGGGCATTCACGTGTTCTTATAGCTTCACCTTTTCATAAGTCTCTATTTTCAGTCATTTTATTAAAACATTCATTGGCAATTTGGCATGATAAATATCACCTTTAAGCATGGGAGGACCCATATCAATCCTGCTGACATTGAAATTAGCCTCATAACATTTTGCTCATTTTTTCCCCTATGGGATTTGCAATCTCTAGAAAATGATTACCTGAAGACAATTCCACCACTACTCGAGACATTCTTTTGGCCTTCTTAGGCTGAGGGGTTGCTTGAAGCAATTTGGCCACTGTATCAAAACCAAGGTCTACCACAGGGGTGTGTTTTCTCTTTTTCTCTACGACTTTCTTTAACCAGGAAGGAGATGGAAAAATAGACTTATTATCTTCAACTTGAGGGGAAACATTATCCAACCCAGAATCTGACTCAATTTCATGAATTTGTTGTTTGGAAGGAGGAGACATATCGAGCATATCATTAAAAATATTATCTTAACCAATTCCTTGAAAAGTAGGATCGATTCATTACCTAGGGAAGACAGATTAGTTGAAGCTTCTTGGCCTGCCTGTAGTTGGTGCAAAGAATCAACCCTGGGGTTCCTTCTCACTTCCAATTATTTTGTAGGCATCTCACCATACATTTCACACAAGCCTTTCAACTTTTGGTTTTCCTCAGGTTCATCTCCATCATTTCCCCAATGCGAAGTAGCTCTTGAACTAGTAGAATGTACATTAGGAGAAGACATCTGAATAACAGGAGTGGTGGAAGACTTATGTGCTTAAAAACAAACAATACTTAAAAATAGAACTAGAGTGTGCAGGAGAACTTATAGTCGACTAACCTTGAGAAGTTAGAACTATGCTAGCTGCGAACCAACTGAATTGCTATGAATCATTGGAATAGTTTCTTCTATGTGTAGAGGGTTGGCGAATGTAGATAGTTATACAATTTTGAGAAATCACATCTTTATATCCACACTTGCATTGTAATGAGACTAGTCATTTCATGACGAGACTAGCTGTAGGTGCGCATTTACTCCCACTGACATCATTAATGAATAACTTCTTGAATGCCATTATTAAAGATGTATAGTACCTTTTTTGTCAGTCATATCGGTAGAAAAGACCCCTATCAAATGGCATCGACAAATGGCTAACCATGAATAATAGCAATGTCTTTATCGGTGATTGGGGTCAGTGGATCACTCAATCAGTTAGTTCATAAACTTCAGAAGCAAGTGTTCAATGAAAAATAAGTTCATGACTTAGAGATTTCACTGATAGTTCTTTATTGTTTAAGAATCTCCTTTCATCGGTGAAAGGAACACTTTATGAACCAACTTAAAGTTTATAGGGGCAGGCAAGGTTTGTAAAACATGGAACTAACCAATAAAGAACTTAAACAAAAGGTTAAGTTAGCGATCGATCGTAGAATTCGTCGACTCATAATAGAGAGAATATGTAAAGACAAATCACTTCATTGATAAGTTTGAAAATAGGTGGACTCGCTGATAGATTTTGGAAACTTTAAGTTCAAATTAGGATGTTTCAGAACTTCGGCCTGGAATAGCACTTAAGCCATTAATCTATGATCATCGGACAATGGAAATATGTTATAATGTGTATGTAAATTTTCCATAAATTCACCAAGAACATTAATAATTATCATTTAGCATATGATATATTCACCAACCACATTATGTTTTAAAAAAACCAACACATTCGTCAAGTAATTAATTTTATATTTTTGAATATCTATATAATTTGCCACTTACTTTATTTTATTTTTTGGAATACAACTATAATTCGCGAACAAATTTTTTTTTTCAAATCTATATACAATTCACTAGCAAAATAATCAATGTCAGCAAATTTGAAAAAATTCACCAATGAATTATTTTTTCAAAAATAGGCATAGATTCGCCAACAATTTTTTGCCTCGAGCTAGGATTCGCTAGGATTTTATAGGTTTTTTTAGGGGGGGGAGGGTTCCTTAAAGTTATCCCTGATGCTAAAATAGGAAATAAAAAGGTTACTAACAATTTAAATGCATTGGGATAGAACAATGGCATTGAAAGTTTGCACAAATGTTTTAAAGAATGCATGTATACATCGATTTTCTTGCAAATCACCAAAGTAAGATAAAAACCTTGCAAGCTAGCAATACCAAGGAACTTGGAAACCCTAGTTGGCACTAATGACCTATAATATCAGTAGCTAGGCCTAAACACCTAGAAACTAGCTAACCAATAGAACATTCAAGGCAACTCCTTAGACAAAAGAAATAAGACAAACCCTAGTTGACCTAATAGCAAAGAGAAACCCTAGCCACTAAGCAGCTTCTATCAAAGTTGAGAGTGAACCTAGAAAGTTGCAAGAGACTTTAATATGCTAAGACAACCTTGCAAAACCTAAAAAAATAGAACTATTATATGTTTGGATGGAGACGATGCAAATGGAATAGATGTGTTGAAGATGAAACAGACACACTGGAATAGTAACAAAAATGTTATTTTGTGAAATAACCTACCTAGGGACAAAATGACCTGTAAACAAAAGGGTTAGTTGAAAACTAGTTAAAGAACATAGTAGAAGTTAATGACCAAATGCTTGCATCCCAAAAAGATGCATGTGTCATGTATTAAATGGATATGCTAAAAAATAGATAATGCACCAAAACAAGTGACAAAGATGCTATTTCATGAAAATATAGTCTAGGAGCTCAAAAACCTACAAGAAAAATGTCAAAAAGACTTGCAACCATAAAAGTTAGATTGGGACCCTATCCCATTGGGCATGCCAAAATGTACTAGTAGGAATTTGAATGGAAAAGTAAGGAAACACAAAAGAATGGGGATCCTACTTTAAGCTCTAACCACTACCTCTGATTAAACAAACAAGGAATGCAAAACACCATGTAAAACCAATAAGATTTCACAAATGCAAACCTTGAGTGTGTGAGATGTGCTCTTGATGTGCTTGTTGAATGCTGAGTTGCTATTTGGAGACCTCAAAGTGGCAGCATGTACCTACACAAGATGGATGAATGTGAAAATGGTTGAATAAAGATGGATTTAGAGAGATGATATTGGAGAGATGGAGGGTTGACATCTTACCTCAAGATGGAGGGCTCGGTTTTCATGAGAGGATTTTGACATTGTTGATTGGAGAGAAATGAAGGTTGGTGGTTGGGACATGGAGGGCTAAGATCTTGCCACAAAATGGAGGGCCAAGATTGTATGAGATGATTTAATTTTTGCCCATGGGATTTAATTGGTGAGGATTGGAGGTTGGTGGTTTGGACTTGAATGGTTAGGATTAGATTGACTTAGATGGATGACCAAGATGAAAAGTTATCTTGACTTCACATACACAATTTTATTGGTAAGGGGGAGGTGACCACATGGAGGGCTAGGATTAAATGGGTTTAGGTGGAAGGCTAGGATGTAAAGTTAATTTAACTTTCCATAGGGGGATTTTTAAATGAGTAGAAATAGATGATGTGGATTTTTAGAATTTATGGTGGGGGATAATTTTTTTATAAAAATGATGGGAAGGATGGGTGACATTATCTTAGTTAATTAAATAAAAGTGATTTATTTAATTAACTAATGTTAGGATAGACTAATTAAATAAATAAGATTTATTTAATTAGTTGGAAGAAGTGGGGTAACCTAATTAATTAAATTATTTATTTAATTAATTAGAATGATATAGGATTAGTGACGAAAATTAAGCTAAAAATACAAAATGGATTTTAGGTGTCTACATAATCTAAATATAGAACAACAAAATAATAACAAGAGTACACAACAAAAGTAGAATAGAAGAGATATGAGATGACACAAATCAATTTATTATCAAATTCTCTAACATGACAATCATTACAAAATTCAACAATATGATGCAATCAACAATTGATAAATCCTCCAAGAGGATTCCAATTGTTGTAGCAAATTAATAACTCTCTCAAATAGGGTAAGTGCAAAAATATGGGGGGCCAAAAAGTGGCCAAATTGTTTTCAAAAAAAATTAATGCATAACGCGAGCGTGTTATGGTTTGGTAATGACGAGCCTAAGGCTCATCAAAACTAAACCATAACGCACTCGCATTATAATGAGAGCGCATTATGACTTATTATAAATTAAAAAAAAAAGCTTATCATCTCATTTCATTTCTTTTTTCTCCTCTATACCCACAGCCTGCAAACCCTAGGAAGCGCACTCGCATTTTGGAAAAGTTAATTCAACACCAAAATCTTACCAATTCATCGCCAAAATGCTGCCACGACGTCGAGAACGCCAAAGGAGTGAGTTTTATTTATTTGTTTGTTTGAATTTGTTTCTAAATAGGTAGGTTTGAGTTGATTTTTGATGTATATTTTGCTAATTATCAGGAAATGTTAATGCACTTCCTCCTCCTCAAAATTCACAAAATCTTGAGGAGGAAATACCTGCGGAACAACAACCTCCTCCATCCATTTCTCAACATGCCCCTGGAACACAAGAAAATATAATGGGGCAAATTGAAAACAACAAAAAAGAAATTGAAGATATAATTGCAAGGTTGAAAGATCCTTCCACTTCAACCTTGCATAGGTTCACACTTGCTGAATCTCTTGAATCTATGTTATCAAATGTAGATTCAATTAGCAAGCAAATATCTAGTTGGATGGATAAGAGGAGAGAGTTTAGAGACTATTATGCAGACAAGCTGTCATACCAAGATGTGAAAAATTTACAAATTACAAAATTAGACTTGTGTTCGATTTTCACAAACCCACAAACAAATCAACCTCCACCCATTGCATGCAAGAGGTTCCCTATCCACTGGTGCAACAACCAAGCGATAAGGGACAATTTTGGGCAGAGATGGTGAATGGTTTTTGACCATCCTCCATGCAATAATAATGAGGTCCTGCAATACCTTTTGAGGAAACTCTACTGCGAGTTTTTCCTCAATAAAGTGTCAAACTATTTTGATATGCGAGACTTCTAGGGTAGAGGTGGGGGGTTAGTACAAGATAGACTAGGGGCACGTGTTGACCCACAGCGGGCAGTGAGACAAGTAATCAACAGATTAGCCCATGAGCATGTTTCTATCCCTTCCATTGTGAAGGAGAGTGTTGAGGTCGATACACTTCAGTCCATTAGTGCCTTGACCCAGAGCATCATACAGCATGCCAGTCCTGTAGCACATAGTGGGTTGGGAGATAGTGCAAGGAGTAGGGTCCCACCCCATGCTTGTCAGATTTGCGGGTCAGCCTATGGTTATGACCCCATGGATAGTCAGGATGTAGGTGCACAGGCTACATCTGTAGCTGAGCAGATGGTGATGATAGATACCCTCCTGAGTGAGACTTTCGGCCTTGATACTCAGGTAAATATTAGCAAGTTTATTGAATTTAATTTATTAAATTTCATTTTTGAAATGCAAGATTAACTAATTTAGTTTGATGATTTTAATAAAATTTTAGGGTCATAGCATTGATGTAGTTTTCAGTGGTTCTCCACCTGTATATTACACTAGATCATCTACTGTCGAGGTATGTAACTAGTAAACAATTATAAATATTACATGTGAATAGCATCGTTATATGAATGGTATTCTAATATTTGATTTTAGATGTTAAATAGGTTAATATTGGAGATTTCACGGCAACACCTGCCAGCGGTGGTGGACTTCAAAGCTTCACGGAGGTAATAAAATAAATAGTTTAATGAATGAATTGTACTTACTAGATTTTTGTATGTGACTTGTGTGCTTTATTGTGTGTACTTCCATGTTTAGATGAATGTGTGTGTATGTTAGGAGCCATGATTTGCATCACTATTATAGTTTTCGTAATTGAATAATGTTGTTTTATTTCCAGATGATGTTGGCTGCGAAGACACCTCCCGATGTTCATAGGCAATGGAGCATGGTGTGACCTTTGCAATTCATAGCTCCATGGCATTGACAGGGGTATGAGGCAGATTAGTAAATTTCAATTTACATTCATTGTTATGGTTGTTTATTTTTGAAAAATCAAAAGATTATTGATTTGAAGTTTAATTTCTATTTGGATGGTTTCTATAGGACATGACATCACCACAGGTTATTCCTGTTAATGAGGCAAGTGAGGAGACAGATTATATGGTAGCGGTAAGTGATTATTTTGTTAAATGTTTCCATTTTATAACATGTAATTTCTATATATTAATGTCTATACTTTTTATTATAACAGCTAAAGATGCATAAAGAACTAAATAGGAGGAGCAACACTTGGGTTCATAATAGACCACCCACATATGTGTCTCCATCCCCTAGAAGATCAAAGGCTGCCCGTAATCTATTCTCTTCACCAGCCAAAGGGGAATGACTTTTTATTGTGTTCCTTTGTTATATGCCTATATGGCATTTGTGGACATATATTTTGTATTGCATATAGTTGACATTGTATGACTATGTGGCATTCTTGTAAGCCTATATGGCTATTTTGTATATATGTTATACTTATATCGACAAATATTGATGTATGCCTATATGGCTATTTGGTTAATACAAATATTTTTTATTGATGGCATCCATACTTGCATTATAAATCCACGTTTAAATGGATATTTGTAGATGGCTACTTCAAATATTTAAAGTCCAATTGTATTACATAGGATGTTTGTTGATCCAATAAGCTAGCTATTGTTATTCAAGTATCACCTAAACCTCATTTTGGAACTAAAAGATAAAAGTCGTATTTAAAAAAAATGAATCATCATGTTGAACAAAAAATATTAATATTCTTTATGAGTTGCTCAATTGAAAATATTCAAATGAGTATGCTGATCCATATTCTTTATGAGTTGGTCAATTGAAAATATTTCTTAATTTCTTGTTATTATACCATATTAGGATGCAAAGAGTATGTTTGTTGTTTTGAGTAAGATAGTCAAAATCATATGCTTATGAGCACCTAATAACCATTGTGGTTATTAAATGTAACTCCTCTTGCATATAAGGCGAGGTTATGAGATTACATTAAGTCTTACCTAATTTTAGTATGCAACATAACATTTGGGCTATAGGCTTCCATAAGTCATACCTCAGGGATTTTTAGTTTTAGGCGCAAATTTCTTTAAGACCTTAGGCGCATTTCTCTACTTACACAACCTCAAAACTCCGCCTAGAACTCAAGGTGCCTTTCATCATCCAAAAAATCTTAAAATTGCGCCTTGATATTGAAAGGATGTTTCAAAGTATAAAGGAGGGTGCCTTAAGGGAGGCAATTCATCTTGATTATCAAAGTTGATCAAACACATCAAACTGAGCATCATACCTCTAGGCACATTTTTACCTCTCTAAACTATCCATTTTGGCGCCTTGATGTA
This sequence comes from Cunninghamia lanceolata, assembly GCA_027924645.1. Classification (NCBI taxonomy): domain Eukaryota; kingdom Viridiplantae; phylum Streptophyta; class Pinopsida; order Cupressales; family Cupressaceae; genus Cunninghamia; species Cunninghamia lanceolata. The sequence goes on along the minus strand of BSBN01000408.1, from coordinate 4,613,976 downwards.
AAGTGAAGTCTAAACTTAGTGAAGATTGCGCCTAGAAAGATATCACCTTGGATATGCGCCTAGAGTCATCCTAGATCATCCATTTGTGTCTAAGAGTCAATATAACATAATATAACTTAGGAAGACTTTGAAAATCATCAAAAGAAGCCTAAGTGCCTTTTCTTGTCTCCACCACCCATTTTGGGTGCCTAGAGGAAAATGAACTTCAAATCACTTCCAACTATAGCGCCTAGTCTTAGAACCTTCAAAATGACTAAATCTTACCAAAGGAAGTCTAGGTGCCTATTGTCACTTGGATCATCATGAATGAGCACCTAAGTGGAAGGAGAATAAGCATCTTGTATGGAGGCACACTTTTGTGTCTAAATAACCTCATTTTGGTTCCTTGAAGAAAGATGTTCTAAATCCTAAGATCTAGCACCTAAGTGTAAAATGGTCTCCTATAGGTTTGAACAAGTGATTGAAGCCATCAAATTGCCAAGAAATGAGCTAAGTATACTAAGGCACCTTTTCTTGTCTAAACTATCCATTTTGGTGCCTAGGAGGAAGGAGATTCAACATCATGAATCAAGGCACCCTTTGCCATCAAAACAACCTCACATTGGCACCTTGGAGGAAATCAACTTAAAACTACAAGTCTTGGAGTTTTTTCATGTTTTGATGATGTCTTTTGAGAACAATTATAATGATTGAAGGATGAGGTGGGTAAAAAGTCTTCATCTAGCTTAGGTGCCCATTCAATATTTAGTTTTTTCACATACCTTAATCTGCGCCTTGACTTGGAGGAGTTAGTTTATGCTTTAAAATGATTTCTATGTGTTTATATGATTCAATATTTGTTAATAATTTAATATGCCGGTACAATGTAGCTCAGACTGTTTTGACATGTTTGGGTGCAAAACAAGACCATGCCTAGCCTAAACATACCCATCCAGATGCGTTGGAACTGTTAGTTTGGCCACACGAGGAGAAAAACAAAAGTTACACCCCTTTGCAACTTTACACTGCCTCCTTCTGACAATTTTTGGGGCAGCAGAAAACCTTTCACCATAGGCAAACACCTCAGAGATATAAAAAACTGAGAGAGGTTATTGTAGAGGCACTCTATGTGATCATGTTGCCTCAGAAAAAATATTTCTAAGTGACATGGTTTGTGGGTAACATCTCATCAAAGATTGCTGCCTTTTGTACTTTGGACTCTTCAGGGATATCATTGATACAATGTAGCTCAGACTGTTTTGACATGTTTGGGTGAAAAATAGGACCATGCCTAGTGTAAATGTACCCATCTAGACGCATTGGAATAGTTAGTTTGGTCACATCAGAAGTAAGATGAAAGTTACACTCCTTTGCAACTTTACACTGCCTCCTTCTTACGATTTTTGGGGTAGCAAAAAACCTTTCACCACAGGCAAATGCCTCAGAGATAAAAAACTGAGAGAGGTTATTGTAGAGGCACTCTACGTGATCATGTTGCCTTAGACAAAATGTTTCTAAGTGACACGATTTTTGAGTAACATCTTGTCAAAGATTGCTGCCTTTTTGCACTTTGGACCCTTCAGGGATATCGTCGGTACAATGTAGCTCGGACTGTTTCGTCATGTTTGGGTGAAAAAAATGACCATGCCTAGCATAAAAGTACCCATCCAAATGCATTGGAATAGTTAGTTTGGTCGCATCAGGAGCAGGATGAAAGTTACACCCCTTTGCAACTTTACACTGCGTCCTTTTGACGATTTTTGAGGCAGCAGAAAACCTTTCACCATGGGCAAATGCCTCAGAGATATAAAAAAATGAGAGAGGTTATTGTAGAGGCACTCTATGTGATCGTGTTGCCTTAGATGGAATGTTTCTAAGTGACACAATTTTTGAGTAACATCTTGTCAAAGATTTCTATCGTTTTGCACTTTGGACTCTTCAGGGATATCATTGGTACAATGTAGCTTGGACTGTTTCGACATGTTTGGGTGAAAAAAAGGACCATACCTAGCGTAAATGTACCCATCCAGATGCGTTGGAATAGTTAGTTTGGTCGCATCAGGAGCAGGATGAAAGTTACGCCCCTTTGCAACTTTACACTGCCTCCTTCTGATGATTTTTGGGGCAGTAGAAAACCTTTCACCACGGGAAAATGCCTCAGAGATATAAAAAACTGAGAGAGGTTATTGTATAGGCACTCTATATGATTGTGTTACCTTAGACAGAATGTTTCTAAGTGACACAATTTTTGAGTAACATCTCGTCAAAGATTGCTACCTTTTTGCACTTTAGACTCTTCAGGGATATCGTTGGTACAATGTAGCTCAGACTGTTTCGACATGTTTGGGTGAAAAACAAGACCATACCTAGTGTAAATGTATCCATCCAGACGCATTGGAATAGTCAGTTTGGTTGCATCAGGAGCAAGATGAAAGTTACACCCCTTTGCAACTTTACATTGCCTCCTTCTGACAATTTTTGGGGCAACAGAAAACCTTTCACCACAGGCAAATGCCTCAGAGATATAAAAAACTGAGAGAGGTTATTGTAGAGGTACTCTATGTGATCATGTTGCCTTAGATAGAATGTTTCTAAGTGACATAGTTTTTGAGTAACATCTCGTCAAAGATTGCTGCCTTTTTGCACTTTGGACTCTTCAGGGATATCGTCGGTACAATGTAGCTCAGACTGTTTCGACATGTTTGGGTAAAAAAAGGACCATGCCTAGCATAAATGTACCCATCTGGATGCTTTGGAATAGTTAGTTTGGTCGCATCAGGAGCAGGGTGAAAGTTACACCCCTTTGCAACTTTACACTGCCTCCTTCTGACAATTTTTGGGGCAGCAGAAAACCTTTCACCATGGCCAAATGCCTCAAAGATATAAAAAACTGAGAGAGGTTATTGTAGAGGCACTCTACGTGATCATGTTACCTTAGACAGAATGTTTCTAAGTGACACAATTTTCAAGTAACATCTCGTCAAAGATTGCTACCTTTTTGCACTTTAGACTCTTCAGGGATATCGTCGATACAATGTAGCTCGAACTGTTTCGACATGTTTGGGTGAAAAATATAACCATGCCTAGCCTAAACATACCCATCCAGACGCGTTGGAACTGTCAATTTGGTTGCATCAGGAGCAGGACACCAAAAATGCAAAAGTTGCTTTGTGCAACTTCACAACATTGACACTTTTTTGCAATAGGACTCAAAGACTCAAACTGACCCCAAATGACTCAAAGTGACTTAAAAATAAATGAAATGGTCTTAGAAGACCTTATTACATAAAATGGACTCAATCAAAACAAAATTTCATTTTTTGACCCCTCTTGGATGCATGACAACCTAGGTGCCCTTGCACCATTAGTGCAACTGAAGGACTATGGTGGTGGTATGAAACTAGAGTGAGTTGACATTCATTTGCATCTAGTTTGGGCATCTTGAAACAATTCTAAAGTAGAGTAAGACTCATTTTCCTAAAAATAGTTTAAGAAAGCTTTATCTACTACTACAAATCTATGATTGAAATTAGTACAGGGCTCTTCATCTTGTTTTTTGATTTCCATTAATCTTGCAACAAGATCAGTAGGTTCTCTTGCAAATTCTTCTTTGAAACAGTCAACAAGTTCATCCCAACAGGCAAAGGATCTCTTTGGAAATCTCAAATACCAATCTCTAGCTTTAGCACTAAAGGATCTAACAAAAAACCTCATCCACATATCCTCGTCTCTAAATGAGTGTCTCTCCATAAAGCTGCATTTTTTGGCCATTCCACTGATTTGATTCACTTTTGATCAATGGAATGGGTTGTAGTAGGTCTGTTCTAGTATGCTATGATGAGTTTTTGGTAGGAAATCTGAGGAGAAGAAGTTTTCTTTGAGGAAACCTAACAAAACCATGTGTTAGGTGATGTTTAGAGACAGAGAAGGAACCATAGAGGCATTTTTGGGAACAACAGATTGTAGGAGGACAAAACCCACAAAATTCATAGTTTTGGCATTAATACTAAGTGATCAAGTCATTGGTTGAGTTCCGTGTGTGAATTTAAGGGGGGTCTCTTTGTATTTTAGGCCTAATTGGGGCTTTAGGTTACTAAGAGGAGTTATAGGTTAGGGTATATTGTCCAAAACAACCTATACCCAGTTTTGGATATGTGATAGGGAGTCCAAATAGGTATCTACTGATTGTCCAAGTTCTATGTTTGAAGATCTGTATCAAAAGTTATTAGGATTGTTCTCCTTTTTTAGGGCTATAAGCCATTTCTTGGGTTTGTGAAGGAAGTGTTAATCTTGAGTTTGGTCTGCCTTTGGCAATGATTGGAATGGGTCCCATAGCATCTGAAATCACCTTTTTCATGAAGAATTCAGATTCTCTAACTATTGTTCCCACTTTTGTATAATGATCATGAAATTTGGGCTTTAGAGCATAAGGAAACCTTGTCTAGTTTGCCATCCTCCAACTATCCCATTGCCTTTATATCACAATTAGAGACACCTATTATCTAGTTAGAAACCAAAACATCTAGAGACACCTATATTTTATACATTATTCTCAGGATCAACTTCATCCATCACTTAGGTCTAACCCCATGAAGCATAACATGATGATGTAAAAATGTGTATATGAGTAAAAGTGCAGCAGGAAATAAAAAAAGACAAACCTTACAAATTAATGTGCATTTACAACTCAATATAACATGAATTTACAAAATCAATGTGAATACATACAAATTAATCCAATGAACCATCCGGGTCTACTCTACTCTTTATTGTGTCAAGTATTGCTTCATGGTCAGACTCATGCACCTTCCACAAGATTTTGTTCAAAGGTCCACCTCGATACTGTATCAAATGAACATTGGATGCCACGATAAGGTTTGAGTAATGAAGAATCTTTTGATGTGTGTCAAAGTCCTGAAACAACCAAACATTAACACTCTTATGTGGGTACCTTCTAAGCCATGTTCCAGTAATAACCACTGAGCCTGTAGGGTATTCAATGTTTTCTCCATCTATAACTGGGGCCTCCAATTTCTTTTTGGCCTCAACACAATGACATAAGTATTAATCTGTTCCCTCTTCATCATCTTCATCTGTAATAACTGCATATACGTGCCCTACATTGATATGTGTAGCATATTAGATGAAATTAGTCAACATTACAAAAACACTACAAAGTAAGATGACATTAGGAATTTCAAAAGCTATGCAAATAGATATATTACCTAGTTGAACTAGATCTGATATGTGGTCAAAGTCAACTGATGATTCCATCTGTGTTAGTTCCAGTGTTGTTGGGGGTCGATACATGTTAAGTGGGCTAAAATAACTTAACTGCCATTCATCAACCCACTCCTTTGACTCGCACTCATCCCAGGCTTAAATTATATAGGAAGAACAAAAGAATGACATCTTTCGCGTATGGATACTCCATGAACCTGCAATTGAGCTTCTCAAAGAGTGCATCTCATTTGATCCTGTCAATGTACAACAGTCCTCATATGGTGCAATGTTAGTATCATCTATCAACCCAAGAAATCTACGAACTGAAGACTTACCTTCATTACCTGGACCCATGGAAGTACTACACCATTCAACAATCAATTTTGCATTTGTCAACTTTGTATTGTCTTTATACTTTAACTCTTCTCATGCTATGGCTCTTTTGATAGATGCTCCTGCACCATCATGCTCCCCCTTTCCATGCCCGGCCTCACAAAAGTTCCACATATGCTGAATGCCTGTAAAATTATGCCTCCTACTCAGCCAATAGAAATTCTGTGAGTTCTTGAATTGTGACGCACAGTTATCCGACCATATGATATGATGACTGAACGATATACCCCTTCTAGCCAAATCATTGTAGAACACCTAAAAGCAACCTTGCACGAACTTCGTAGAATGTGTGTGATCATCACTAATATAGAAATTATACTCCCTTATGATCCTTTTGTCATCTTATGTACTATCATTTGCATGGATGAATGCTATGTGCACAAATATAGAAACTTGTGTGGAGTTGTAATATTGTGATTACACCTCACGCTGTGGCTGTAGACTATAGTTCTCTGCAAAGTCAATGACTAAAACAATGCTACCAACTAGAAATGTGTCTTTGCATAACTTGAATTGCAAGTCCAACCATCGAGCTCTATGGGCATGTCTTACATACTCATACACTATGCTATCACAAAATATAGGCATAAACTGATACACTGGAATCTTTTCAATAACCAATTCACACCTCTTTGCTTATTTACCATCTTTTGTATTGTATGCCACTATTTTATACTTGCCAAACTCTACTAGTTCATTTCCAACCGCACGTGTTCTTTCCATATGTTCACATATTGGCAAATATTGCAAGCCACCGTAACGATGACATGTGCCATCCAAGCATAATTTCTTGTAGAATATTTGACCTTCCTCTCTTTCACATAAAATTTTTGATATGAAGTCTCTTGAAGATGTTGGTGGGGCACGTATGGCACAACCCTGCAAAACATTGTTAGTATGCATATCTAAACATATAGACCTATAAACATAAAAATGGTTAGAAAATTCAATATGTAATCTAGAACAACAAGTAGTGTGTGTGTGATTTATCTTGACATAGAAGGGTTTTAGCATTTCAAAATATCTTTGACAAATTTTAATTTGAGGATACTTCTCTAGAAATTTACCATAAAATTGTGTTTGAGTATCATCCAAAAAATGCTTTGGATGTGGCTCACGGTTCTGACTACTGATTCTCCTTCTTACCACATCCCTTTGATTCAGAGATACCCTTGTGTAATTCTTCCAAAAGTCTTCAATTAGTGATCTCAATGCTTCAACAATTGGTTTATCTTTTCGTGGAGTCTCCCCGAGAACACCCATAATTTATTGGCATTAGTGTCCAATTATTTGGCGTTTTCCAATGGCTCTTGATAAAGTTTTCCTTTTAATTCTCAATTCTTGACTCATCTTTCTAATGAGACGAGCTTTCCTCATTTGACTACTTACTATAGTCAATGTAATCACACACCATGTTGCATTACTATCTTTTGTGCATGAGGTGTTACCCACACTCTCATACGCACTCATTAGATTCTTGACAATAGATTTTTCACTTGAAGCCTCTGATGTTCTCAACCCAAGAATCTTCATGATGGACCTATACTTTATACTTCACATCATTTCAAGGAATAGTTGACATCTTGCAGTCTCATTTAACTTTTCAAAGAACAAACTCTAAATCTTATGAGCATATCTTCTACAAGTGCATTTTGGAATCTTACCTTCCATTAGCTGCAAAATATTCTCATCAATATCAATCAAATACTTTGGCTTTCTATGCAAAATTCTAGGGGGTGTTAAGTTAGATAAATTCATCTCAACATTAGTAATTTCATCAATATTTAAATGAGATGGGCTACATGGCATACCTTCAATCGAAGATGGAATAGATGGCATACCTTGAGGTTGAGGTGGGAATGATGGCGTACCTCCTTCATCACATGTAAGTGATGATGTACTCTCAACTTGAGATGTGGTAGATGGTGTCCCTACATGTTGACTTACGGTAGAGGACGTGTCTCCAACTATGGTATTCAAATCTCTCATAGCACGAAGTTTTTGCATTCATTCTCTTTGTGCCACCAATACCATATCTCTTTGTGATGGTTGTGGTTCCTCTTCAATTGGCATGTCTTCATTTATCTTGTCTAATTTCCTCTTCTCATGAAGTTCCCTCATAGCCACTACTTTCTTTGCATTCTTAGCTTCTATCTCTTCCTGTGTTGGTTTAATTCTTGATCGTTTCCTCGGCATGACAAAGAATCTGTCTGTAGCATGATAAAGAGACCAATATTATTTTCTAAGAAATGAATCCATACAAATAACTAAAATATATGTCATTCAACCCTTCATAGTAAATGTACATACAATCATCATGTAAAAGAGTAAATGTCACTCAACCAAAATAGGTACAAAGCATACAAAGCAAATTATTGCAGCCATGAAAAGAGTACATGGGACTTCATGCTTGAAAAGGTTGAGGTAGACCCAATTTGACATGTTTGTTGTTACTAGGGCTACTAGGATTTGGAATTGAGAAGGTGTTTTTTTGGTACTAGGGATACTAGGATTTGGGTGGCTTGTGAAGGAATAGACAACAATTGTTGTGTCATGTGCATGTACAAATCATCATGAATAGGTGCATAAGGAATGTCCTAGCCCAAGATATGTGCATACAAATCATCATGTCATGTGCATACTTGTATGATCTTGGCACCTATTCATTTGTATTTTAACTTGTTAATATGACAAGATAATAGTGGGATTGTATTTTTATTATGTTGTAAGGATTTATTCTTGTATAGTTTGACATCATGGTATGTTAAGGTCTATTTATTACACATAATTATTAAAGAGCCCAAGTGCAGAAAATTTACATGGTATCATGTGAGATTGTAGGCTGCTTTCTTGATTGGGAATGTGTCTATTTTAATCATGTATGATAGAGCATGATAAAGTAATTCAAATAGAATTAAGGAAAATGTAAAGAACATGCATGTAAAGACTTGACATATCTAAAAAATGAAGATTCGAATGGAGAGAGTACCCAATTATGTAGTGTTTTTTTCTTCTTGCATCAAACTCCTCAACAATTTGAGTTTTTCACCACTTGCTTCCTTTTCAATGTTAAATTGAATAACACTCAAATATAATTAACAACAATACTATTAACCAATCTATAATGTTAAATTCCTAAAATTGAATCACAATTAACATTGCAACACTACAAAAATTGAAACTTGAATAGATATATATCAAACTTGGTGTGAAAACTATGTTATTTCCTCCTTCTCAAGTTGGCAAAGAAGAAAAGGTGGTGGAAAGATCATGCAAAGTTGGTAGAATGTGTAAAATGTGCATGTGAACTTCCCAACAGCATGAAAGCAATTCTTTTTTGTCAGAGCACGCGCATAATCAGCATGAAAATAGAGCATGTGGGCCTAGATCATGGGGGTCAACACTTTTTTACCATTTCTATAGTAGGACAAAATGCGAGCACATTATAACGCGCTTACATTATAACACGCTCGCATTTTGTCTTGCTATAGATTGATCCATAAATATTTGTACATATCTCACCTTTACAATATCTCACCTCTAGTTCCATCAGCTCATGTTCTATATCTCACTTATCTCTCCCCCTCACCTCTCTACCTCTCCCCTCTCTATGTCTCTTAGTCGCTCCTTGTCTACCTCAACCCTATACCTTATCCCTAAACCCTAATCCCTCAACCCTCAAGTCTAATCCCTCATCCCTAAACCTTAAACACTATCCCTATTCCTAGACCCTCAATGGGCTCAATACTATACCTTAAACCCTAATCCCTTATCCCTAAACCCTCCAACCCTATCCCTAATCCTTATACCCTTTACAGTCTACTTTAACTATAATCCCTCGACCCTCAACCCTATCTCGAAACCCTCAACCCTCAAACCTCAATGTACTCAACCCTCAATGTCAAACCCTAATCCCTCAACCCTTAACTCTGATCCCTCAACCCTTAACCCTATCCCTAAACCCTAAAGCCTCAACCTTCAACCCTCAACATCAAATCCTAATGCCTCAACCCTTAACTCTAATCCCTCAACCCTAAACCCTATCTCTAAACCCTAAACACTATCCTTATTCCTAAACCCTCAACGAGCTTGATACTATCCCTTAAACCCTAATCCTTTATCCCTAAACCCACCAACCCTATCCCTAATCCTTATACCCTCGACACTCTACTTTAACCCTAATCCCTTGACCCTCAACCCTATCCCTAAACCCTCGACCCTCATACCTCAAACCTCAACCCTCAACGTTAAACCCTAATCCCTCAACCCTTAACTCTAATCCCTCGACCCTCAACCCTATCCCTAAACCCTAAAGCCTCAACCCTCAACCCTCAACCCTCAACGTCAAATCCTAATCCCTCAACCCTTCACTCTAATTCCTCAACCCTAAACACTATCCCTAAACCCTCAACACTATACCTTCAATTCTAATCCTTCAATCCTCAACCCTAAACCTTATCCCTAAACCCTAATCCCTCAACCCTAATCCATCATCCCTCAACTCTAATCCCTCATCCCTAAACCCTAAATGCTATCCCTATTCCTAAACCCTCAATGGGCTCGATACTATACCTTAAACCCTAATCCCTTATCCCTAAACCCTCCAACCCTATCCATAATCCTTATACCCTCAACACTCTACTTTAACCCTAATCCCTCGACCCTCAACCCTATCCCAAAATCCTCAACCCTCAAACCTTAATGTACTCAACCCTCAACATCAAACCCTAATCCCTCAACCCTTAACTTTGATCCCTCGACCCTCAACCCTATCCGTCAACCCTAAACCCTAAAGCCTCAACCCTCAACGTCAAATCCTAATCCCTCAACCCTTAACTCTAATCCCACAACCCTAAACCCTATCCCTAAACCCTAAACACTATCCCTATTCCTAAACCCTCAATGGGCTTGATACTATACCTTAAACCCTAATCCCTTATCCCTAAACCCTCTAACCCTATCCCTAATCCTTATACCCTTGACACTCTACTTTAACCCTAATCCCTCGACCCTCAACCCTATCACTAAACCATCGACCATCAAAATTCAAACCCTCAACCCTCAACATCAAACCCTAATCCCTCAACCCTTAACTCTAATCCCTCAACCCTCAACCCTATCGCTAAACCCTAAACCCTAAAGCCTCAACCCTCAACCCTCAACATCAAATCCTAATCCCTCAACCCTTCACTCTAATCCCTCAACCCTAAACCCTCAACACTATACCTTAAACCCTAATCCCTCAACCCTCAACCCTAAACCCTAATCCCTAAACCCTCAACCCTAATCCGTCATCCCTCAACTCTAATCACTCATCCCTAAACCCTAAACGCTATCCCTATTCCTAAACTCTCAACAGGCTCGATACTACACCTTAAACCCTAATCCCTTATCCCTAAACCCTCCAACCCTATCCCTAATCCTTATACCCTTGACACTTTACTTTAACCCTAATCCCTCGACCCTCAACCCTATCCCAAAACCCTCAACCCTCAAACCTCAATGTACTCAACCCTCAACGTCAAACCCTAATCCCTCAACCCTTAACTCTAATCCCTCAACCCTTAACCCTTAAAACTTGAACCCTAAAACCTATCCCTACATGCTCGACACTTGACACTATATCGTAAACCCTAATCTGTTAACCCTCATCCCTAAAGCCTCAACCCTAAATCCTTAAACCTTCAACCCTAAACCCTATCCCTAATCCCTCTACCCTCAACACTCTTTTTTAACCCTAATCCCTTGGCCATCAACCCTATCCCTCAACCCTCAACCCTCAACCCTCAACTCTCAACATTAAACCCTAATTCATAAACCCTAAACCCTAATCCCTCAAACCTAAACCCTATCCCTAAACCATCAACCCTCAACACTATACCTTAAACCCTAATCCCTATCCCTCAACCATTAACCCTTAAAACTTAAACCCTATCCCTACACCCTCAACACATGACTCTATATCTTAAGCCTTAAACCCTCATTCCTAAAGCCTCAATCCTTAATCCTTAAACCTTCAACCGTAAACCCTATCCCTAATCCCTAAACACTATCCCTATTCCTATACCCTCAACGAGCTCGATACTATACCTTAAACCCTAATCCCTTATCCCTAAACCCTCCAACCCTATCCCTAATCCTTATACCCTCAACACTCTACTTTAACCCTAATCACTCGATCCTCAACCCTTACCCTAAACCCTTGACCCTCGAACCTCAACCCTCGACCCTCAATGTCAAACCCTAATCCCTCAACCCTTAACTCTAATCCCTCGACCCTCAACCCTATCCCTAAACCCTAAACCCTAAAGCCTCAACCCTCAACATCAAATCCTAATCCCTCAACCCTTCACTCTAATCCCTCAACCCTAAACCCTATCCCTAAACCCTCAACACTATACCTTCAACCCTAATTTCTCAACCCTTAACCCTAAACCTTATCGCTAAACCCTAATCTCTCAACCCTAATCCATTATCTCTTAACTCTAATCCCTCATCCCCAAACCCTAAATGCTATCCCTATTCCTAAACCCTCAACGGGCTCAATACTATACCTTAAACCCTAATCCCTTATCCCTAAACCCTCCAACCCTATCCCTAATCCTTATACCCTCGACCCTCAACCCTATCCCGAAACCCTCAACCTCAGACCTCGATGTACTCAACCCTCAACGTCAAACCCTAATCCCTCAACCCTTAACTCTGATCCCTCGACCCTTAACCCTTAAAACTTGAACCCTAAAACCTATCCCTACATGCTCGACACTTGACACTATATCGTAAACCCTAATCTATTAACCCTCATCCCTAAAGCCTCAACCCTAAATCCTTAAACCTTCAACCCTTAACCCTATCCCTAATCTCTCTATCCTCGACACTCTTTTTTAACCCTAATCCCTTTACCATCAACCCTATCCCTCAAACCTCAACCCTCAACCCTCAACTCTCAACATTAAACCCTAATTCATCAACCCTAAACCCTAATCCCTCAAACCTAAACCCTATCCCTAAACCATCAACCCTCAACACTATACCTTAAACCCTAATCCCTATCCCTCAACCCTTAACCCTTGAAACTTAAACCCTATCCCTACACCCTCAACACTTGACACTATATCTTAAGCCTTAAACCCTCATCCATAAAGCCTCAACCCTCAATCCTTAAACCTTCAACCCTAAACCCTATCCCTAATCCCTAAACACTATCCCTATTCCTAAACCCTCAATGGGCTCGATACTATACCTTAAAACCTAATCCCTTATCCCTAAACCCTCCAACCCTATCCCTAATCCTTATACCCTCGACACTCTACTTTAACCCTAATCCCTCGACCCTCAACCCTATCCCTAAACCCTCGACTCTCGAACACCCTCAACCCTCAACATCAAACCCTAATCCCTCAACCCTTAACTCTAATCCCTTGACCCTCAACCCTATCCCTAAACCCTAAACCCTAAAGCCTCAACCCTCAACCCTCAACATCAAATCCTAATCCCTCAACCCTAAACCCTATCCCTAAACTCTCAACACTATACCTTAAACCCTAATCCATCAACCCCCAACCCTAAACCTTATCCCTAAACCCTAATCCCTCAACCCTCAACCCTAATCCATCATCCCTCAACTCTAATCCCTCATCCCTAAACCCTAAATGTTATCCCTATTCCTAAACCCTCAACGAGCTCAATACTATACCTTAAACCCTAATCCCTTATCCCTAAACCCTCCAACCCTATCCCTAATCCTTATACCCTCAACACTCTACTTTAACCCTAATCCCTCGACCCTCAACCCTCAAACCTTAATGTACTCAACCCTCAATGTCAAAACCTAATCCCTCAAACCTTAACTCTGATCCATCGACCCTTAACCCTTAAAACTTGAACCCTAAAACCTAGCCCTACACGTTCGACACTCGACACTATATCTCAAACCCTAATCCCTTAACCCTCATCCCTAAAGCCTCAACCCTAAATCCTTAAACCTTCAACCCTAAACCCTATCCGTAATGCCTCTACCCTCGACACTCTTCTTTAACCCTAATCCCTTGACCATCAACCCTATCCCTCAACCCTCAACCCTCAACCCTCAACCCTCAACCCTCAACCCTCAACCCTCAACTCTCAACATTAAACCCTAATTCATCAACCCTAAACCCTAATCCCTCAAACCTAAACCCTATCCCTAAACCATCAACCCTCAACACTATACCTTAAACCCTAATCCCTATCCCTCAACCCTTAACCCTTAAAACTTAAACCCTATCTCTACACCCTCAACACTTGACACTATATCTTAAGCCTTAAACCCTCATCCCTAAAGCCTCAACCCTCAATCCTTAAACCTTCAACCGTAAACCCTATCCCTAATCCCTAAACACTATCCCAATTCATAAACCCTCAACAGGCTTGATACTATACCTTAAGCCCTAATCCCTTATCCCTAAAACCTCCAACCCTATCCCTAATCCTTATACCCTTGACACTCTACTTTAACTCTAATCCCTTGACCCTCAACCCTATCCCTAAACCCTCGACCCTCAACCCTCAACATCAAACCCTAATCCCTCAACCCTTAACTCTTATCCCTCGACCCTCAACCCTATCCCTAAACCCTAAACCCTAAACCCTCAACCCTCAACATCAAATCCTAATACCTCAACCCTTCACTCTAATCCCTCAATCCTAAACCCTATCCCTAAACCCTCAACACTATACCTTAAACCCTAATCCCTCAACCCTCAACTCTAAACCTTATCCCTAAACCCTAATCCCTCAACCCTCAACCCTAATCCATCATCCCTCAACTCTAATCCCTCATCCCTAAACCCTAAACATTATCCCTATTTCTAAACCCTCAATGGGCTCGATACAATACCTTAAACCCTAATCCCTTATCCCTAAACCCTCCAACCCTATCCCTAATCCTTATACCCTCAACACTCTACTTTAACCCTAATCCCTCGACCCTCAACCCTATCCCTCAACCCTCAACCCTCAAACCTCAATGTACTCAACCCTCAACATCAAACCCTAATCCCTCAACCCTTAACTCTGATCCCTCGACCATTAACCCTTAAAACTTGAACTCTAAAACCTATCCCTACACGCTCGACACTCGACACTATATCTTAAACCCTAATCCCTTAACCCTCATCCCTAAAGCCTCAACCCTAAATCCTTAAACCTTCAACCCTAAACCCTATCCCTAATCCCTCTACCCTCGACACTCTTCTTTAACCCTAATCCCTCAAACCTAAACCCTATCCCTAAACCATCAACCCTCAACACTATACCTTAAACCCTAATCCCTATCCCTCAACCCTTAACCCTTAAAACTTAAACCCTATCCCTACACCCTCAACACTTGACACTATATCCTAAGCCTTAAACCCTCATCCCTAAATCCTCAACCCTTAATCCTTAAACCTTCAACCCTAAACCCTATCCCTAATCCCTCTACCCTCGACACTCTAACCCTAACCTCGACATTAAACGCTAATCCGTCAACCCTAAACCCTAATCTGTCAACCCTAAACCCTATCCCTAAACCCTCAACCATCAACACTATACCTTAAACCCTAATCTATCAACCCTAAAACCTAATCCCTCAACCCTCAACCCTAGACACTATCAATAAACCCTCAACCCTCGACACTATACCTTAAACCCTAATCCCTCAACCCTCAACCCTAATCCCTAATCCCTAAACCCTAAACGCTATCCCTATTCCTAAACCCTCAACCCTCAACACTTACCTTAAACCCTAATCCCTTATCCCTAAACCCTAAACCCTATCCCTCAAGCCTTAACCCTTAAAAATTAAACCCTAAAACCTATCCATAAACCCTCAATGCTCAACACTATATTTTAAACCCCAATCCCTTAACCCTCAACCCTAAAACCTCAACCCTCAATCGTTAAACCGTCAACCCTAAACCCTATCCCTAATCCCTCTACCCTCAACACTCTACTTTAACCCTAATCCCTTGACCATCAACCCTATCCGTAAACCCTAAACCCTCAACCCTCAACTCTCAACATTAAACCCTAATCGGTCAACCCTAAACCCTAATCCGTCAACCCTAAACCCTAATCCCTCAACCCTAAACCCTCAACCCTCAACACTATACCTTAAACCATAATCCCTCAACCCTAAACCCTAATCCCTCAACCCTAAACCCTAAACCCAACAAAACTACTTTGCCTTATGTTAGGTTGTTAAACCCATCATTTTTTACACTCTTCTCTTAAAGATATCTGAGTTGCAATAATATATCAGAAAAATGGCTATGAACTTTTTTAATGTTAGTAATATTATATGGCATGTTTTTCTGGCCCATCTGGGGTTCATTATGCCAATAGGTGTACACACTATGAGAAAAGCTTTGCGTATGGTACATCCACAATGAGTAATTAACAATTGAAATCAGAAGGATGATCATTATGAGAAAAGCTTTGCATTGGGGTACATCTCTGTTTCTTGTTGTCCACCCAACACTTGGGGGAGGTATATTGTTATGAAACAGGCAAATAATCTCCCATTGTTTACTAGCTCTATCCACAAGAACTACTAAACTTTTTTCTCTTGGTAATTGTAGAGGACATTCACCTATTTTTGGCAACTCCTGCATTCCCAAACCATTACAAAAACTAAGTTATTTTAACCCAATAAATGGGTAAGTGCAAGAAGATGGGGGGCCAAAAAGGGGTCTTAAGTGGCCACTTTTTTTCTGAAATCAGGAAATACTGGCCTTGGATGAGAAATTGAGCATAGTTACACTCAAAATTTGGAGATGCAACCAAAACAATGTTCGTAGTGCTCCTTGTCTACTTTCTAAACTACTATTTTGTTTTGAAAATGGCATAGATTAAGGGGTTCAAAAGAGGGAGCCACAGAAATTGGTGTTGTTTCTATCAAAAAAACATAACATAGCATGTTTTGTGGCTCCCTCAAAAGGTCAACTTTTTTTTGGTATTTTTAAAATCGCTTTAGTGAGGAATTAGCTAAAAGCATGTTATTTATGCCCAATTTTTCTGATAATTTTTTGATGAATATTTGATTTTTTACTAATTTTCAAAGTTGACACATCCTAAAAAATAGAATTTTGGCCGTGCTACCCCTATAAATTTTGAAAACTAATTGAAAATAATTTTTTATTTCTTTAATATTTGTAGAATGGAGTCTAGTTTCTAAATATGTAATGTTTTTGAAATTTGAATGAATAGTTATTTTACAATGAAAAAAAGACCAAACAGTGGTTTTTGCCTAAAAACGGACACACAAACAAAAGAAATTAAAGATGAAAGGCTTAACATTGTTAAAATGTGAAAAAAATCACATCGTCAAATAGCTAAGAGAAAGCCTAACATTACCCATGTGTTTGATTTGTTTGACCTTGAAACACGTGCAAATCTGAGGGTTAGCACAAACGAAATTATGTGAAATTTTGAAGAATATAGAAAAACACGTCTGTGACTGTTCATAAGGCACTCCAAGCCTTTGGGTTGGAAATCCAAAGCAAATCCCAAGCCCAAGGCTTGGGATTCCCAAAGAAAAAAATAACGCAAGCGCGTTATAACGTGCTCGCGTTATGTTTTGCCTTGCATATTTCTTTCCCGCAAGTCTGTTGTTTGTCATGTTTGACATAACGCGAGCGCGTTATAACACGCTCACGTTATGTTCTCCTCAAATTTTTTTACATTCAAGGCTATTAATCATGAGGGTTAAGGGATAAGGGATAGAGTTGGAGGGTTTAGGGATAAGGGATTAGCGTTTAAGGTATAGTATCGAGCCCGTTGAGGGTCTAGGAATATGGATAGCATTTAGGGTTTAGGGATGAGGGATGACAGATTAGGGTTGAGGGTTTAGGGTTTAGGGATAGGGTTGAGGGTCAAGGGATCAGAGTTAAGGGTTGAGGGATTAGGGTTTGACATTAAGGGTTGAGGGTTGAGGTTCAAGGGTCAAGGGTTTAGGGATAGGGTTTAGGGTCGAGGGATTAGGGGTAAAGTAGAGTGTGGAGGGTGTAAGGATTAGGGATAGGGTTGGAGGGTTTAGGGATAAGGGATTAGGGTTTAAGGTATAGTGTTGAGGGTTGAGGGTTGAGGGTTTAGGATTAGGGTTTAGGGTTGACGGATGACAATTTAATGTCGACGTTAGGGTTAGAGTGTCGAGGGTAGAGGGATTAGGGATAGGGTTTAGGGTTGAAGGTTTAAGGATTGAGGGTTGAGGCTTTAGGGATGAGGGTTTAAGGCTTAAGATATAGTGTCAAGTGTTGAGGGTGTAGGGATAGGGTTTAAGTTTTAAGGGTTAAGGGTTGAGGAATAGGGATTAGGGTTTAAGGTATAGTGTTGAGGGTCGAGGGATCAGAGTTAAGGGTTGAAGGATTAGGGTTTGACGTTGAGGGTTAAGGGTTGAGGTTCGAGGGTCAAGGGTTTAGGGATAGGGTCGAGGGTCGAGGAATTAGGGTTAAAGTAGAGTGTGGAGGGTATAACGATTAGGGATAGGGTTGGAGGGTTTAGGGATAAGGGATTAGGGTTTAAGGTATTGTATCGATTCTGTTGAGGGTGTAGGAATAGGGATAGCATTTAGGGTTTAGGGATGAGGGATTAGAGTTGAGGGATGACGGATTAGGGTTGAGGGTTGAGGGATTAGGGTTTAGGGATAAGGTTTAGGGTTGAGGGCTGAGGGATTAGAGTTTAAGGTATAGTGTTGAGGGTTTAGGGATAGGGTTTAGGGTTGAGGGATTAGAGTGAAGGGTTGAGGGATTAGGATTTGACGTTGAGGGTTGAGGGTTGAGGGTTTAGGGTTTAGGGTTAGGGTTGAGAGATGAGAGATCAGAGTTAAGGGTTGAGGGATTAGGGTTTGACGTCAAGGGTTGAGGGTTGAGGTTCGAGGGTCAAGGGTTTAGGGATAGGGTTGAGGTTGAAGGGATTAGGGTTAAAGTAGAGTGTGGAGGGTGTAAGGATTAGGGATAGGGTTGGAGGGTTTAGGGATAAGGGATTAGAGTTTAAGGTATAGTATCAAGTCTGTTGAGGGTTTAGGAATAGGGATAGCATTTTGGGTTTAGGGATGAGGGATTAGAGTTGAGGGATGAGGGATTAGGGTTGAGGGTTGAGGGATTAGGGTTTAGGGATAAGGTTTAGGGTTGAGGGTTGAGGGATTAGGGTTTAAGGTATAGTGTTGAGGGTTGATGGTTTAGGGATAGGGTTTAGGTTTGAGGGATTAGGGTTTAGGGTTGATGAATTAGGGTTTAATGTTGAGAGTTGAGGGTTGAGGGTTGAGGGTTGAGGTTGAGGGATAGGGTTAATGGTCAAGGGATTAGGGTTAAATAAGAGTGTCGAGGGTAGAGGGATTAGGGTTTAAGGTATAGTATTGAGCCTGTTGAGGGTCTAGGAATAGGGATAGCGTTTAGGGTTTAGGAATGAGGGATTAGAGTTGAGGGATGATGGATGACAGATTACCATTGAGGGTTGAGGGATTAGGGTTTAGGGACAAGGTTTAGGGTTAGGGTTGAGGGATTAGGGTTTAAGGTATAGTGTTGAGGGTTTAGGGATAGGGTTTAGGGTTGAGGGATTAGAGTGAAGGGTTGAGGGATTAGAATTTGATGTTGAGGGTTGAGGGTTTAAGGATAGGGTTGAAGGTCAAGGGATCAGAGTTAAGGGTTGAGGGATTAGGGTTTGATGTTGAGGGTTGAGGGTTGAGGTGCGAGGGTCAAGGGTTTAGGGACAGGGTTAAGGGTCGAGGAATTAGGGTTAAAGTAGAGTGTGGAGGGTATAAGGATTAGGGATAGGGTTGGAGGGTTTAGGGATAAGGGATTAGAGTTTAAGGTATAGTATCGAGTCTGTTGAGAGTTTAGGAATAGGGATAGCATTTAGGGTTGAGGGATGAGGGATTAGGGTTGAGGGATGAGGGATTAGGGTTTAGGGATAAGGTTTAGGGTTGAGGGTTGAGGGATTAGGGTTTAAGGTATAGTGTTGAGGGTTGATGGTTTTGGGATAGGGTTTAGGTTTGAGGGATTAGGGTTTAGGGTTGATGAATTAGGGTTTAATGTTGAGAGTTGAGGGTTGAGGGTTGAGGGTTGAGGTTGAGAGATAGGGTTAATTGTCAAGGGATTAGGGTTAAATAAGAGTGTCGAGGGTAGAGGGATTAGGGTTTAAGGTATAGTATCGAGCCTGTTGAGGGTCTAGGAATAGGGATAGCATTTAGGGTTTAGGAATGAGGGATTAGAGTTGAGGGATGACGGATGACAGATTAGGGTTGAGGGTTGAGGGATTGGGGTTTAGGGACAAGGTTTAGGGTTAGGGTTGAGGGATTAGGGTTTAAGGTATAGTGTTAAGGGTTTAGGGATAGGGTTTAGGGTTGAGGGATTAAAGTGAAGGGTTGAGGGATTAGAATTTGACATTGAGGGTTGAGGGTTTAGGGATAGGGTTGAAGATCGAGGGATCAGAGTTAAGGGTTGAGGGATTAGGGTTTGATGTTGAGGGTTGAGGGTTGAGGTTCGAGGGTCAAAGGTTTAGGGATAGGGTTGAGGGTCAAGGAATTAGGGTTAAAGTAGAGTGTGGAGGGTATAAGGATTAGGGATAGGGTTGGAGGGTTTAGGGATAAGGGATTAGAGTTTAAGGTATAGTATCGAGCCTGTTGAGGGTCTAGGAATAGGGATAGTGTTTAGGGTTTAGGGATGAGGGATTAGAGTTGAGGGATGACGGATGACAGATTAGGGTTGAGGGTTGAGGGATTAAGGTTTAGGGACAAGGTTTAGGGTTAGGGTTGAGGGATTAGGGTTTAAGATATGTGTTGAGGGTTTAGGGATAGGGTTTAGGGTTGAGGGATTAGAGTGAAGGGTTGAGGGATTAGAATTTGACATTGAGGGTTGAGGGTTTAGGGTTGAGGGATTAGAGTGAAGGGTTGAGGGATTAGAATTTGATGTTGAGGGTTAAGGGTTTAGGGTTGAGGGTTTAGGGATAGGGTTGAGGGTCGAGGGATCAGAGTTAAGGGTTGAGGGATTAGGGTTTGACGTTGAGGGTTGAGGGTTGAGGTTCGAGGGTCAAGGGTTTAGGGATAGGGTTGAGGGTCGAGGACCTAGGGTTAAAGTAGAGTGTGGAGGGTATAAGGATTAGGGATAGGGTTAGAGGGTTTAGGGATAAGGGATTAGAGTTTAAGGTATAGTATCAAGTCTGTTGAGGGTTTAGCAATAGGGATAGCATTTAGGGTTTAGGGATGAGGGATTAGAGTTGAGGGATGATGGATTAGGGTTGAGGGTTAAGGGATTAGGGTTTAGGGATAAGGTTTAGGGTTGAGAGTTGAGGGATTAGGGTTTAAGGTATAGGATTGAGGGTTGAGGCTTTAGGGATGAGGGTTTAAGGCGTAAGATATAGTGTCAAGTGTTGAGGGTGTAGGGATAGGGTTTAAATTTTAAGGGTTAAGGGTTGAGGGATAGGGATTAGGGTTTAAGGTATAGTGTTGAGAGTTGATGGATCAAAGTTAAGGGTTGAGGGATTAGGGTTTGACGTTGAGGGTTGAGGGTTGAGGTTCGAGGGTCAAGGGTTTAGGGATAGGGTTGAGGTTCAAGGGATTAGGGTTAAAGTAGAGTGTGGACGGTGTAAGGATTAGGGATAGGGTTGGAGGGTTTAGGGATAAGGGATTAGAGTTAAAGGTATAGTATCGAGTCTGTTGAGGGTTTAGGAATAGGGATAGAATTTAGGGTTTAGGGATGAGGGATTAGAGTTGAGGGACGATGGATTAGGGTTGAGGGTTGAGGGATTAGGGTTTAGGGATAAGGTTTAGGGTTGAGGGTTGAGGGATTAGGGTTTAAGGTATAGTGTTGAGGGTTGAGGGTTGAGGATTAGGGTTTAGGGTTGACGGATTAGCATTTAATGTCGAGGTTAGGGTTAGAGTATCAACGGTAGAGGGATTAGGGATAGGGTTTAGGGTTGAAGGTTTAAGGATTGAGGGTTGAGGCTTTAGGGATGAGGGTTTAAGGCTTAAGATATAGTGTCAAGTGTTGAGGGTGTAGGGATAGGGTTTAAGTTTTAAGGGTTAAGGGTTGAGGGATTGGGATTAGGGTTTAAGGTATAGTGTTGAGGGTCGAGAGATCAGAGTTAAGGGTTGAGGGATTAGGGTTTGACATTGAGGGTTGAGGGTTGAGGTTTGAGGGTCAAGGGTTTAGGGATAGGGTTGAGGGTTGAGGAATTAGGGTTAAAGTAGAGTGTGGAAGGTATAAGGATTAGGGATAGGGTTGGAGGGTTTAGGGATAAGGGATTATGGTTTAAGGTATAGTATCAATTCTGTTGAGGGTGTAGGAATAGGGATAGCATTTAGGGTTTAGGGATGAGGGATTAGAGTTGAGGGATGACGGATTAGGGTTGAGGGTTGAGGGATTAGGGTTTAGGGATAAGGTTTAGGGTTGAGGGCTCAGGGATTAGGGTTTAAGGTATAGTGTTGATGGTTTAGGGATAGGGTTTAGGGTTGAGGGATTAGAGTGAAGGGTTGAGGGATTAGGATTTGATGTTAAGGGTTGAGGGTTTAGGGTTTAGGGTTAGGGTTGAGAGATGAGGGATCAGAGTTAAGGGTTGAGGGATTAGGGTTTGACGTTGAGGGTTGAGGGTTGAGGTTCGAGGGTCAAGGGTTTAGGGATAGGGTTGAGGTTGAAGGGATTAGGGTTTAAGGTATAGTGTTGAGGGTTGATGGATTAGAGTTAATGGTTGAGGGATTAGGGTTTGACGTTGAGGGTTGAGGGTTGAGGTTCGAGGGTCAAGGGTTTAGGGATAGGGTTGAGGTTCAAGGGATTAGTGTTAAAGTAGAGTGTGGAGGGTTTAGGGATAAGGGATTAGAGTTTAAGGTATAGTATCAAGTCTATTGAGGGTGTAGGATTATGGATAGCATTTAGGGTTTAGGGATGAGGGATTAGAGTTGAGGGATGATGGATTAGGGTTGAGGGATTAGGATTTGATGTTGAGGGTTGAGGGTTTAGGGATAGGGTTGAGGGTTGAGGGATTAGGATTTGACGTTGAGGGTTGAGGGTTGAGGGATTAGGATTTGACATTGAGGGTTGAGAGTCGAGGGTCGAGGGTCGAGGGATCAGAGTTAAGGGTTGAGGGATTAGGGTTTGATGTTGAGGGTTGAGGGCATTTTCTAGCAAGAACTTGATTATGAGGGCTTGCCCCTTCATTGTTATGCCTATCATATGGCGGAGCATCTGGCAAGCCCTTGCAGGAAAAAGATGTGATCAATGTAAAGGATGTGATGAATCTATAGCAGGACAAAACGCGAGCGCATTATAACATGCTCATGTTTTGTATTTCTATTGAAACGGTAAAAAAGTGGTTACCCCCCGTAATCCAGGCCCACATGCTCTGTTTTCTTACTGATTCTACACGTGCTTCGACAAAAAATAATTGCTTTCATGCTATTGGGAAATTCACATGCACATTTGACACATTATACAGAGGATGATAGAAAGATCATAAGGGAGTATAATTTCTATATTAGTGATGATCGCACGCATTCTACGGAGTTTGTGCAAGGTTGCTTTCGAGTGTTCTACAATGATTTGGCTAGAAGGGGCATATCGTTCAGTCAGCATATCATATGGTCAGATAACTGTGCGTTACAATTCAAGAACTCGCGAAATTTCTTTTGGCTGAGTAGGAGGCATAATTTTTACAGGTATTCAACATATGTGGAACTTTTGTGAGGCCAGGCATGGAAAGGGGGAGCATGATGGTGCAGGAGCATGTATCAAAAGAGCCATAGCACGAGAAGAGTTAAAGTATAAAGTCAATGCAAAGTTGACAGATGCAAAATTGATTGTCAAGTGGTGTAATGCTTCCATGGGTCTAGGTAATGAAGGTAAATATTTAGTTCGTAGATTTTTTTGGTTGATTGATGATACTAACATTGCACCATATGAGCATTGTTGTACACTGACAGGATCAAATGAGATGCACTCTTTCAGAAGCTCAATTGCAGGTTCATGGAGTATCCATACATGAAAGATGTCATGCTTTTGTTCTTCTTGTACAATTCAAGTCTGGGATGAGTGTGAGTCAAAGGAGTGGGTTGACAACTGGTAGTTAAGTTATCTTAACCCACTTGACACGTATCAACCCCCAACAGCACTGGAACTAACACAGATGGAATCGCCAGTTGACTTTGACCACATATCAGATTTAGTTCAACCAGGTAATGTCATCTTACTTTGTAGTGTTTTTGTAATGTTGACTAATTTCATCTAATTTGCTACACATATCAATGTAGGGCACGTATATGCAGTTATTGCAGATGAAGATAATGAAGAGGGAACAGATTATTACTTATGTCATTGTGTTGAGGCCAAAAAGAAATTGGAGGCCCCTGTTACAGATGGAGAAAACATCAAATACCCTACAAGATCAGTGGTTATTACTGGAACATGGCTTAGAAGGTACCCACATAAGAGTGTTAATATTTGGCTATTTCAGGACTTTGACATGCATCGGAAGATTCTTCATTACTCAAACCTTGTCGTGGCATCCAATGTTCATTTGATAAAGTATCAGGGTAGACCTTTGAACAAAATATTGTGGAAGGTGCGTGAGTCTGACCATGAAGCAATACTTGACACAATAAAGAGTAGAGTAGACCCAGATGGTTCATTGGATTAATTTGTAAGTATTCAGATTGATTTTGTAAAGTTATGTTATATTGAGTTGTAAGTATGCACATTAATTTGTAAGGTTTGTCTTTTTTTATTTCCTCCTACATTTTTACACATATGTACACATTTTTACATCATCATGTTATGTATTTTTGGTGTCCTGCTCCTGATACGACCAAACTCATAACTCACCCTACTTCCTCTAGACACCATTTGATGATCTCTCCAACACTCTGGATCCAGGGCGCCCAATCATGATGATAACCTATATACCATTCTCCCAAGGCGCTCATAATGAATGAAAAGAAGACCAAGGGCGCCCAAGATTAATAGACTTATTTCTTTCAATTTTGATGATCCAAACTCTTGCAATATGACATCCACTTTCATGTCTTTAAATCTTCCTTCACATATAGGGCGCCAAATCAAGTTGAAAAATCTACATAAGGGTACCAAACTGGATGAAAGGAGACATGAAATGCGCCTTAGGACTCCATGCTAAGGTTTGAGCCATTAAAGTCTCTTGATATTAGGCGCTCATGATGATGAAACTTAGAGCTTTTTCCTTTCCTATGCGCTCATCTAAGATGTTTGAATGATAAGGAGTGCCTCAACCTCTTTATTGTACATTGGGCACCAAAATCAAGGTGATTTTAAGTCACTTTGAGTCATTTGGGGTCAGTTTGAGTTTTTGAGTCATGTTGCAAAAAAGTGTCAATGTTGTCAAGTTGTACAAAGAAACTTTTGCATTTTTGGTGTCCTGCTCGTGATGTGACCAAACTAACTATTCCAATGCATCTGGATGGGTACATTTACGCTAGGCATGGTCCTATTTTTCACCCAAACATGTCGAAACAGTCTGACCTACATTGTACCGACGATATCCCTGAACAGTCCAAAGTGCAAAAAGGCTGCAATCTTTGACGAGATGTTACTCAAAAATCATGTCACTTAGAAACATTCTGTTTGAGGCAACATGATCACATAAAGTGCCTCTACAATAACCTCTCTCAGTTTTTTATATCTCTAAGGCATTTGCCCGTGGTGAAAGGTTTTCTGCTGCCCCAAAAATCGTCAGAGGAGGCAGTGTAAAGTTGCAAAGGAGTGTAACTTTTATCCTGCTCCTGATGCGACCAAACTGACTATTCCAACGCATCTAAATGGGTACATTTACGCTAGGCATGGTCCTGTTTTTTACCCAAACATGTCGAAACAGTCCGAGCTACATTGTACCCACGATATCCCTAGAGTCCAAAGTGCAAAAAGGCTGCAATCTTTGACGAGATGTTACTCAAAAATTGTGTCACTTAGAAACATTCTATCTAAGGCAACGTGATCATGTAGAGTGCCTCTACAATAACCTCTCTTGGTTTTTTATAGCTCTAAGGCATTTGCCCGTGGTGAAAGGTTTTTTGCTGCCCCAAAAATCGTCAAAAGGAGGCAGTGTAAAGTTGCAAAGGGGTGTAACTTTTGTCCTGCTCCTGATGCGACCAAACTGATTGTTCCAACACATCCGAATGGGTACATTTATGCTAGGCATGGTCCTTTTTTTCACCCAAACATGTCGAAACAGTTGGAGCTACATTGTACCGACGATATCCCTGAAGAGTCCAAAGTGCAAAAAGGTAGCAATCTTTGACGAGATGTTACTCAAAAACTGTGTCACTTAGAAACATTCTGTCTAAGGTAACGTGATCACGTAGAGTACCTCTACAATAACCTCTCTTAGTTTTTTATAGATCTGAGGCATTTTCCCGTGGTGAAAGGTTTTCTACTGCCCCAAAAATTGTCAGAAGGAGGCAGTGTAAAGTTGCAAAGGGGTGTAACTTTTGTCCTGCTCCTGATGCGACCAAACTGACTATTCTAACGCGTTCGAATGGGTACATTTACACTAGGCATGGTCCTATTTTTCACCCAAACATGTCGAAACAGTCGGAGCTACATTGTACCGACGATATCCCTGAAGAGTCTAAAGTGCAAAAAGGCAGCAATCTTTGAGGAGATGTTACTCGAAAACTGTGTCACTTAGAAACATTCCATCTGAGGCAACATGATCATGTAGAGTGCCTCTACAATAACCTCTCTCAGTTTTTTATAGCTCTGAGGCATTTGCTTGTGGTGAAAGGTTTTCTGCTGCCCCAAAAATCATCAGAAGGAGGCAATGTAAAGTTGCAAAGGGGTGTAACTTTTGTCTTGCTTCTGATGCGACCAAACTGACTATTCCAATGTGTCTAAATGGATACATTTACACTAGGCATGGTCCTATTTTTCACCCAAACATGTCGAAACAGTCGGAGCTACATTGTACCGACGATATCCCTGAAGAGTCCAAAGTGCAAAAAGGTAGAAATCTTTGACGAGATGTTACTCAAAAACTGTGTCACTTAGAAACATTCTATCTGAGGTAACGTGATCATGTAGAGTGCCTCTACAATAACCTCTCTCAAATTTTTATAGCTCTGAGGCATTTGCCTGTGGTGAAAGGTTTTCTGCTGCCCCAAAAATCGTCAGAAGGAGGCAGTGTAAAGTTGCAAAGGGGTGTAACTTTTGTCCTGCTCCTAATGCGACCAAACTGACCATTCCAACGCATCCAAATGGCTACATTTACGCTAGGTATGGTCCTATTTTTCACCCAAATATGTCGAAACAATCAGAGCTACATTGTACCGACGATATCCCTGAAGAGTCCAAAGTGCAAAAAGGCAACAATTTTTGACGAGATGTTACTCAAAAACTGTGTCACTTAGAAACATTCCATCTAAGGCAACGCGATCATGTAGAGTGTCTCTACAATAACCTCTCTCAGTTTTTTATAGCTCTGAGGCATTTGCCCGTGGTGAAAGGTTTTCTGCTGCCCCAAAAATCGTCATAAGGAGGCAGTGTAAAGTTGCAAAGGGGTGTAACTTTCGTCCTGCTCCTGATGCAACCAAACTAACTGTTCCAACGCGTTCGAATGGGTACATTTACGCTAGGCATGGTCCTGTTTTTCACCCAAACATGTCGAAACAGTCAGAGCTACATTGTACTGACGATATCCCTAAAGAGTCCAAAGTACAAAAAGGCAACAATCTTTGACGAGATGTTACTTAAAGAATTGAGCCCTCCAAGACATCTTGCAATTGCCTAAAAGTCCAAAATTTACATAAGTGAGTTAAGGCGCCATTTTCCATCTCCAGAGCCTCCTTTGAGCACCTTAACATGGAGTGAATGTTTTAGTCTATGAAAGATTGCGCCTAAAGAATATAACAACCCCTTGAGTCACTAGGATGAACTAAGTTAACAAAATGAAGTTCATTGAGGGAGGTGCACTTGTGTCTTCCTGCTAAAACCTCTAAAGGGTAACCATCTCAACAAGTGTCTCTAATCCCAAGAGAACTCTAGCCTCACCCAAGTCTCGAAGTATGTATGAGAACCTACAACCAATCAATCCATGTTAAGCTCCAAATGCAACACCACATTATCATCAAGCTCCCAAGCACATGACCAATGTACTCAATACCAAGAGAACCAACAAGACCACTGTCAAAACTCCAACTACAAAATTAGGTATCCAAACATGACATCATGATCTAACATCTCCTCCTAGAAGATCACATGCACCAATACAGACATCCTAGTCTCAAGAGAACTTGTATCATGCTAATACTCTAATCTAGAATCAAGAGTCCACCAAGACACACTACCAAACACCTCTAAACCAAGGATCAACATCTACAACCACATGAAGATAACCATCTCCTAAAAATAGTAGCCAAGATGTCAAACCACTCTCACTACAAATAATAATCATAATCCAAGAGTTTGTCCATTACACCCAACCACTATATAAGATCATCCATCACTAGGTGATGAATACACATCACTATCAAAGCAACATCCATCCTCTCATTCCAATGCAACATACCAATGCGCAAATGAGCATAGACAAGGAAAAATAACAAAGTCATCCTGTGGATATAGGCAATATGCATTCAAGTCATCCCACTACAATCAATGAGGTGTGCATCCCAAAAAAATGCATAACTTGTAGATCCCAACCATTGAAAACATGCAAAATCATCATCACATTAGTAATCATCATCACATTAGTAAACATCATCACATTAGTAAACTAGTAAACAACATTTGCATCCATACTTAAACCAATCTTATTGTTGTGTTTGATGTGTCCTCTTTCAAACAACCATTTAACAAAATTTGAGTCCAAACAATAAACATTTACAACCATAAACATCTCAAAGTCTAAAATCCAAACATTCTATCATCCTTAATCATTTCCATCATGGACCCTTGGTTTGAAAAAATCATTATGCAAGATAAAAACCCTATGCCTATTACCTTGTCCGAGGCTCATGCAAAACCCAAAATGATTAGCCTAGTACCATGTGTCATGTCCCTGTTCCTAGCTTGATCATCAAGTGTATAATGGATTAGCCTATTCCTCATTCCTGGAGGCTAATTCCAAATGATGAGGGAATGAATTGGTTTTGGACTAACTCTATCTGTTTGTTTTGCAGGAACAAGGTCAGAACCCTAAAATTTGACTAAGTATGGAAGCTTGGGAGCCTAGGCGCCCATTTCACTCCAGTTTTCCTTACTAAGTGCCTAGCACAAGGATCATCCAAATTAAGTGCCTAAGAACCTCAAGGCGCCTATACATGTTTCTAGGGATCCTCCAATTGAGCACCTAGCATAGATGGATGAAGATTGAAAGTTTTCAAGTTAAAGATGTCCTTTGGGTGAACTCACAGCACTAGGCGCATGTGTTGGTTGGAACTCCTTGGATCTGGCCTAGGATTGAAAGCCTTTGATGAGGAGAGAAGTCTCAAGGCCTGGTTTGGCACCCTCACTTGCCTACCCCACCCTCAGAATGTGCCTAACCTTCATAAGGCATTAACACTCTATTTTGAGCACCTAGCAGGGGGTAATGGATAGATTGAAGGCTTGGGAGCTAAGGAAAGTCACTTAGATGAATAATCAAGATTGAAATGAGAAACTCCTAGCCAAGGCACAAAATTCCTCAATTCTGGCATCTAGAAATCAAATCTAAGTAAGGCGCTCTTTCCATTTGCCAAAGGCTCTATTAGCGCCCTTGGTTGATGATCTCTCCAGACACCTGAAATGGCGCCCAGTGGATCTTTCAACTTGTATCAGGAAGAAGGGAAGCATTTTCAGTGTTGTTCAGATAATCTAAGTTGTAAAGTTAACAAGGAATAGAGCCAGAGGACAAGGCGCACTTATTGGTCTCCATCACCTCAGAAATGCGCCTAATGCAGTTGGTGTCAACTTCCCTCTTTGTATCCTCCAAATGGCACCTAGAGTCAAAAAAGGATTTCACTGAATAATGTTAATGTTTTGAGCATCAAACTCTGCTTGGTGCATACCTATGCTCTTGCAACCTCAAATTGGCGCCTAGGGTTCAGTCATCCTCCTAAGGCGTGGTTCTGCTCCTCCATAACCCTGTTTTGGCGCCTAAACTTGGAAGTACCTTGAAGACTTGGATTAAGATGGAATTCACCTCCAAAATGTTAGGCACTTGATAGAAGATAAAGGCGCTAGGGTAAAGAGCTTCAAAAGTTTGATGTCAAGTGTGAATTGAGATAATAGGCACTGATACCAGTTGACATTACTCCAAACATGTGCCTAAGAGAGATGCAAGTCCCCAAGACCAATTTTGGAACAAGGCACTCCATCAGAGGGTAAGATGATAATCCTTGGAAGTCAAGTGTTTCAAAGATTCTTTGAGAAATTGACAAGTTGTAACCTAGGCACCAAAACCCCTGAGAATCCTCCTATCTGGTGCCTAGTTAGAAGAACACTAATATTGCGCCTAAGTGAATTTGAGTGTCAACATAGAGTCATCAAACCCCACCAGACATTCATCCATGTCTCTGCCACCTCAAGGAAGCGCCCAACTTAGGATGGCACCTAGTCTGGTCTCTACTACCTTCAGTTGGCGCCTAACCCTAAGAGTCTTGCAACTATGACATCATATTGGTGCCTAACCCTAAGGGTCTTGCAACTATGGAATATTCCCTTGTATATGGTTCTTGGGAAATGTGCCTCAGTTCCTCTTTGTGCATTGAAAAATGTGCCTTCATTGCCTTTGGAAGGTCTATAAAAGGAAGAGCCCTCTCATTCATTTGTTATCTAATCATTTTGACAGAATTCTCTTTGCAAAGCTATTTAGCTTGTGATCTTGAGGCCTGTGAGTTTCAAGTGTTGGGGTGATGCTCCCTCAACAAGCAAGGTGATGCTCCCTTGTGATATTGTGAGGTGTTGACATTCAGTTGACATCATTGAGTTTGATTGAGTTGATCAAGTGTAGACGCCATTGTAAACATCAAGGCTTCAAGGCCTTTCTTTTGTATCTCCATTGAATAAGTTGTAACTTCATGCTATTGAAAGCATTATCCATGTAATAAGACATTGCAAGTTGATTGAGTCAAATAACTAGACAAGTACCCAACTCTAAGGTTGATTCATTCAAGTAGTTATCTTTGATGTATATCTTTGTGTTGTTGAAGTAGTTGATGAATTGATAGCAAGTAAAATTGTTTAAGTAAGGAAAAATTTTCGTAGAACTAATTGGGTATCTTACACCATGCCTATCCATCAAACACCACAATGCAATCAAAATCCTAACAACATGCCCATGATCCAAGATCAAGTGAAATCATGCAAAGATATTATCAATCACAAGCCTATTAATAATGAATTAGAGTCTTCTAGTACCATACTTTTCCATCAAACACCATCATGTAATCCATGGCCTATCAAGCCTATCAAAGAAAATGCAAACATCCTATGTAATACAATCGGACTTTAAATATTTGAAGTAGCCATCTACAAATATCCATTCAAAAATGGATTTATAATGCAAGTATGGATGCCATCAATAAAAAAGATTTGTATTAACCAATTATCCATATAGGCATACATCAATATCTGTCGATATAAGTATAACATATATACAAAATAGCCATATAGGCTTACAAGAATGCCATATAGGCATACAATGTCAACTATGTACAATACAAAATATATGTCCACAAATGCCATATAGGCATACAACAAAGGAACACAATAAAAAGTCATTCCCCTCTGGCTGGTGAAGAGAATAAATCACGAGCAGCCTTTGATCTTCTAGGGGATGGAGACATGCATGTGGGTGGTCTACTATGAACCCGAGGGCTACTTCTCCTATTTAGTTCTTCCTGCACCTTTACCTGTTACAATAAAAAGTATAGACATTAATATATAGAAATTACATGTTATAAAAAAATGAAACATTTAACAAAATAATCACTTACTGCTAACATATAATCTATCTCCTCGCTTGCCTTAGTAGCAGGAATAGGCCCTGGTGATGTCATGTCCTATAGAAACCATCCAGATAGAAATTAAACTTCAAATCAATAATCTTTTGATTTCTCAAAAATAGACAACTATAACAATGAATGTAAATTGAAATTTACTAATCTGCCTCATACCCCTGTCAATGCCATGGAGCTATGAATCGCAGAGGCCACACCCTACTCCATTGCCCTATGAACATGGGGAGGTGTCTCTGTAGCCTGCATCATCTGGAAATAAAACAACATTATTCAATTACGAAAACTATAATAGTGATGCAAATCATGGCTCCTAACATACACACACGTTCATCTAAACATGGAAGTACACACAATAAAACACATAAATCACATACAAAAATTTAGTAAGTACAATTCATTCATTAAACTATTTATTTTATTACCTCCGTAAAGCTTTGAAGTCCACCACCGCTGGTAGGTGTTGCCATGAAATCTACAGTATTAACCTATTCAACATCTAAAATCAGAAATTAGAATACCATTCATATAACGATGTTATTCACATGTAATATTTATAATTGTTTACTAGTTACATACCTCGATAGTAGATGATCTAGTGAAAAATGCAGGTGGAGAACCACTAAAAACTGCATCGACGCTATGACCCTGAAATTTCAGTAAAATCATCAATTTAAATTAGTTAATCTTGTATTTCAAAAATGAAATTTAATAAATTAAATTCAATAAACTTGCTAATATTTACCTGAGTATCAAGGCCGAAAGTCTCACTTAGGAGGGTATCTGTCATCACCATCTGCTCAGCTATAGATGTAGCCTGTGCACCTGCGTCCTGACTGTCCATGGGGTCATAACCACAGGCTGACCTGCAAGCCTGACAAGTATGCAGTGGGACCCTACTCCTCACACTATCTCCCAACCCACTCTGTGTTGTAGGATCAGCATGCTCTATGATGCTCTGGGTCAAGGCACTAATCGACCTCAGTGTATCGACCTCAACACTCTCCTTCACAATGGAAGGCATAGAAACATGCTCGTGGGCTGGTCTATTGATTACTCATCTCACTACCCACTATGGGTCAAGACGTGCCCCTGGTCTATCCTGTGCTGAGCCCCCACCTCTACCCTGGAAGTCCCGCATATCAAAATAGTTTGGCACTTTATTGAGGACAAACTCGCAGTAGAGTTTCCTCAAAAAGTATTGCGGGACCTCATTATTATTGCATGGAGGATGGTCAAAAACCATCCACCACCTCTGCCTGAAATTGTCCCTTATCGCTTGGTTGTTGCACCAATGGATAGGGAACCTCTTGCATGTAATGGGTGGAGGTTGATTTGTTTGTGGGTTTGTGAAAATTGAACACAAGTCTAATTTTGTAATTTGTAATTTTTTGACATCTTGGTATGACAACTTGTCTGCATAGGAATCTCTAAACTCTCTCTTTTTATCGGTCCAACTAGTTATTTGCTTGCTAATTGAATTTACATTTGATAACATAGACTCAAGAGATTCGGCAAGCGTGGACCTATGCAAGGTTGAAGTGGAAGGATCTTTCAACCTTGCAATTATATCTTCAATTTGTTTTTTGTTGTTTTCAATTTGCCCCATTATATTATCTTGTGTTCCAGGGGCATGTCGAGGAATGAATGGAGGAGGTTGTTGTTCTATAGGTATTTCCTCCTCAGGATTTTATGGATTTTGAAGAGGAGGAGGAGGAGGAGGAGGAGGAGGTGCATTAACATTTCCTGACAATTAACGAAATATACATCAAAAATCAACAAAAACCTACCTATTTAGAAAGAAATTCAAACAAAAAAAAAAGATAACTCACCCCTTTGGCGTGCTCGACGTCGCGGCGGCATTTTGGCGACGAATCAATAAGTTTTTTGTGTTGATTGGCATTTTGTAGAATGTGAGCACGTTTTTGAGGGTTTGGAAGCCGCGGGTAGAGGAGAAAATCAGAATGAAATGAAATTCGATTGCTTTTTTTTATTTATACTAGGTCATAATGCGAGCGTGTTATAATGCGCTCGCGTTATGACTTAAATTTTTTTGAAATTATTTTGGCCACTTTTTGGCCCCCCATCTTCTTGCACTTACCCAAATAGCTGATTGCATTGATTTAATACTCTACTATATTAAAGCTTAGCATTCACACAAATGCAAATGTTCATATTATAGAAGACTGCATTATATTAGACTATTAGAGATCCCTCAGAAAAATGTAATAACAAAACTGCTTTGCCTTATGTTAGCTTATAATTAAACCCATTCTTTTTTACACTCTTCTCTTAATAAAGTAAGAGTAATAAGAATAGAAGGCAAAGAATTTGATCTTACTAGTATGCATGGTCGGTTTACATTCCGTGACTTCATTTTCATTGAATAAAAAGGTAAATATCTAATTTGAAAGGTGGGGCAGAGTTCATTGTCATGTGCTTTTCTAGATGATAGGGTCCATAATGTCCAGGGTTCTTCAAAGAAAGGCTTGTAACATAATTAAGTTTTTGTTATACCAATCCTCTAGGTAAAGCTACAATTCAAATGCCTGCTTTGAAAGTTGAAATAAATTAAATTAGACTTACAATTTTGATTTTCTTCCATTGCTTCAACAACATCATTGTTTTCTTCATCAGAAACCAATTCAAGATCAACAACTTGCTGCCCATTGGTTGACTTGAATTGCATCCTCTGTTAGAAGAAGGGCATTTTTTATCTGTATCAATGTTGGTATTCATAAGCTGAAGAGCATTGATATTTTTCACACACCCTGTTCTTTGAAATATATTAACCTTAAAATATGACTTGGATATGTACTTGAACACAACAAAATCTCCAATCTCCAGCCCATGATGATTCACAAAATTTTCCCAACCCTGCCTAAATTCCAGTTTATTTATGGTACCCCTTAATTGTACATCCCACTCCTGCCCACCTGGGCCTTGAAGAAGGAGGCACGCCCATTAAACTAACTCATTCGACAACTTGCTGCCCATCAGTTGACTTGAACTACATACTCTGTTAGAAGAAGGGCATCTTTATCTGTACCAATGTTGGTATTCATAAGTCGAAGAGCATTGATGTTTTTCACACATCCTGTTCTTTGAAATATCTTAACCTTCAATTATGACTTGGATATGTACTTGAACACAACAAAATCTCTAATCTCCAGCCCATGATGATTCACAAAATTTTTCCAACCCTTCCTAAATTCTAGTTTATTTATGGTACCCCTTAATTGTACATCCCTAAACCTTAAACCCTAATCCATTAACCCTAAACCCTAATCCCTAGTCCCTAAACCATAAACCCTAATCCCTAATTATAATTTATGGTACCCTAATCCCTAAACCCTAAACCCTAATCCCTTATCCCTAAACCATAAACCCTATCCCTAAATCCTCAACCCTCAACACTTAAACCTTAAATCCTAAACCCTATCCCTAAACCCTCAACCCTCAAAACTATACGTTAAACCCTAATCCCTCAACCCTAAACCCTATCCCTAATCCCTCTACCCTCAACACTCTACCTTAACCCTAATCCCTCAACCCTCAACCCTAAATGCTATCCCTAAAGCCTCAACCCTAAACCCTAATCCCTCAAGGTCCTAAACTCTAATCCCTTATCCCTAAACTCTAAATCCTATCTCTAAACCCTCAACCCTCAACCTTAAGCCTTAATCACTCAATCCTTATCCACCCCTCTCCTCCCCTATCTGGCTCACCCCCATCTCTACCCTCGACACTATACATACATACATATAGGCATACATAGATACATACATACATAGATACATACATACATATAGGAAAACATAGATACATACATACATATAGGCATACATACATATAGGCATACATACATACATACATGATTAATAACCTTGAACATAAAAAAATTCAAGGGGGACATAATGCGAGCGCGTTATAACGCGCTTGCATTATCGCAAACATGACAAAGAGTCCACAAACTTCTGCGAAAAAGGAAAAATGCAAAGTTGAACATAACGCAAGCGCGTTATAACGCGCTCACATTATGTTTTTCTTTGGGAATCCCAAGCCTTGGGCTTGGGATTTGCTTTGGATTTCCAACCCAAAGGCTTGGAGTGTCTTCCCAATGTCTAGAGACATGTTTTTCCATATTCTATAGGATTTCACATAATTTCGTTTATGCTAACCCTCAAATTTGCACGTGTTTCAAGGTCGAACAAATCAAGCACCTGGGTAATGTTAGGCTTTCTCTTAGCTATTTGACGATGTGATTTTTTTCACATTTCGATAATGTTAAGCCTTTCATCTTTAATTTCTTTTGTTTGTGTGTCTGTTTTTGGGCAAAAACCACTGTTTGGTATTTTTTTCATTGTAAATTAACTATTCATTGAAATTTCAAAAAAATTACATATTTAGAAACTAGACTCCATTCTACACATATTAAGAAAAGAAAAAAATAATTTTCAATTAGTTTTCAAAATTTATAGGGGCAGCACGGCTAAAATTCTATTTTTTAGGATGTGTCCACTTTGAAAATTAGTAAAAAATAAACTATTCATCAAAAAATTATCAGAAGAATCGGGCATAAACTACATGCTATTAGCTAATTTCTCACTAAAGCGATTTTTAAAATACCAAAAAAAAGTTGACCTTTTGAGGGAGCCACAAAACATGCTATGTTATGTGTTTTTGACAGAAACAACACCAATTTATGTGGCTTCCTCTTTTGAACCCCTTAATCTATGCCATTTTTTAAAAAAATAGTAGTTTAGAAAGTAGACTTAGAGCAATACGAACATTTTTTTGGTTGCATCTCCAAATTTTGAGTGTAACTATGCTCAATTTCTCATCCAAGGCCAACATTTCCTGATTTCAGAAAAAAAGTGGCCACTTAAGACCCCTTTTTGGCCCCCCATCTTCTTGCACTTACCCAACAGAAAAAAACACAAAAAAGCAACTGTTAAAACAACATCAAAACTTGCCTAGAAAATTCTAAAATTTTCTTCATTCAATAGATGAATCTCAAAACTACACAAGAAAAAATTTCCATGAATCAAATTCTCACTCCACAGAGTTTGTGATTACACAGAAAACCCTCCTCCTAAAAGAGGTTGGATAACATGAACATAACTATAGGAATGCATTAAAATGAACAAGACACAAATATAGCTCCATAGTCTCCATTTCCAACTATAAATCCTGTAGTATCACACCCTACACAGCTATAGGCAAGATTAAGAACAAATATGCAAAGTCTCTACAAGCAAGTTCTGGAAATACATAAAAAATTAGCTATAACTCCTCAAACCCATCACTCTCTTTCTATTACTGCTCCCTCATTATCACAAATATATTCAAAAGATTTCTGGGTTTTGTGCTCCTTCCTAGTTTTCCAAATCATTTTGAATTTCTCAATGTCATTAAGAAATGAGAAAGTTATGCCTCTTTTTCTGAAACTAGGTCTCACAGTTATGGCCCAGACAATCTCCCTCTCCCCAAAAATGCCAGTCAAACCTCCACCTCCTCCATTCTGGGCATGGTAATTCATGCAATTAGCCTCTTTAATGCTTTTTCATTGCAAATCCAAACTTTTGCCAAAAATTGCCATCCAATTCCTCATCCGGCAACTCCACTCCCCAACACTGAGCATCATGGCAAATATTTTATTCCATATCATTTAATTCTTCTTGGGAGTTACAAAATAATAAAAAATACATTTCCTAGCTGGGGTGTGATATTTCCTTTACCAAATGCAATGCTAATTCACTTGAATTTTGGGCCAATGAAATATATGAAATAAACTATCTTCAAAGGTTGTTAAAAAAATTATGAAAGCTGAGAGATGCCTGAAAAGACCACAACACACCAAAATGAAAATTAGATGGAAAATTTTTTTGGGCGATGCAGGATCGCCTATGGACCCGGATGCTCCTACATCACAATATGTATACATGCTACAATACATGCATGTAGGCTATGTGCCAATTAAAACAACTGAGAGCCTAAGATATTCTACACAAACCTATCTCCCTCTTGCTCTACCCTTTCTTCAACAAACATGTATTATTATTTATCTAGAGGATTCTTCAAGTGATGAGATATTAGCTACCAAAGGTCACAATCCTTCTATAACTCTTCATGGGACAAGCATGAAATTTGGTGCACTTATTTAAATTTTGGTGTGAAAGATCAACTTGAGGTCCCTTTAGATATAATAGAGTGCTAAAACTTCCCACAAGAAAACATGTCATCAAAATATCATGAGGGAAGGTGTGTTGGACTTCAATAATATCATGGTACAAATCTAGAATTAAGATGTCCAACTACGATAATTTGTAGTGAAGATTACCAACTGCTAGAACTATGATGTTATCCTAGACAAGACCTATGGGAAGAATGCACATGTACAACAAAAACAGTATGCACTTATAACTCCAAAATGCTTCAAAACAAAGAGAACATAAAGGGAAAAATGTAGGTGATGAAATATTACCTAACCATTAAAATATTGTTGCATCACTTCTCCTGACATAAATAAGTAATTTACATTTGACCATTTTTTTGTGAACTATTTGGGACATATGTTGTATATTTAGGCTTATTTTTTACCTAATTAGACACCACATTTGTGTTTATTATTCATCTATTTGGGTCTCTTCAACCATTTTTGGCCATTGTAGCTCCTCTTTGGGTTGTGGTATATCATAGAGAAATTGAGATATGTTTGAAATTATACCATGATTTTTATTTATTTTTTAAAATAATCAGATTAATACTATTAATTATGTTATGTATGGATGACTTACTATAGGTAGTCATAACTCTGTAATCCACAAAATCAATATTTGGGATGACTAATCTGGTCCTTTTCATCATTACTTTGGAATGGCTACATTCTAGGATCAATATCTAATTCAGGTATCTCAAGCAAGTTATGCACATGATTTACTTCAAAAATATAATATGATGGATTATAAATTGGTTGTTATACCTATTAAAGATGGTATTAAATTAAACCCTAAAAACTAGCATATGAAAAGACCAATCCAACCTTAAAAAATCTTGATATAACTAACAATATCTATATCAAATATTATATATACAGTAGTTATTACATCTAGGTTTATTTGGGATTTTTATATGGATCATTGGAAAATGTCAAAAAAGAAACAAAATTAAAAATATGTTAAAGGTACAATTAATTATGATCTTTATTATCCTTTCACCAATATATTTATATGGTAGATCAACACCTATTTTAATTCATCTTCTTTTCTCTACACTTATTTTACTAGCTTAGCCAATACTTTTATTGTATACTTTTCTAGGCCTAATTCACATGAGGATAGTATGGACTTGGGGATGGCTCCTTCTAGTTTATCTTTGATCCTAGTTTATCTATTAATATGTATTATGTATCTTCTACACCTACTTTTCATGCTACCCTTAATTTTCTATCTTTTCTCTTTCCCACTCCTAAGATATTGATGCTACCTTGAAAGAGGTGCCTATATAGGCTATATGGAATCAAAGTATGACACAAATCATCTAACATGTATATATGATACACACTATCTACTTTGTTAGTACAACTGATACTCCTTGATTCAAATTCTTTATAGTGAGATAAATGAGACCTAACCACTCAACTACTTTCCATACATGATCACGTCTTTTATTAGTTCCATGTTCATAGACAATGACAATACAAAGATGTTCAAATACAATATCAAAACTAGTACACCCGAGTCTCCTACCTACCAATCTACATCATCAAGTACCTACTGCAAGGGTAATATCTACAACACCCTACAAACTAGTCACCATGTAGACTAGCCCATCTTATTGCAAGTGTGGCTACTAGGGCAGCTAATGGATAGAATGAGAGTGGCCTCTCTCTTTCCCACCATGTGTCATAATCTAATGAGACCCATACATCAACTTGATCTAATACCTATACTAGGGGATCTCTCTCCTCATTATTTGTATCCACCTACTCTATCTATGGAGGCCTTATACTCTTTCCCCACTAGAATGGTGATCTATGATTGTATTTACATAATATCAACTTGGGGAGCACCATTTGATGAACCTTGAGCTGACATAGCACGCACTCATAGTGAAACAACTTTGTAACTATGCTATGTATCTACCAAAATCCACTTGGGATGCTTGATCTAGTCAAGTTGATATCTATCATTGATGTCAATGGCCAATTTCTTATACAATTTCTAGGTGATGTTTGCTAGAGTCAACTTATCAAAAACCTATCTCTATTCTCAGAGTGTTCTTACCCTCTCTCTACTAAGCAACATCTATGGTGTCCTATAGGGCCACCAATGCTACTTGGGGCCCCGTCACTACTAGAGGTAATCTTGGGGCCATGGTACCCATAGATGCTCATATACCCAACACTGAAGAAATAATGCCATGTATAGATACATGGCACCCTCATTCATGAGTGTATGTAGATCATTCTATAGTTAGGTCAATAAATGGCGGCCCTATGTAAACACTATGTGCTTCTCCTCTACCTTTTGAAATAGTTTTTATCAAACCATAAGCTATGTACAACCATTATCCATTGAGAATAATGAATAAACTAACAATAGGTAATATCCACTTCCGTGCAGGCTGATAAGGGCGTGGTTCGGTGGTTAAGTCACTCAGTTGTAGTGGCAGCCACCAGAGTTCAAACCCCCGCTAGGTCAACAAGCTCGCAGGTTTTACACCTTCACTGGGCCAACAAGCTCGCAGGTTTGAAGTGTTCTTGCTAGGGGATGAGGTCCCCCATGTTGTGGCCTCACCGGTTCATTGCTCCGGGCAAAAGCACTCGTGTGGATCTGGAGGGTGTGTCGCACCATCATCGCTGGTCACGTTAAAAAGTTTACCAGCGCATTTTAAAAAAAAAAAAAAGAAAAAGGCCGTTAAGGGCGCGGTTCGGTGGTTAAGTCGTTCGGTTGTAGTGGTGGCCACTAGAGTTCAAACCCTCGCTGGGCCAATGAGATCGCAGGCTTTATGCCTTCACTGGGCCAATGAGCTCGCGGGTTTGAAGTGTTCCTTCTTGGGGATGAGGTCCCCCGTGTTGTGGCCTCACCGGTTCATCGCTCAAAAGCGTTAGTGTGGAGCCGGAGGGCATGTCGCGCCAGCGTCACCGGTCACGTTAAAAAGTTTACTAGGCGTATTATATATATATATGTCCACTTTTGTGCCTAAAACACAATGCCCATCATAATCTATATGAATGAGACTCCACCCTGTTGATACCCCACCTAACATATGCACCACTTGTATAGGTCTTGGTCCTATTGTAGTGTGGTGGTATGGGCCTCTACTCTCATCCCCCTCACTGGGATATTGAGATTAGTCCTTGATAGTTAGATCCATCCCTACACAATCACATCAAAATATTCTAATTCTAGAGAGATTGCTAGTCTATCATCCACTATTTCTAATTCCAAGATTTATCAAATTCAAATCTTCATCAGTCTTTGTACATTCAATGATTATAAAACTAAATACATTTAATTCTATTTACATTTCCCATTTTTTATTACAAATTATTAAAATATCAATATAAACTCTTATAATTAATTAATTTAAGTTAATTGAATTAGTTTGAAAAGCTTATTTTCCTTAGAGTAAGATTTTCATTGCCTCCTCCATTCACAATAGAGGCTGCTCTCGTCTACCAATAAAAGATATTAGGAATCCTCAAATATATTTACTTGCATGCAATATTTAATGACCAAGTTTCAACATATGTGAAAAGTTATAGAAAAAAAAGGATTTGCTCAAGAAAAACCAAAGAACAAGAATGATGGTGACTCAAAGCTATTTACTTGCATGTAATATTTAATAACCAAGTTTCAACATATGTGAAAAGTTATAGAAAATAAAAAAAGATTTGCTCAAGAATAATAATGAAAATGAATTCTTTTATAGTTTACAAGATTGGAACTTGTGACCTCTTTTCCTAAGGCACAAATTCTTCACCATTAGACCAGCTCACATTAGAGGCTCCACCAACATTCACTCATTATGATTTGAATTGTTTTTTAACATATTTCAATGCATAAATATACAAGTATCTTAAAGTTTTTTTTTCTAATGTGCATTCTATTTAAATATCTTTTAGTTTAACGATCAAACAATTAATAGTAATTTTGTAGTTCATCTATATTAAAAAGTGGTAAATAGTTATCTTATTTTTACTGGCCAAAATCTATTTTAGACTATTGAATAACATGATGTTTAAGAATAGTGTCTAATATATTCTATAAATGTTGACTAAAATCTAAATAATTCATGCTTATGAGAATCTTGATAAAACATCACATAAATGTGATATATTGCCAAGTCTAAATGTTCACCCCTATGAACATCACCTAGATGCAATAAGTGTTTAGTAGACCATTCATTCTTATAAGAGACAGGTTCTTGTAAATCACTACGCATAAAATATAGATAGAT
The DNA here is from genome assembly GCA_027924645.1 of Cunninghamia lanceolata. Taxonomy (NCBI): domain Eukaryota; kingdom Viridiplantae; phylum Streptophyta; class Pinopsida; order Cupressales; family Cupressaceae; genus Cunninghamia; species Cunninghamia lanceolata. The sequence continues at coordinate 4,571,942 of BSBN01000408.1, read as the reverse complement.
AAAGATTGACTCAAAAACTACGTAATTAAATCTTAATAAAGCATGACATAATTTAACACGCTGCACAACTTAAAAAAAAGTTACATATTCATAATTTTTAACTTCTTATAAACAAAACAGAAAATTCTCCAAATTTTCACAAAATTTTTAATTTCTTATTTAAGAAATTGTTACTCCATAACACTATAATAACTATTGAAACACCCTTATCTACTAAATCCTCTCTCTAGTAACCAAACCCAACTAAAATATATATTTCTAAAATTTCTCTCATTGATTTTTTTAAAGGACAATTTCAATTTTTATGGACCCTAAGGACTACTTATAATGATATACCTACTCTAACTGCCTAGCATGTATTGTACAAGCAAATTTGATGATGTTTTGTTTGACAAGACGAAGGGTGATGGTTAGGCATGCGTCCACTTCGCTCATTTATTTCGTACTTTTCATTCTGATCCCTCAAACTTAAATCATGACAAATTCTTTTTTACCGTGCGACAAAAGAACTTACGAACTTTTCTTACATAAAAGGGACCACAATCAGCAAATGCTTTTAATTGGAAAGTGGAATTTAAATTTTTGTCATGCCAAAGAGGTTTTAGGTTAAAAAAGGTCCATTTGATATAAAATCTTCCATAAACAATTACAACTAAAAAATAAATTTATAAGTATATATTAAATATGTTCAATCTATATAAAATATTAAATTATATTTTTTATTTAGTATTTTTTTATCATTATTAGTCTTTGTTTAAAAGGACTAATATTTTCATTCTACTAAAAACAAATAATGTAGATCTTGGAAAGCACGCCAGTACACCCTAAAGAATGAATGTTGTTTTGAATTTTATGTTTTACACTCTTTCTTTTTATTTCTCTGCAAAAAGTCATCTTGTGTGCATAGACACTTTGGCATTTGTCTTTATAGCTATTGAGATAGCCACTTCTGGTTAGAAGGCAATGTTTAACTACTCAGTGTAGCTGCTCAGGAATAAGTTCCATCTTTTAATCAAAATACCATATAGTTTTGGAAGTGGGGAGATGTGTGAGCTTTGGTTAGGTTTGCTACTTCAACTCCTCTAGTGTTCATTTTTTTTACAATCTATTGAGTACAAGTGTTTGTCGAAGCTTAATGTAGCATTTGAAAGTTTCAATTTATCATGGCATTGTAGGTTGCTAGTGTTTTTCCTTCAAATATCATGTAACGTGCTTGATGAATTCTACATAAATTCATATCTATTTTCTGGAAGTTGGGAATCAGTGAGCTAGGAAAAAAGCTTTGGTATAGACATGATAATTATATCATTGCTCTATAACAGGGGTTGGGATTTTCTCTATGAGAGATTAATTGTCTACAATGGCTCTTACATGTTTTAGCATTCCAAGTCATAGTGACTTAATTTGTTCTATTCAAATGGGGATATTTATGCATTTCACAGGGTTGCCCATACCCATCCATCTAGTCTTCATACTAACATAAAATGTTATGTTTAGCATGAAGTACCTCTCTTTCTACTTTTCTTAGTTTAGCAATGGTTCATCATTAGCATGGTTTTGATGCAGTGTGTCATCATTAGCTTCAGTGCAAGATCTTTTCATTTTTTTTAAACCAATAAGCTCCATGCTTTACATCTATTGGAGGTTGACTGATTGTCCGCCATGTACAATCAATCAATCAATCAATCAATCTATTTTCAATTTTCCACAAAAAAATTGAGATTAGCTTTTAAAGGAAAATTGTCTATCAATCTGATATCTTGCTGTGTGTTGCCACTGCTTATTTTTCAGTATTTTCCACAAAAAATGTTGAAGACCGCTCCCAGAGGTTTCCATCTTAATTTTTAGTGCTTTTGAACATATAATTTAATTCATAGTAGCATTCCATGCTTTGACATGGAAACTATTCATGTAGAATGCTTTCATATAAAATTCTAGCATTAAAATGAGAGTCTATCTAACTCACAACTACTTTTAAAAAACAATATGCTCTAGAACACAATTGTGGTGATCTACAGTAATGACACTACTCTCCTGGTTCAGATAGCATGTAAAGTGTCTAATTGCTAATTAGTTTTTACATTGGTTATATATCATTGGTATGCAGAATACTAGTGGACTGCCTGATATGGGTCTCCTTTGTCATCTTAATTTGGATTTAGGGAGGGAAAATAATAGTATTCATTAGGAAGGCTGGAATGTAGATTGAAGATTATAATCTATGCTTTGAAAATGAAACTTTATTCAGTTGTAGAATACAATATTTTGTGTTTGGAAATGTTCTTGAGGATTTGTGTGTTCCTTCTTTTTGTTGCGCTATTGATTTGCATAGGAATAGATCATTTTGTTTCTATATTTTGTTATTGCTTGAATTAGTCATGGAAGAGTGCTGGTTGTGCACTATTGCCATTCAATTTATAGCATGTTTGGTAAAAGTAGTCGTGAGTTAGGTAGAAAGTTCCTGCCTTTGTGAAAAGACCCTGGCTAGTCAGGTCTGGTGGTTGCAGGTCTAGTGTTTAATTTTTTTATAGCCTTTGAGTACAAGTGTGTGCCGAAGCTTAATGTAACATTTGAAAGTTTCACTTTATCATGGCATTATATGTTGCTAGTGTTTTTCTTAATATCATGTAACATGCTTGATGAATTCTACATAAATTCATATATGTTTTCAAGAATTGAGGATCGATGGGCTAGGAAAAAAGCTTTGGTAGAGACTTGATAATTATATCATTGCTCTATAATAGGGGTTGGCATTTTCTCTATGAGAGATTAATTGTCTACAATGGCTCTTACATGTTTTAACATTCCAAGTCATAGTGACTTAATTTATTTTATTCAAATGGGGATATTTATGCATTTCATAGGGTTTCCCATACCCATCCATCCAGTCTTCATACTAACATGAAATGTTATGTTTAGTGTGAAGTACCTCTCTTTCTAATTTTCTTGGTTTAGCAATGTTTCATCATTACCATGGTTTTGATGTAGTGTGTCATCATTAGCTTCAGTGCAGGATCTTTTCTTTTTTCCAAAACCGATAAACTCCATTCTTTACATATGTTGGAGGTTGACTGATTGTCCACCATGTATAGTCAATCAATCAATCTATCTATCTATTTTCAATTTTCCACAAAAGATTTGAGATCAACTTTTAAGGGAAAAGTGTCTATCAATTTGATATTATGTTGTAGGTTGCCATTACTTATTTTTCAGTATTTTCCAAAAAAAATGTTGAAGACCACTCCCAGAGGTTTCCATCTTAATTTTTAGTGCTTTTGAACCTATAATTTAAATCATAGTAGCATTCCATGCTTTGACATGGAAACTATTCATGTAGAATGCTTTCATATAAAATTCTAGCAATAAAATGAGTCTATCTAACTCACAACTACTTTTAGCAAACAATATGCTTTAGAACACAATTGTGGTGTTATGCAGTAGTGACACTACTCTCTTGGTTCAGATAGCATGTAAAGTGTGTAATTGATAATTAGTTTTTACATTGGTTATTTATCATTGGTATGCATAATACTAGTGGACTGCCTGAGATGGGTGTCCTTTGTCATCTTAATCTATATTTAGGGAGGGCAAATAACAGTATTCATTAGGAAGGCTGGAATGTAGATTGAAGATTATAATCTATGCTTTGAAAACAAAACTTTATTTAGTTGTAGAATTCAATTGTAGACTGCAATATTTTGTGTTTGGAAATGTTCTTTAGGATTTGTGTGTTCCTTCTTTTTGTTGCACTCTTGATTTGCACGAGAATAGATCATTTTGTTTCTATATTTTGTTATTGCTTTAATTAGTCATGGAAGATTGTTGGTTGTGCACTATTTCCATTCAATTTATAGCATGTTTGGTAAAAGTAGTCGTGAGTTAGATAGAAAGTTCCTGCCTCGGTGAAAAGACCCTGGCTAGTCGGGTCTAGTGGTTGTGGGTCTAGTGTTTTTTTTTTTTACGATCTATTGAGTACAAGTGTGTACCGAAGCTTAATGTAACATTTGAAAGTTTCACTTTATCATGACATTGTATGTTGCTAGTGTTTTTCTTCAAATATCATGTAACGTGCTTGATGAATTCTACATAAATTCATATCTGTTTTCTAGAAGTTGGGAATCGATGGGCTAGGAAAAGAGATTTGTTAGAGACTTGATAATTATATCATTGCTCTATAACAGGGGCTGGGATTTTCTCTGTTAGAGATTAATTGTCTACAGTTGCTCTTACATGTTTTAGCATTCCCAGTCATAGTGACTTAATTTGTTTTATTCAAATAGGGATATTTATGCATTTCATAGGGTTGCCCATACCCATCAATCCAGTCTTCATACTAACATGAAATGTTATGTTTAGCATGAAGCACCTCTCTTTCTACTTTTCTTGGTTTAGCAATGTTTCATCGTTACCATGGTTTTGATGCAGTATGTCACCATTAGCTTCAGTGCAGGATCTTTCCATTTTTTTAAAACCAATAAGTTCCATGCTTTATATCTGTTGGAGGCTGACTTCTTGTCCACCATGTACAGTCAGTCAATCAATTAATCAATCAAATCTATTTTCACAAAAAAATTGAGATCACATTTTAAAGGAAAAGCATCTATCAATTTCTGATATCTCGTTGCGGGTTGGCATTGCTTATTTTTCAGTATTTTCCACAAAAAATTATTGACAACTGCTCCCATAGGTTTCCATCTTAATTTTTAGTGCTTTTGAACCTATAATTACAATCATAGTAGCATTCCATGCTTTGACATGGAAACTGTTCGTGTAGAATACTGTTCATGGAAACTGTTCATGTTTGAGGAAAATTAGTTCACTAGGCTGTTTAAATGCTGCTTTGAAAATTCTATAGCTTGTAGAATGACTTGTAACTGCTTGCTTTGTGGTCAATGGTTCGTAAACAAATGTGGTAAAGTTATTAAATTTGGATAGGCCTTACAAATGATGAAACATAATGATTGCATCACATTAATCTTGTTTTATTGGAGAGATAATTATCTTTTGGTTTGAACATACTTTAACTATGAAAATGTAGGTATGATTGTTCATTTATTTTATCATTTCAGTTCAAACTGTATATAAACTGCACTTTCAATCATTGCTTTCTCTGCAGGTGTGATCATATACTACAGTATGGTAAAGGTCTAAATCAACTCTTTTATGTTTGAGGGGAATCAAAGTTCTCTAGTCATCGACCTGTTTATTCATTTTTTATAGCAGAGGTGGAAATGCTCAATAGAAGCAAATTGAAACAAGCTTTGATGAGCTCAGATGCAAGATTCCAAGTGGAAAAGCTTCTAACCCGAACTAATAGTTGTCATTAAATTTTCAGATCTTTGATGTGAGTATTCATTCCTGGGGAGTTCCTAGCATCGTTTTGAGTACATAGAATCTCTTAAATCTCCCCTACTTTAGAATCAACTCGACAATAAAATATGACGATAAGAAAGCTTCAAGACTACTATGTTAATTATGTCTTAACAATTGTATTCTTATGCTTTGGTTTCTATCTATTTATTCAACGGACGTCACATGCTGGTGTTTTTTTATGGACAATAAAAGGACACTTCTATTTGGTTTCAAATAATGACTACTTCATACAAAGGACGTGAGATGTAAATTTTGTAAAGCAAGTCAGATACAATGATCTACTACATTGTTCCAAAATAATCCAATGTGCACAACTAAACATCTATGCATGATATGCATTCTGACCTCTCATCTTGGACTGGTAAACTTTTACCAAATGGTCTTAATGTTTTTATAAATGAAACTCATTTTTGGCCAGGTTTTTTGGAATGTTACTTATGGATGAGTTTGAGCCTCCAGTAATATTGTTGAGAAACAACTATTATTGGTGCTCTAAAAACAATTGCATAATATACAGTCATGAAAAGGAAGTAAAAATCAATCTCCTTTTCTACTTTTGATGACCCATAAAGTGTAAAATTTGTTATCTCCAATCCTTTTGTACTTAGTATTAAGATAAAGACTATAGTATTACATCTTCATACAACATACAATATCCCATATCTTTTGTTGGACACCTATTCTTATTTTCTTGTTTGATGTTTCTGCAGGTAATCACATGGAGGTGATATTAGGACTTTGATAGGGATGTCTTGGGCTTAATATAGACAGTAAAAGAGCATCTATGGGCAATGATCAACTACTGACCTAGATTTAAGATGGGTTCAAAGATCAAGGGTATATGCTTAGATGTTTTAGATGCCAAGTATCACAATTCTTAGAACCATATTTATTTTGAAGCGTTATGGAGGTTTCTAATGAATTAGGGAAGTTTGAGCTAGACAAGCAGTAAGGTAATGCAGTAACTATCAATCTGAATTACATACTTCTGTGTGTGGTTCTAAAAATTCAATACTCAGTTACTCTTGAGGAGATTGAGGGCCAAAGATGACCAACTGTGGTCCTTTAGTCTACAATATTTCCATCTTGTACTTGTCTTAAAAGAAGTTCATTTTAATTCATTCATTTTTTCTCTCTTAAAAGTTGTAAATCTTCTTTTGTAGCCCCAGGCTTCTAGTGGCCATCATAATATAAAGATTTGTTTGGATGCATAAATGAAGAGATATTAATCTAAGGCTTCTATGGGCACTTTTAGTTAAATTTTTTTATTTTGGTGGAATTTGACTTTTGTATTGTATATCATTTCATTATTACGTAAATAACATTTTCAAGTAGCCGTTGGAGTAGAGTGTCAGACCCAGAGAGCATGGGGACTTTCTTTAAGGAGGGTGAAGCTGCTATTAAACTCCATGGAGGGTTCAAACTGGAGAAATTGCCTACCCCATGGGACCATGTTTGTTTAATGATTATGAAATATTTCACCCTTGAGGGGCATTTCAAGGTCTATTTCCATTACCACTTTGCTTTGTTAAACCATCTTAGGCATAGTGCAGAGATAATTTTCCCCTTCTTTCTTTTGTCTTTCATGCAAAGTTCTTTCTAGATTGCCAGGAGAACCCATGCCAAGAACCCTAGCACCCCGATCATTCCCCTCTACCAGGGCCTTATTTTCCAGCTTTATCACTTCCATCTTGCCCAGTGTCCCCCCAAGCTTATTAAGGTTATCATCCTCAAAGATTCCCCCTATACTTGCTACTGTTGGCCCCAGTTTGAAGGGAAAAGGTAAAAAATTGGTCAGGTTTCCCAAAAGAATGATCCCCCCTCTTGTGGCCCTAGGGATGGGCCCAGAATCAAAGATCTAAGATTCCTTGTCGATTGGAACTCCTGTTCCCAAGTCAAGCTCTAAGTCCAAAGGTAAAACCACTCCCCAAAAGACCAGTAAGAGCACTAAATATCCATCCCAGGATGTTAAGAAGGGGGTGACTCCCTCAGGGAAAAGAGGGTTAGAAATGGAGGAGGAAGGTGGATCCCAGCGTCATAAAAAATCCAAAGAAGGGAAGGTGGAAGTCCTTTATGAAGTGGCTTCTTCAAAATTTGTTGACTTGGAAGTTGTTGCTAAATAGGGGGAAGGTGATGATGTTTCGGGTACTGCTGGTAATCTTGCGTAGAGTGTTAGAAGGTCCAACCGTATAGCTAGCATTCCTTCAGCCAATCCTCAGGGTGTCGAGTTGTTGAGGGAATTAGAGTTTGTTGAGGACACACTAGGCAAGGATGAGGGTGAGACACCTATGAAGTCTTATCATGAGGAGGAGGGGACTAGTCACTTTCCCAAGATGAATACCCCTTATTCTAAGGATGAGGAGGAGGCTCAAGAGAAGAAATGAGACAAGGGGATTTGTACCCTATGTGTCAAAATGATGGAAGAGGTTGTAGAACTCAGATCTAGAGTTGAGAAGTTGTAGAAGAAATGGAAGGTGATGTCAGAATTTGCTCCTAAAGCCTTGCACTGTGTGGCCACTGTGTTTTCTGCTATGAAGGGTTTTGATGACAAGATCAAAGGTATCAGGATTGATAGTCTGGGTGATTATGAGGGAATGCTCAAATTCCTCACTAAGTATGGGATTTACGAGAATCCCTAGCTGGTCATTATGTGTTTTTTTATGTTTTTGTTTAAAGTCAGTTTGTTTCTATTGTTGGTTTCTGTGTTGCTATCCTTTGGCTATTAATGTGTTGTTCTTGGCCTTTGTGAGGCTTTTGTCTAGACCCTTTGGGTTGTTTTGTACAAGGATTTGGACCCTCGTTCCCAGTTGACTTTATCAAAAACATTTTCAAATAAATTTGAAATATAAAAAAATATAGAATAACATTTATTAAATGCTTATGTAAATCCTCAATGAAAATATGTTAAACTCTCTTGAATTTAGATGATGCCTTAACAATTTGTTAATTTAAAACACTGAGTAATATTTTCTGCCAATGGAACAAGTAGTCAAAATGTCTTCCATTATATGCTTGGCTCTTATTTTCAAAAGTTGAAGGACAACCTCACTTATAAAAATGCAGAAGCATTTAAAAAGGTTTTTATTCCATCTCAGAATCTTCATTTACCATGGTTTAGGCGTGCTCACCAAGTAATTATTAAACATCACACAAGTTGTATGATGTGAGGGGAACAAATTCCTAAGCATTGGGCTACTAATATATGTATTTCACAAATTTCTAACATATTGTATTGCAAGAATTAAGGCTTTTGTCTAATGATTTTCTTTCAAAATCAAAGTTTCTTAGCTATTTAATTCTTCAAGGTCTTTATACATTTTTCATCATCTTTATTGTTTAGACTAAAAATGAATCATCGTCTTTGATTTTTATTGGGAATCTATGGTTGGTATAGAATTTTGAGGGCCAATTGTGGCTACTTTGTTCTTGTGTAAATTCTAGAGAAAAGTACAGGGGATTACATAAAGATATTATGTCATGAAAAGTACATCACTTTTGCTTTGATTCATTGGGACTGACCTGCCGATGGCTAAGTACTTCCAACCAATGGTGCATTGGAGAAATTGCCTCAGACCTACCATCTTCAAATTGGGCCATGTGTTTATGGTGTGCACTAGATTGAGAACCTTCATCCCATCTTCAGCACATTCCTTGGGAGATGCACCTACATAGTTGGTTGACTTCATGCTACATTTGGCATCAAGATTGCTGCCACCTTGTGTCCAACTAAGATCATTGTTAAGGCTAGTAGCTAATATATAAACATCTTGGAAGAACATTAGAAATCAACAAAGAAAGTAGAAGATATCTTAGCATGAAGTTGTATTGTAATTTTTGTTAATGTTCTTACTTTGTAATCAAATGGGTAAGGCCTAGCATGTTTGAAGCAATTCTCAATGTTATAGGATCTAGATGAACAACACTGTTACATGTAGAGTAAGTCAAAAAACCATAAATCAACTTTCTATTTACCAAAATCTAAAATGTTACAATGGAGGCAAATATTTTAAACCCAAGCATGTAGATTAAGGTTGTATGGCCTAGACATTAGCCTATGTAAGTAGATACAAAAAATTATTGACTATGCACTTTTTATTTAAAAAAATAAATTAAAAAATTTAATGAATTTGTGTTGAAGTGCTTGAATATAACTAAGCATAGGTTGCATGTGGGGGTACTCCTTGTTCCCTAACACAACAAGGTTGTACCATGACCATGGTAGGGCCTCTTGGGGATGGATACTAGCAACAACCATCCATAAATATTAGTATCTTTTGAGTTCCCAATTCCTACTACAATACTTCCAAACAACCTTCTCTTTACCTCCCACACAACACCTAGGAACCCACCACCACCTTTTGCATTCCTCACTTTCCACCACTATGTCACGAATCCTCCACTCATGAGATACCTCTATGCCATTTATCTACCACCCACCAACCATTGTAGTAGTACTAGCCTATGCACCATCTATGCCCATCCTTCACACCATCATATCACCACTATTTAGCCACAAATTTTCCACCCAAGAAACATCACTTCTATACTCCACCTAGCCACCACTTTCACTAGTGGCACCACCACTACTACTTACCAACCACTAGGGTAGAGACCCCCCTCCGAACTAAACATTTAAATTTGAAGAGAAACTTTAGGAAGCAATATCTCAACCATATTGAGGTAGTTTTTGGTGCATTTTTTTAAATGGGCCACTTTTCCAAGATCTTCATAATGATGTATCAATTTTAATCATAGCACCAAATTTTTTAAGAACTATGCACCATCTATGCCCATCCTTCATACCATCATCTCACCACTATTTAGCCACTAGTTTTCCACCCAAGAAACATCACCTCTATAGTCCACCTAGCCACCACTTTCACTAGTGGCACTACCACTCTACTACGTACCAACCACTAGGGTAGAGACCCCCCTCCTAACTAATCTTGTAAATTTGAAGAGCAACTTTAGGAAGCAATATCTCAACCATATTGTGGTAGTTTTTAGTGTATTTTTTAAATGGGCCACTTTTCCAAGATCTTCATAATGATGTATCAATTTTACTCATAACACCTTATTTTTTTAGAAAAATAGTTTTCTCAAAGATTTTGCTACACAATCTCAAATTTTGAACTTATAGGCCTTATAGCATGCACAAATGGACTCAAATTTAAGTCCCATTTTTTGAAACTAGATATTTTTTGAGAACTACACAATTAGGCTAGGTATTTGATCTAATTCTATCATTTGATTGTACTTTCAACTTTCTGGTCTATAATGGACATTGTAAAACTTTAGAAAATTAGGTTCTACTTTGTAAATGCATTAATTTATGAAGTGTCAAATATTGTAACTTGCTAGGGTGTCATAATTGAGCTATTTGGTGGGTTTCTAATCAAAACAATCTTAAAAAAGTGTCATCAATCATGTATTTATCTTACAGGGGCTAGCACATGGGCATTTTGTAATAAAAAACTAAAATAAAGCTCCATTCTAAGGAGGCTTAAAAATGGGCTTCTAGCGGTTATACACAACAAGACATATTGTCGAATGAGAAATGTAGTCAAATGACATACACTATGATTCCACCTCCATCTTTTGATGAAATCTCACATTGATTTGCATCAACTATTTAGAATCTGATTTGTCACATCATGCTTATGACTTGACACATCATGACTCACATTAGTTGACTTCTCAAATTTATAGACATTCATTGATGGTAAATGTTCCCAAATCTTACATTTGTTGGCAACATAGTCAAGAGATACTATTGTTATGATGTTGTCATTGATGGCAACAAACTGACATGTTTAGAGACAACTCCTGATACAAAGATGTGTACAAGATTTTGGTCCAGTAAGGTTAACTTAGCCAAATTAACTATGTATTGACAACTCATATTGAGACAGAGACAACAATTTAGTTGTTACTCCTCCTCAATTGAAGATCTTGTTATGTGGTTCTGGTATGCTATTCTCAGCTATCTGGTGATGTCTTGATTCAGTGTTCAAGAACTGATTTCCTCCGGAAGTCCTATGGAGAAATGTCTAAGTCCGGGTGAATAGAGTTAAATCAAAAATAGTGCAGAGTACCTGAGTAATTTGGTCCGCATTCCACTATTGATGAATATTTAGATTTGCAGTTTTGAGGCATTAAAGATACATGTCATGAGCATCTAAATACATAAGTGTAGATCTTGAAGTTCATCAGATCACATTTTACAAGTTCTTTAGTATCAGCTTCCAGGTTGACAGTATCTCTATGTGATGGAACAATAGTTTCGAGATCCGCATTTCTCTATGAAAGAATATTATGCTTCGTGGTTTGGAAGGTATGCTAAGAGGTCCATAATAAATGTTGGTTATGAATTTTAGAGTCTCATATAGTTCACATTAAAAGTTATGATATGACAGTCAAGTTAGCTATGGGTGCACTTAAGGGCTAAGATGATAGTCATTTTAGATTGTTATACGGAGAAGGTTTATGATCGTAATCATTAATCTAAGTGGTTCTATAATAGGTCTAGACTCATATGAAGATTCTTGCATGATTGATTGGGTCCACATTGTTGTTTGGGCATAATAATAGGCCGACAAGATATAATTTGAATATACAAGCTTTATCTTTTGCATGTCGACCTAGTATGAGGAAATTCTTGATGCGAATTTATATTCTTGATAGATTTCGGCTTTGGATGTATGATTGTATAAGAACATAGTGTGAATTCAATGTGTATGCAATCTAAGGTAATTTTGTGATCAAAAGAATAATAGTAAGGGCAGAAGAGTAGAGCATATGTAAAGAAGAGTAGAAAAAGTAGAGCAGACATTATGAAGACATTTGAATCTATATATTGAGCTATAAATGGAACTGCACCTCAGCATTCTATAGAAGCACTTGTAACAGTTTTCTTCTGGCAGTGAACCAATTCTTCTCTATCTTTTCTTCTCTTCTTTTTAGCAGTGAACCTATTGTAGTGAGCACTTCTTTGGATAGTGAGTCCTTGGGCAATGAGCCTTCATGTAATTTGGTATTGCTATCATAATATATTGTGAGCTTACACTCACCATGGTTTTTCCCTTTTTGGGTTTTCCACATAAATATCCTAGTGTCTATGTGTTATGTCTTTATGGTTGTTGCTCTTATGTTTGTTTTGCTTTCATGCTATTGAATGTGGTAAACGGATTAATGAATATGTGAAAGAGAAGTTTTATAGAATACTGATTCACCCCCCCTCTCAGTATTCTTTGTGATCAACAATTGGTATTAGAGCAAGGTTCCTTGGAAGGAGATTAATAGCTTGAGGAAGATCCAGGAAGGTGTACACATGGTAGCAAAAGGATATCTTACTTCAAGTCATCCAGGTACCATTAAAATTGTTGATTGCATATATGTTGACAATGGACAACTACAAGTTGCTCTTGAAGATCTTGACAAGTCTAAAGCAAATATCAAAGATTTGCTAGAAAATATTAAAGAAGCTGATGATTGCATTCTGAAACTAAAGGAGCAAGTCAAGAAGTCTCAGGAAAGAAGAAAAGAGCTAAGTGAGCAACTAAGAGAAGCACATGAATCCATAGAGAGTCTATCAAGGCTGGTTGAAGAAAAGCAAAAGTTGAGGAGTATCTGAATCAAGTTGTGAAGGATAAGTCTGAGGAATGTGAAAAAATGTGAAAATATGAGTTACTTTTGAAATATGATATGGAAGCAACAAATAGCTATAAAGAAAAATTCAAAATAAGCTCTGCAAAGATAGAGGAATTAATTGAAAGTCAGAAAAGTTCAGATGATAAGCAAGGCTTGGGATTTGAAAAAGGAGAAAGTTCTAAATCAGGTCAAGCAAATATTGAGATGAACAAAAACAAAGGCAACCAGTTCCAGAATCACAAAAGAAGACTTAGAAAACCTCCAGTCAGGTATCCAAATGCTCAAAGGCACTCATCTTTCAATGGATATTGTTTTAATTGCAATAAGTTTGTTCATAAGGCTACTTAGTGTAGGAGTGGAATGAATCAGAATGTTCCATCATTCTCTGGTCAATGTTTCAATTGCAAGAAAATTGGTCATAGATAAAATGAATGCAGAAGTTTGGTAAGGAATGGTTTTAACAATGCAAGGAATACTCATTCCTTCAATGGAAAGTGTTTTGAATGTAATAGATTTGGGCATATGGCTAGCCAATGCAGATCAAGAATGAATCCAATCAATAGAAGGAATCAGGGATAGAGGAATGTGGTATGCTACAATTGAAATAAGTTTGGACATGTCGCAAGATTCTGCAGAAGCAAGAATGAGAAAAGAGACTATCCTACAGAGAAAAGGAAAATAAAGCAGAGAGAAGATAAAGGTAAGAACAGGATTGATCCAGTGGAAATCAAGAAAGAAATAAGAAAGGTCTGGATTAAGAAAGATGTTAATGAGGTCAGGGATGGATCCACACCAGTTGTTGGTGCTGATACTTCAGCTGGGAAGTAAATTGGGAGATCTGGCTTAGGGGGAGTTGTATTGAAAATCCTAATCCCCTAGCCAGATAGTCAGTGCTGGGATCTGACATGAAGACATGATGAAAAGTTGTATATGATAGATCTTTTGAAAGAAATTTTGGTAGAAAAGGTTCAAGTGCATAGCATTGAGGAGCAATTCTAATCGACCGTATTCTACAGTGAAAAGTTTAGACAGCTTTTGAAGAACTGGCATTTATGATGACTAGGTTATATTAATAAGGGTTAAAAGGGAGCTCATTCGACAAACAATTCACTTTGCATTCAAGCTATCAAGTGTCCAAGAGAAACTGAAGGAGAATTCTAAGCGATCTCAATGATCTCCAAAGATTCAAAGCAATTTAGAGTGATTCAAGCAAAGAAAACCCTAGCTCAGCATAAAAAGCTATTTATAGTTGAAACCGTATCATGAATTTGTTTAAATCTTTACAAAAAATGACAACTCCACAAGTTGTTGATATCACTGAGCGAGCTCGGCCAAAATTCAAGAAACATCCCTACAAATTAACATAAGTCGATCCAATGGGTGCAATTTTAGATATACCACATGGTGTGATGCATGTAGAGATGTTAGGGCTTACATTCATGTTGCCCTAGAAGAACATGGTGACAAAAAATTCTCAGATCTATATCTAAAACATTTAAGTGGTGACCAAATTGAGTTGACGGAAGAATACAAGGCTTTGGAAGTGAAGAAATTCATTCAGTACAAAGACTTCCCTACATTTCTAGAAGATGAATGGGTTTGGTACATGTTAAGCAGGATCCATGATGAGTTCATGTGGCTCGAAAAACCCTTTAAGATCACCAAGGATGCGATTAGGGCTGTGACAAGATTAAACTCTATCGATAACATGTCCCTGTTAAAAGCTGTGAAAAATAACACTGTGACAGAAGCAACTGGAGCCCAATTTGACAAAAGGGCACTAACAGTTAATGATATTACAGATCATGTAGTGAGGTTTGCATCAATGGTAATTAGATATAAGATCTATTTCACCAACCAGGAGAACTCTGTCTCCGGTACTGCTATATACACTACTTATCAGATGATTAAGGACAATGCAAACTATGACCTCTGTGAATTGCTATGACAACAATAAATGGAAAACCTGAAGAAGAAAAAGGATAACAAATACCCCTTCAAGTTTGGTAAGTTGATCATCTTCTTATTCTTCTATTTCATGCTTGAATTATTGAGTATGAAGAATTTGTTCTGGTTAAATAATCAACTGATTGTAGTGCAAATTAGAGATAATCTTAGCAGCATAGGAAGTCATGAGGAACAAACCACAGCCCTATGGTGCTATTTCAAGAATTTCTAGAGAATTATTCAATCTAGGGAAAGGATTCCCAAGGGAATGGTTGACAAATACAAAAATGACATATGCTTTATTGTTACAAAAGACCAATGCATGATGGAGGCTGTTGAGCCTAGGACAGTTTGGATTATGCCAATGGGGTATGAAGTAGATGGAAAAATATTGGATAACTATGCCCAACACATGTTAAGTAAACCCAAGGACCTCAAAGAAGAAAGATTTGGGACCTATGAGGAGTTTTCAACAAAAGTCTATGTTGAACAAAGAATGCTAGAAATTCAGAAGAAGGTAAGAAAAAAAGTTGAAGAATGTGCCCAAAGACATGGATTTACAAAAGAACAAATCACAGAAGCAAGAGCAAAATCTCAAGAAGATAGAGCAACAAAGGAAAAGAAGGAAAGTGAACAAGTTGAGGCTCCAGAAGAGCCTAAGAGGAAACCAGAGAACCCAACAATAACAAAAAGAAGAACTAGAGGTTCTACCTCTGCAAAACACTACATCTGTATCCTCCAGTACCACACCCTCTGTAAGTGTGGAAAACCCTGCAACAAGTCATAAGAGAAAGAAGACAAAATAAAAAAGAATGCATGTGAGTATAGGAGTTGATGAGGAGGAAATAGAATCTGATGAAGAAGTTAAAAAGATGAAGGTTAAATTAGCACAAGCTTCTGGTACCGGTTAAGGCAAGCCCTCTAGTAAGGGGAAAGAAAGAAAGAAGGAAAAGAAGGCAGAGCTTGTTTAAGCACAGGCTACAATAACTGTAGAAGATGTGTTGAAGGCCATTACAATTGATGGCAATCTAAAACCTATTGCCCAACTATATGATGACTATGATGATGTAGACAAAAGTATCATTGAGACTGATGTTATCAAATACCTAGACATATATAACAAAGCCCTTTTTGAGATAATTTATGATCTCCCTGAAAGCTTGGGAAGTATAATGTCTGCAAGGAAAGAAGCTACTATGGCCAAGGACATTGAGCTTAGAGAGCATACATTAATAAAGCTATGTCCTGAAATCACCCTAGAAGAAAAGGCAAAAATCTCCAAAGCGCTTCATAAAGAATTTAGAACAAAGAGGAGAATGAACACTCTAATGGCATATGATATTGAGAAGGTATTCAATGAAACTGAGGAAATCACCCTGAGAGTGTTGAAGTAATTTCATCTCCCAACCATATATGATAATGAGGAAATAAATGTTGGAGATGAAACATCTATTTCGGATGTCAACATGGACCAAGGGCCAGACAAAAATAATGAAGAGATAAAGCAAAAACAAGATCAAGCCCCTACTACTGGTGACCTAGACACAGTTGAAAAGGACCAAACTGAAACAAGTCCTCCTCCAGATCAAAAAAACTAATGATCAAGCAAACAAGGTGAAGAGTGATGAGTAGATCAAAGTTGATGATCAAGAACTTGATAAAGCTAAGAAGAGCCCCGCACTGGAACAAAATATTGATCAACAAGAAAATATGGACCTAGAACCTCCTGAATAGAATGAAGAAGATGAAGTGTTTGAATAAATGACAAGAGACACTACTACTGCCCCAGTTGATTCTACTAAGGAACTTTTGGAGAGACAACAAGATTCGGATGAGTCTAAGCTTCTACAAGGACCAATGAATTTGGCCTTAATGTCTCTTGTGCAAAAATTCAAACTTCAAGCAAAGGCACATGAAGAGATGCTAAAGTCACATATGGAGGATAGTGAACTCATTGGTGAAGCATCTAGTATTTTGGAGATATTGATACCCTCACACCAAAAAGTCATGTCATTTCCACCTACAAATCAACTCAAGGGATTGATAAACTCAGTAAGTACACATTTTGAGTCATTTGAAAAGTCTACAGAAATAAAAGTTCGAAAAGAATATAATGAGAAAAAGTTAGTCGAGCTAAAGACCATGATGAATAATGATAAAATTATGTTAGACAATAGTATCAAAGGTATAGAGAAGGCTATTAAGGAATCATATGATATATATAATTTTTTCTTATCATGGCCAGAAGTTACAAAGGAGTTAGAAGAAAAAATCAAGGATCTGGAACTCCAATTACTAAATATCTCTAAGTCATATGGTCTGGCAGCTGAATCAATAAGAAGTAAAGAGATACAAGTTGCAAATATCCACAATGACTTAAGCAATTTGATGAATAAGAGGGAAGAAGTCAAAAACAAGTTGTGCCAGTTAAGAGGGTTGATAAGTCTTTAAATAGATTCAATGACTAATCTGGCAGAAGAAGCTTTAAAAGCAAAAATAGTAATTGACACACCCTCAGATGTACAGAAGGTAGAAAAATTAGTTTTTCTGATAAATGGTCACATTCAAATTTTGGAGAGTGCAAAGAATAAATGGGATGGAGAGTCAGCTCTGATAAAGACCATTTATAATGATATTTTACCTCCTACAACTAACTAATCAAGTTAAGATTGTACCTGTACATATGTGACAGAGTATGACAGTTTTGAAGTTTTGACACAATTTTGCTACTTGTATATACACCTTTTCCATTGATGTCAAACGAGAGAAGAAGATCCAGTGAAAAATGGCACAACATTTCAAGCGAAGAAGAAAAACAGAGTGTATAGAGTAAGGGGGAGCAACACAAACATTTTTCACTAAGTGTTGCCATCAATGCCAAAGGGGGGGATTGTTGGCAACATAGTCAAGAGACACTATTGTTATGATGTTGTCATTGATGATTGTTACAAGTATAAGGTAAACCAGTGTTGTCATTGATGTCAACATACTCATATTGCTTTGACAAGAAGGATTCAATGAGCAGTGTGCTGAGGATATTGAGAAAATTAGCCTCAGTTAGGAACAGTAAAGAACAGTGATGAGAAGAAGGCAAATGTACTGTATAGGATGCGAACCGGAGGATGCAGATTAAAGGGTTTGTAGATATGGGTCTTGAGATGCTTCAGTTAAGATTTCAGAGGTCCGCATGAAGATATGAAGGAGTTGTGGCTGTCGGTGTAGAACCGGTTCCGGCAAGTATTCAGAGGTGACAGAGGATCACAAAAGGTCCGGTGAGGTCCGGAACTGTATAATCCTAATCTGCAGATTGGAAGGAGTCTTTGGGATGTCCTTGTGATGTGCCATCTCGAGTTGTGTATGATTTGGAGGTCCGGAAGTACCTCTTGCATTATGACAGTGGCGACAGACAGTATTCTTGAAGTTCCGGATAAGGAGGATAAGAGATTTCAGTAAGTAAAGGAAATGCGGACGTACCTGGTCATTCAGGCAGGCTTGTGAAGGTTCCTAGATCATGTTGAGGTCATGTTGTTGGTCCGCATTGACAGTAGAGCCCAGAATTGAAGATATTCTTCCGGATGAAGTTTTTGCTCTGTTTAGCCGACCGAATGAGTTGTTCATCCTGCGAATGTTCTTATGGTGGCCGACCGGATGTGTCATTCATCTTGTGGATATTCTTATGATTGATTGCCGACTTAGATGATTGTTCCTAAGTTGATGTCTTGTATAAATAAAGATTTGTGAGTTCATTTTGAAGTGTGGCTTATGTGGAAAAAGGTGAAGTAGCGAAGAGAAGTGCAGAAGGAAGAGCAGATGTTTCTGGGCTTAATGGAACTGATCCGGACATGGTAAAGATGTCATTCTCCAGTTCAAGACTGTGATTCTTATCACTTTGTAGACAGTGTGTCTCCTTGTAGGCAGTGGGCCTCTTTGTGAGCAGTGTGCTCGGGCAGTGAGCCCTAATTGGCATGTGCCATTTTGTAATTCCTTATTCTTCTAATAGAGAATAATCTTTGGGTTAATCACCCCGTGGTTTTCTCCCTTAACCGGGTTTCCACGTCAAAATACTGTGTCATGTGTTTCTTATTTCATGATGATATTTGTCTGTTTGATTCAATACTGCTTTGATTAAGAAGAAGGTTCAAAAGAAGAAATAATTAGGATAACTGATTCACCCCCCCTCTCAGTTATCAACAATTGGTATCAGAGCGAGGTTCCTCTGAAAGAAGCTTAACCGCTTGAGGAGATCTAGGATGTCGTCATACAAAAAGGATAGTCCGAAGTTTGATGGAACCAATTTTACTCTCTGGAAGGGTCGCATGAAATGTCACCAGGAATGTATGGGAAAAGCATACTTGGCCATGGTTTCAAAACCATATGTACCTCCACAAGGTGGTCTGACAACTCTGAATGAAATCACAGAAGCTGAAAACAATCTGCGGACCAAGGAAGCTCTTCTAAGCGCGTTGAATGACTCAGATCTCTCAAATGTTATTGACCTACCAACTGCATATGAGATCCTGACTAAATTGGAACTTCTGTATGAAGGAGATGAGTTTGTCAAAAGTGCAAGGTTGCAAAGTCTGAAAGGGAAATTTGAAAGATTGAAGATGAGAGATGATGAAAACATCACTACTTTTATGCCAAGAGTGAATGAACTAGTGTGTGGAATTAGAAATGCTGGTGGAACTCTGGATGAAAATGAGATCGTTTGCAAAATCCTTAGATCCCTTCCTGCTGCCTACAAAATCAAGGTTGCTGCAATTGATGAATTCAGAGCCCACACAACTGTCACAAGAGAACAATTGGCTGGCAAGCTAGCTGCATTTGAAATGACCGAGTTTGGAGATGATCTTCCCAAGACTGAATCTGCTTTCAAAGCCAGTACCTATGTGAAAGGCAAACAGAGAATTGATCCGGGAGAAAACTCTTCAAGGAAGATGACATGGTATGATCAAGCAAGAAGAGACATGGAAGAAGAAGAAGCAGAAACAGCTCAACTTGAAGCCCTCATTGCAAAAAGACTACCAAGAGGATCCGGTAAGTATGAAGGAAAACTACCCTTTAAGTGCTTCAACTGCAATAAGATTGGTCATTTTGCTTCAAGATGTCCGGAAAGATCTGCAAGGTCTAATACTAACAGACAAAGGTTTCAAAAGAATTTCTATTATGTTCATGAAGAAGATGACAATGAAGGAGTAACAGATGATGAATCAGAACTAGGAAGCAAATCCGGAAATGAGTGGGTGTTTATTACCATCAAGGAAGAAGATTCAATACTCTCTGAATCTGTCAATCACAAAGTTGTTGAAAAAGCTTTGGCTGCTCAAGTGGAAGAAAAGGATGATTGGGTTATTGACAGTGGATGTTCTCACCATATGACTGGTGACAAGAATAAGTTCTTGAATGTGGAAAGGTATGAAGGAGGAATGGTAAAGTTTGGTGACAATTCTGCTGGCAGAATCAGAGGCAGGGGAACTATTTCCTTTGATGGAAAGAGCAAAACAGGTAATGTACTATATGTTGAAGGATTGAAGCACAATCTTCTCAGTGTTGGTCAGTTAGTAGACAAAGGCTATGATCTTCGGTTTAAGAATGGAAAATGTAGAATCTTTACAAGCTCCGGAACTGAAATTGCATCCGGTACTCAGACAAAAGGTAATATCTTTCATCTGGTTGGTTCAAATAAAAGTTGTTTGTTTGTTCAAATTGATCAGAGTTGGTTATGGCATAGAAGAATGTGTCATGTAAATTTTGATAACATCATCAAGATAAGCAATACTCAGGCTGTAAGAGATCTTCCAAAATTGATGAAACCTACAAATAGTTTGTGCAAAGAATGTCAGCTAGGTAAACAAAGCAGAGTCTCTTTCAAAAGCAAAGATCAGTCTTCTACCGGATTGTTGGAATTAGTACATACTGATCTCTGTGGTCCGACAAGAATCAAGAGTCTGCAAGGTGATAGATATTTCATGTTGTTAATTGATGATCATTCCCAGATGATGTGGGTTACCTTTCTAAAAGAAAAATCTAAAGCATTTGAGAAGTTCAAAATCTTCAAAGCTTTGGTAGAGAATCAAACCAGATTAAAACTAAAGTGTCTAAGGTCTGATAGAGGTGGTGAATTTACATCTGGAGAGTTCATTGACTATTGTGAGAAGCAGGGTATAAGGAGACAATTGTCTGCTCCTAGGACTCCACAGCAGAATGGAGTAGTTGAAAGAAAGAACCGGACCATCCAGGAAGCTGCCAGGACAATGATGTTGGAAGCAAATGTTCCTCAGATGTTCTGGAAAGAAGCTATCAGCACTGCAGTCCACACTCTAAATCGAGTTCAAATCAGAAACAATACCGGTAAGACCCCCTATGAACTCTGGTTTGGCATCACTCCCACTGTGAAATATTTCAGAGTATTTGGTAGCAAGTGTTATATCAAAAGAGATGAAGATCTAGGAAAGTTTGATGCTAGAAGTGATGAAGGAATTTTCTTGGGCTACTCCACTCAAAGCAAAGCATACCGGTGTTATAATAAGAGACTGAGGAAGATGATAGAAAGCACTAATGTGAAAGTTGATGAAGGAATTGAGAAGCCCTCAAGATTTTATGAATCTGATGAAGATGACCAAGACAGTGTTCAAGGAACTCAATCCTCTCCGGTAAGACAGAGTCAGCCTGATCCGGTAAATCAGGAAGAAGAGATAGGTTTGAATGAGCCTGATCAAGAAGCAGCAGTGCAGGATACTCCCAAAATTCCAAGGTATGTGACACTAAACCACTCTGAAGATCAGATCATAGGGGACAGAAGCAAAGGTGTGCAAACTAGAAGGAATGTTGCTCAAAATCAGGATGAATGTTGTCTGATTTCAAAGATTGAACCTAAAACAGTAAATGAAGCCTGCAATGATGAAAACTGGACTAAAGCAATGAAAGATGAATTAATGCAAATTGAGAAAAATCATACTTTGGATCTTGTTGCCAGACCTAGAGACAGGAATGTGATTGGAACCAAATGGGTCTTCCGGAACAAATTAAATGAAGCTGGTAAAGTAATCAGAAACAAAGTTAGATTGGTCTGCAAAGGCTACTCCCAAATAGAAGGAATTAATTATGAAGAGACCTTTGCTCCCGTGGCAAGAATTGAAGCAGTCAGATTATTTCTTGCATTTGCTGCCTTCAAAGACTTCAAGGTATATCAGATGGATGTCAAGTCTGCCTTCCTAAATGGTGATCTGGAAGAAGAAGTTTACATTGAACAACCGGATGGATTTCAATTATCTGACAATGATGATATGGTCTGTAAGTTAAAGAAAGCATTGTATGGATTAAAACAAGGTCCAAGAGCATGGTATGAAAGGTTGGATAAGCATCTTGTGCAGATTGGATTCAGCAAAGGTACTGCTGACAGTAACTTATATTTCAAAATTGATCATGAAAACATTTTGATTGTTGAAGTGTTTGTAGATGATATCATTTTTGGAGGAAGAGATAGTATGTGCAAAACTTTTGCAAATCAGATGAAATGTGAGTTTGAAATGTCTATGCTTGGTGAAATGAATTTCTTCTTGGGTCTGCAAATTACTCAAACAAAGAAAGGAATCTTCATTTCTCAGACCAAATATGTGAAAGAATTGTTAAGGAAATTTGGTATGGAAGATTCAAAACCAATGAACACTCCCATGGCAACCGGATGTAAGTTGAGCAAAGATGATGACTCTCCAAAGGCAGATCAGACAATGTATAGATCAATGATTGGTGGATTGTTGTATCTCACTCAGACCAGACCAGATATAATGCAGGTTGTTGGTCTTGTGGCAAGATTCCAGGCTGATCCTAGAGAATCTCATGTTATGGCAATCAAAAGAATTTTTAGGTACTTGAAAGGAACAGTTGAGTATGGTCTATGGTACCCCAGAGATCTGGATTTCTCTCTTCATGCTTACACAGATGCAGATTGGGCAGGAGATGTAGATGATCGAAAGAGCACCAGTGGTGGAGCATTCTTTTTGGGGAAGAGATTGGTTTCTTGGCTAAGCAAGAAACAAGATGCAATATCTCTGTCTACAACTGAAGCAGAATACATTGCAGCAGCAAGTAGTTGCACTCAAATCCTATGGATGAAGCAGATGCTAAGAGATATTAAAATTGAATATGCGGAGCCTATCACAATTTTCTGTGATAATTCAAGTGCAATTAATATTTCCAAGAATCCGATATTACACTCTAAGACTAAGCACATATCTATCAAGTTTCATTTCTTGAGAGAACAAGTGAACAAGGAAGAAGTCAGGTTGGAGTATGTTCCCTCCAAGGATCAGATTGCAGATATCTTTACTAAACCTCTTCCCAAGGACTCTTTTGAATATCTCCAGGAGAAGTTAGGGGTCATGGCCCCTCCGGTGATAAACTAGGATGCACTGATGTGCATCAGTCCGGTGGATATCACAGTCATATCTTGTGATCCGGATTGATGATGGGGAGCTGCTACTAAGGGGGAGCAGCTGGTATGATTCTGATATGTTAAAATTGCAAGTATGAGCCCTTTGCCATTGATGTCAAAGGGGGAGAGAAGACATGTGAAAAACAAGTAGCTGATGATCAAAAGAGGAGCAGTAAAATGAGGAGAAGACATGTTGCTGATAGGGGGAGAAGTGACAGAAAGGAGAAGTTTCTTGTCTTGATGGTTTTTCACATCATATGTTGCCATCAATGACAAAGGGGGAGATTGTTGCAAGTATAACGTAAACCAGTGTTGTCATTGATGTCAACATACTCATATTGCTTTGACAAGAAGGATTCAATGAGCAGTGTGCTGAGGATATTGAGAAAATTAGCCTCAGTCAGGAACAGTAAAGAACAGTGATGAGAAGAAGGCAAATGTACTGTATAGGATGCGAACTGGAGGATGCGGATTCAAGGGTTTGTAGATATGGGTCTTGAGATGCTTCAGTTAAGATTTCAGAGGTCCGCATGAAGATCTGAAGGAGTTGTGGCTGTCGATGTAGAACCGGTTCTGATAAGTATTCAAAGGTGACAAGGATCACAAAAGGTCCGGTGAGGTCCGGAACTGTATAATCCTAATCTGTGGATTGGAAGGAGTCTTTGGGATGTCCTTGTGATGTGCCATCTCGAGTTGTGTATGATTTGGAGGTCCGGAAGTACCTCTTGCATTATAACAGTGGCGACAGACAGTATTCTTGAAGTTCCGGATAAGGAGGATAAGAGATTTCAGTAAGTAAAGGAAATGCGGATGTACCTGGTCATTCAGGTAGGCTTGTGAAGGTTCCTGGATCATGTTGAGGTCGTGTTGTTGGTCCGCATTGACAGTAGAGCCCAGAATTGAAGATATTCTTCCGGATGGAGTTTTTGCTCTGTTTAGCCGACCGGATGAGTTGTTCATCCTGTGAATGTTCTTATGGTGGCTGACCGGATGTGTCATTCATCTTGCGGATATTCTTATGATTGATTGCCGACTTAGATGATTGTTCCTAAGTTGATGTCTTGTATAAATAAAGATTTGTGAGTTCATTTTGAAGTGTGGCTTATGTGGAAAAAGGTGAAGTAGCGAAGAGAAGTGCAGAAGGAAGAGCAGATGTTTCTGGGCTTAATGGAAATGATCCGGACATGGTAAAGATGTCATTCTCCAGTTCAAGACTGTGATTCTTATCACTTTGTAGACAGTGTGTCTCCTTGTAGGCAGTGGGCCTCTTTGTGAGCAGTGTGCTCGGGCAGTGAGCCCTAATTGGCATGTGCCATTTTGTAATTCCTTATTCTTCTAATAGAGAATAATCTTTGGGTTAATCACCCCGTGGTTTTCTCCCTTAACCGGGTTTCCACATCAAAATACTGTGTCATGTGTTTCTTATTTCATGATGATATTTGTCTGTTTGATTCAATACTGCTTTGATTAAGAAGAAGGTTCAAAAGAAGAAATAATTAGGATAACTGATTCACCCCCCCCCCCTCTCAGTTATCAACAGATGGTAACAACCTGACATGTTTAGAGACAACTCATGAAAGAAAGATGTGTATAGGATTTTGGTCCAGTAAGGTCAACTTAGCCAAATTAACTATGTATTGACAACATATTAACATAGAGACAAAAATTTAGCTGTTACTCCTCCACAATTGAAGATCTTGTTATGTGGTTTTGGTATGTTATTCTTAGCTATCTGGTGATGTCTTGATTCAATGTTCAAGAATTGATTTCCTCTAGAAGTTCTATGGAGAAATGTCTAAGTCCAGGTAAATAGAGTTAAGTCAGAAACAGTATAGAGTACTTGAGTAATTTGGTCCGCATTCCTCCGCTGATGAATATTTTGATTTGCAATTTTGAAGCATTAAAGATACATTTCATGAGCATCTAAATCCAGAAGTGTAGAGATTGAAGTTCATCAAATCACATTTTACAAGTTCTTTAGTATCAGCTTCTAGGTTGACAGTATATCTCTATGACAAAACAATAGTTCCGAGATCTACATTTCTCTATGAAAGAATACTATGCTCCATGGTTCGGAAGGTATGCTAAGAGGTCCATAATGAATGTTGGTTATGAATTTCAGAGTCTCATATGGTTCGCATTGAAAGTTATAATATGGCAGTCAAGTTAGTTATGTGTGCACTTAAGGGCTAAGCCGACAATCATGTTAGATTGTTATGCGGAGAACATTTATGATCGAAATCATTAATCTAAGTGGTTCTATAATAGGTCTAGACTCATATGAAGAGTCTTACATGATTGATTGGGTCAGCATTGTTGTTTGGGCATAATAACAGGCTGACAAGGTATAATTTGAATATATAACTTTTATCATTTGCATACCAACCTAGTATGAGGAAATTCTTGATATGAATATATATACTCAATAGATTTTAGGTTTGGATGTATGATTGTATATGAACATAGTGTGAATTCAATGCGTATGCGATCTAAGGCAGTTCTGTGATCAGAAAAAGAATAGTAAGGGTAGAAGAACAGAGCATATGTAAAGAAGAGTAGAAAAAGCAAAGAAGAAATTATGAAGACATTTGAGTCTATATACTGAGTTGTAAATGGAATTGCACCTCAGCATTCTATAGATGCATTTGTAGCAATTTTCTTTTGGCAGTGAGCCAATCCTTCTCTGTCTTCTCTTCTCTTCTTTTTGGCAGTGAGCCTATTGTAATGAGTACTTCTCTGGATAGTGAGTCCTTGGGTAGTGAACCCTAAGACAGTGAGCCTTCATGTAATTTGGTATTGCTATCATAATATATTGTGAGCTAACACTCACCATGGTTTTTCCCTTTTTGGGCCTTCCATATAAAAATCTTGGTGTCTATGTGTTATGTCTTTATGGTTGCTGCTCTTATGTTTGTTTTGATTTCATGTTATTGAAAGTGGTTAATGGATTAATGAATATGTGAAAGATAAGTTTTACAAAATACTGATTCACCCCCCCCTCAGTATTCTTTGTGATCAACAATTGGTATCAGAGCAAGGTTCCATGGAAGGAGCTTAACAGCTTGAGGAAGATTTGGGAAGGTGTACACATGGTAGCAAAAGGATATCTCACTTCAAGTCATCCAGGTACCATTAAAATTGGTGATTGCATATATGTTGACAATGAACAACTACAAGATGCTCTTGTAGATCTTGATAAGTCTAAAGTAGTTATCAAAGATTTGGTGGAAAATATCTAAGAGGCTGATGATTACATTCTAAAACTAAAGGAGTAAGTCAAGAAGTCTCAGGAAAGAAGAAAAGAGCTAAGTGAGCAAATAAGAGAAGCACATGAATCCATAGAGAGTCTATCAAGGCTGGTTGAAGAAAAAACAAAAGTTGAGGAGTATCTGAATCAAGTTGTGAAGGTTAAGTCTGAGGAATGTGAAAAATTGTGAAAAGATGTGTTACTCCTAAAATATGATTGAGAAGTAGCAAATAACTATAAAGGAAAATTCAAAATAAGTTCTGCAAAGCTAGAGGAGTTAATTGAAAGTCAGAAAAGTTTAGATGATAAGCAAGGCTTGGGATTTGAAAAAGGAGAAAGTTCTAAATTAGGTCAAGCAAATATTGAGATGAAGAAAAACAAAGGCAACCAGTTCCAGAATCATAGAAGAAGACCTAGAAGACCTCCGGTCAGGCAGCCAAATGCTCAAAGGTACCCATCTTTCAATGGGTATTGTTTTAATTGCAATAAGTTTGGTCATAAGGCTACTCAGTGTAGGAGTAGAATGAATTAGAATGTTCCATCATTGTCTGGTCAATGTTTCAATTGCAAGAAAATTGGTCATAGATAAAATGAATGCAAAAGTCTGGTAAGGAATGGTTTTAACAATGCAAGGAATACTCAATCCTTCAATGGAAAGTGTTTTGCATGTTTAATAGATTTGGGCACATGGCTAGCCAATGCAGATCAAGAATGAATCCAATCAATAGAAGGAATCAGAGACAAAGGAATGTGGTATGCTACAATTGCAATAAGTTTGGACATGTTGCAAGATTCTGCAAAAGCAAGAATGAGAAAAGAGACTATCCTACAGAGAAAAGGAAAACAAAGCAGAGAGAAGATAAAGGTAAGAACAAGATTGATCCAGTGGAAATCAAGAAGGAAATGAGCAAGGTCTAGATTAAGAAGGATGTTAATGAGCTCAGGGATGGATCCGCACTAGCTTCTAGTACTAATACTTCCTCTGAGAAGTAAATTGGAAGCTCTGGCTTAGGGGGAGCTATATTGAAAATCCTAATCCCCTAGCCAGATAGTTAGTGTTGGGATCCGGGATGAAGACATGATGAAAAGTTGCATATGATAGATCTTTTAAAATAAATTCTGGTAGAAAAGGTTCAAGTGCAGAGCATTACAAAGCAATCCTAATTGACTGTATTCTATAGCAAAGAGTTTAGACAACTTTTGGAGAACTAGCATTTATGATGACTAGGTTATCTTAATAAGGCTTAAAAGGGAGCTCATTCGACAAGTAATTCACTTTGCATTCAAGATATCAAGTGTCCAAGAGAAACTAAAGGAGAATTGTAAGCGATCTCAATGATCTCTAGAGATTCAAAGCAATTCAGAGTGATTCAAGTAAAGAAGATCCTAGCTTGACATACAAAGGTATTTACAGTTGAAACCCTATCATGAATTTGTTTAAATCTTTGCAAAAAATGGCAACTCCACAAGTTGTTGATATCGTTGAGCGATCTCGGCCAAAATTCAAGAAACATCCCTGTAAATGAACAGAAGTCGATCCAATGGGTGCATTTTCAGATATAGCACATGGTGTGATGCATGTAGAAGATGTTAGGGCTTACATTCATGTTGCCCTAGAAGAACATGGTGACAACAAATTCTTAGATCTATATCT
Source organism: Cunninghamia lanceolata (assembly GCA_027924645.1). Lineage (NCBI taxonomy): Eukaryota > Viridiplantae > Streptophyta > Pinopsida > Cupressales > Cupressaceae > Cunninghamia > Cunninghamia lanceolata. Next base: position 4,543,637 of record BSBN01000408.1, on the reverse strand, counting down.
AAAACATTTAAGTGGTGACCAAATTGAGTTGAAGGAAGAATACAAGGCTTTGGAAGTGAAGAAATTCATTCAATAAAAAGACTTCCCTACATTTGCAGAAGATGAATGGTCCGGTATGTGTTGAGCAGGATCCATGATGAGTTCATGTGGCTTGAAAAGCCTTTTAAGATCACCAAGGATGTGATTAGGGCTCTGACAGGATTAAACTCTACCAATAACATGCCCCTATTAAAAGATGTGAAAAATAACACTGTGACAGAAGCAACCGGAGCCCAATTTGGAAAAGAAGAGCACTAACAATTAATGATATTATAGATCATGCAGTGAGGTTTGCATTAATGGTAATTGGATATAAGATCTATTTCACCAACTGGGAGAACTCTGTCTCCGGTACTGCTATATACACTACTTATCAGATGATTAAGGAAAATGCAGACTATAACCTTTGTGAATTGCTACGACAACAATTAATGGAAAACCTAAAGAAGATAAAGGATAACAAATACCCCTTCAGGTTTGGTAAGTTGATCATCTGCTTATTCTTCTATTTCATGCATGAATTATCGAGTATGAAGAATTTTTTCTGGTTAAATAGTCAACCAATTGCAGTGTAAATTAGAGATCATCTAAGCAGCATAGGAAGTCATGAGGAATAAACCATAGCCCTATGGGGTTATTTCAAGAATTTCCAGAGAATTATGCAATCTAGGGAAAGGATTCCCAAGGGAATTGTTGACAAATACAAAAATGACATATGCTTTATTATTACAAAAGATCAATGCATGATGGAGGTTGTTGAGCTTAGGATAATTTGGATTATGCCAATGGGGTATGAAGTAGATGGAAAAATACTAGATAACTATGCCCAACAAATGTTAAGTAAACCCAGGGACCTCAAAGAAGAAAAATTTGGGACCTATGAGGAATTGTCAACAAAAGTCTATGTTGAACAAAGAATGATAGAAAATTCAGAAGAAGGCAAGAAAAACAACTGAATATGCCCAAAGACAAGGATTTACAAAAGAACAAATCATAGAAGAAAGAGTAAAATCTCAAGCAGATAGGGCACCAAAGGAAAAGAAGGAAAGTGAACTAGTTGAGGCTCCAGAAGAGCTAAGAGGAAACCAAAGAACCCAACAGTAACAAAAAGAAGAACTATAGGTTCTACCTCTACATAAACTACATTTGTATCCTCTAGTACCACACCCTCTGTAAGTGTGGAAGCCCTTGCAACAAGTCATAAGAGAAAGAAGACAAAAGAAAAAAGAATGCATGTGAGTACAGGAGATGATAAGGAGGAAACAAAATATGATGAAGAAGTTAAAAAGATGAAGGTTAAATCAGCAGAAGCCTCTGGTATTGGTCAAGGCAAGCCCTCTGGTAAGGGGAAAGGAAGAAAGAAGGAAAAGAAGGCAGAGTCTGTTAAAGCATAGGCTACAATAATTCTAGAAGATGTATTGAAGGCCATTATAGTTGATGGCAATCTAAAACCTATTGCCCAACTATATGATGACTATGATGATCTAGACAAAAGTATCATTGAGACCGTTGTTATCAAATACCTAAACATACACAACAAAGCCCTTATTGAGATAATTTCTAATCTCCCAAAAAGCTTGGGAAGTATAATGTCTGCAAGGAAAGAAGCTTCTATGGCCAAAGACATTGAGCTTAGAGAGCATACATTAATAAAGCTATGTCCTGAAATCACCCCAGAACAAAAGGCAAAAATCTCCAAAGCACTTCATAAAGAATTTAGAACAAAGAGGAGAATGAACACTCTAATGGCAGATGACATTGAGAAGGTAGTCAAAGAAATTGAGGAAATCACCCTGAGAGTGTTGAAGGAATTTCATCTCCCAACCATATATGATAATGAGTAAACAAATGTTAGAGATGACACATCTGTTCTGGATGTCAGCATGGACCAAGGGCCAGACAAAAATGATGAAGAGATAAAGTAGTAACAAGATCAAGCCCCTACTACTAGTGACCTAGACACTACTGAAAAGGACCAAACCAAAACAAGTCCTTCTCCAGATAGACAAACTGATGATCAAGAAAACAAGGTGAAGAGTGATGAGTAGATCAAAGTTGATGATCAAGAACTTGATCACATTGAGAAGAGCGCTGCACTGGAACAAAATATTGATCAACAAGAAAATATGGACCTAGAACCTCCTGAACATAACAAAGAAGATGAAGTGTCTGAAGAAATGACATGAGACACTGCTACTACACTAGTTGATTCTGCCAAGGAACTTTTGGAGAGACAACAAGATTTGGATGAGTCTGAGCTTCTACAAGGACCAATCAATTTGGCCTTAATGTCTCCTATGAAAAAATTCAAACTAGTATCAATTGTTCATGCAAAGGCATGGGAAGATATGCTAAAGTCACATATGGAGGATAGTGAACTCATTGGTGAAGCATCTAGTATTCTGGAGAAATTGATACCCTCACACCAAAAAGACACATCATTGCCACTTACAGATCAACTCAAGGGATTGATAAACTCAGTAAGTACACATTTTGAGTCATTTGAAAAGTCTGCAGAAATAAAAGTTAGAAAAGAATAAAATGAGAAAAGGTTAGCTGAGCTAAAGACCATGATGAATAATGATAGAATTCTGCTAGACAATAGTATCAAAGGTATAGAGAAGGTTATTAAGGTATCATATGATATATATAAATTTTTCTTATCATGACCAGAAGTTACAAAGGAGTTAGAAGGAAAAATCAGGGATCTGGAACTCCAATTACTAAATATCTCTAAGTCATATGATCCGACAACTGAATCAATAAGAAGTAAAGAGATACAAGTTGGATATATCTACAATGACTTAAGGAATCTGATGAATAAGAGGGAAGAAGTCAAAAACAGGTTGTGCCAGTTAAGAGGGATGATAAGTCCTAAAACAGATTCAATGACTAATCTGGAAGAAGAAGCTTTGAAAGTAAAAATAGTAATTGACACACCCTCAGATGTACAGAAGGAAGAAAAATTAGTTTTTTGATAAATGGTCACATTCAAATTTTGGAGAGTGCAAAGAATAGATGAGATGGAGAGTCAGCTCTGATAAAGACCATTTATAATGATATTTTACCTCCTACAACTAACTAATCAAGTTAAGATTGTACCTGTACATATGCATCAAAGTATGATAGTTTTGAAGTTTTGACACAATTTTGCTACTTGTACATACACCTTTGCCATTGATGTCAAATGGGGAGAAGAGGATCGAGTGAAAAATGGCACAACATTTCAAGGGAAGAAGAAAAACAAAGTGTACAGATTAAGAGGGAGCAACACAAGCATTTTTCACTAAGTGTTGCCATCAATGCCAAAGGGGGAGATTGTTGGAAACATAGTCAAGAGACACTATTGTTATGATGTTGTCATTGATGGAAACAACATGACATGTTTAGAAACAACTCCTGAGACAAAGATGTGTACAGGATTTTGGTCTGGTAAGGTCAACTTAGCCAAATTAACTATGTATTGATGGCATATTGAGATAGAGACAACAATTCAGTTGTTACTCCTCTGCAATTGAAGATCTTTTTATGTGGTTCTGGTATGTTATTCTCAGCTATTTGGTGATGTCTTGATTCAATGTTCAAGAACTAATTTCCTCCGAAAGTCCTATGGAGAAATGTCTAAGTCTGGGTGAACAGAGTTAAGTCAAAAATAATGTAGAGTACCTGAGTAATTTGGTCTGCATTCCTCCGCTGATGAATGTTTTTAATTGTAGTTTTGAAGCATTAAAGATACATGTCATGAGCATCTAAATCCAAAAGTGTAAAGCTTGAAGTTCATTAGATCACATTTTACAAGTTCTTTAGTATCGGCTTCCAGGTTGACAGTATCTCTCTGTGACAGAACAATAGTTCTGAGATCTGCATTTCTCTATGAAAGAATATTATGCTCCATGGTTCAGAAGGTATGCTAAGAGGTCCATAATGAATGTTGGTTGTGAATTTCAGAGTCTCATATGGTTTGCATTGAAAGTTATGATATGACAGTCAAGTTAGTTGTGTGTGCACTTAAGGGCTAAGCCGACAGTCATGTTAGATTGTTATGAGGAGAAGGTTTATGATTAGAATCATTAATCTAAGTGGTTATATAATAGGTCTAGACTCATATGAAGAGTCTTGCATGATTGATTGGGTCCGCATTGTTGTTTCGGCATAATAACAGGCCGACAAGGTATAATTTGAATATAAAAGCTTTATCGTTTGCATGCCAACCTAGTATAAGATATTCTTGATACGAATATATATACTCAATAGATTTCATCTTTGGATGTATGATTGTATATGAACATAGTGTGAATTCAATGTGTATGCGATCTAAGGCAGTTTTGTGATTAGTAAAAGAATAGTAAGGGCAGAAGAGCAGAGCATATGTAAAGAAGAGTAGAAAAAGCAGAGCAGACATTATGAAGACATTTGAGTCTATATACTGAGCTATAAATGGAACTGTACCTCAGCTTTCTATAGATGCACTTGTAATAGTTTTCTTTTGGCAGTGAGCCAATCCTTCTCTATCTTCTCTTCTCTTATTTTTGGCAATGAGCCTATTGCAGTGAACAATTCTTTAGACAGTGAGCCCTAAGGCAGTGGGCTTTCATGTAATTCGGTATTACTATCATAATATATTGTGAGCTAACACTCACTGTGGTTTTTCCCTTTTTGGGTTTTCCACGTAAAAATCCTAGTCTCTATGTGTTATGTCTTTATGGTTGTTGCTCTTATGTTTGTTTTGCTTTCATGTTATTGAATTAGGTAAATGGATTAATGAATATGTGAAAGAGAAGTTTTATAGAATACCGATTCACCCCCCCTCTCAATATTCTTTGTGATCAGCAACATTTGGTTCACATCAATTAACATCTCAAATTGAGAGCCATTCATTATGGTTAATGTTCCTAAATCTTAGATGATACTTGATCCCAATGATTGGTTTTCATCATTGTTTTGCATCAACGTTGATGTACATGAGCAACATCTAGAATCATTCATTCTTCATCTCTCCTCGTGATAGGAGATTTTTAATACAACTTTTCTCTCTCTTCTTTTAAGGGATACACTCTCTTTGTACTTTGGCATTCTTTCAAATTGTACATGGGTATCTATTATGCTACATCTTGTTGAGGCCCATTTCTTTATTACTTTAGTTGAACTTATGGGAGGTTGGTGTAATTAATTTTTACACCTTATTATTAAGTATATTTAGGTAATTTCATGTTATTTACATGAGTAAATTAGGAAATATGAGCACAAGTCAATTCCCTTGATTGATGGGATTATTTTCCACCTCTACCTCATTCACCTCTTTGATTAATGAGTTATGTGCCATATCTCTATCATCAAGCCGATTTCACTTGACATCTCTAATCCTAAACTGAATCAATTCTAGTTTACTTCTCTCCTCTACAACACTTATCACCCTAACTTATGCATGTCCAAAGTCTATATATTAGTTGTCTATTTCTTTATTTATACTCTCTTGAATACTGATATTGGAACATAGTTATTCTAATCTTGTTTGCATATTGACTTAGTGTCATTTGGTTTTTATTTGTAGGCTAATTTAGTATTTCACAATCATTATTAAATCTAATAAGTTGCACCCCTACACTTGTGAATGAGTGTTTGACACCACAAAACCTACAAGTGAAATCAATACATAATCAATAGCATCCACACAAATCTCAAATCTTTATAATTGAATAAAATCAATAATAATATATGTATCCATTCTAGTCCTAAAATTTGAATTCACAAACATTGGTTATTAAAACTATTCAACTTTAGCCAAGATATAAATTATAGTTTTGTCCAATCAAGTTAGTCATAAAACATGAGAAGAGAAGAAAACTTAATTTCACAATATCCTTATTCCAACTTGCAAGTCAAATTTTAGGTTATGACATTGTGATAATCATTGTGATTATAGGTAATAATGAAATCTTGAATTTGCAAGTCCCAAACCTAGTATATATTTTTGACCTTCTTGATCTAGAACTTATTGTTAAAACCATGCTTCTTGATAACTTGCATCCACTAGTAATATATATAAATTATCATTCTTGAGAAGTGTACCAACCAATCAACATGATAAAGTGAGACATTATAGATTGTCTTGAAGAACCATCCCTTGGTATATGAGTGGTAGGACTCTATAGCACCATTGTCTTTCATTCATTGCATGTTTTAAGTGTTTGGAATCATCTAAGCCCACATAACCTCTCTGTGAATCAACTATTCCTCAAAATATTCCATGAAGGATGGTTGGGTCTTTCTATAGTCATCAACAATCATGCAAGACTTGATATTTGTTGTATCCTCCTCCAACGAATTATGCATAATATATCCAAGTATATAAAACATATCTTGTTATATCATCTCTAATCTTTGTGATTAATGTCTTGAGCTATGCATGTCTCACATGCCAAGAGCACAAATATATGGTGCAGCCACGGTAGGAGGGTTCACAGAATGAACTATCTAGACCTTGCAACAAGAGTAAACACAACAGAAACAACTCGAAGATATGAAACAAATGTAGATTCAACCATTTAGTATATCACAGAATTCAAATACAATTTAGCCAGCAACATGCGAGCTTACAATTAGGGCCCATAGGCTTGATTACATGATATATGAATAAGCATAAGATATAGCTTTTAAGCTCCTTCACACAAAATTAAACTTTCTATCTTCTAAATTATTAGGACTTGATAACTGCTTTCCTAGGCATCTATTACATAAATATATATCATTTCCGGTACAAAATATTCCTCTGCGTCAGCCAAGGAAGATCACAAACTCCAATGAAGAGCTATAACATGTGTACACAGATAGGTCATGCTTAAACAAATATAGTTCTTCCGCAAATGAATGGAATGATGTGCAGATCTCAGGGAAGGTCAGCCATGAACCAAAGATCATCAAATGATGTGTCATTAGGCTCTGCAGATTGGGAAATGCTCCACAAGTCTTCTCCCTTGGCTAATTGTCTAAGAGTGTCATGGTGCTCTGTTATGAGAAAACAATTGATCTTCTGATGGCAATATCTTTCCAATAACTAGTCCAAATGCTCTAAAAATTGGATATGATGTAGATGAACATGTCTAGATGCTAAGTCTAGCTTCACAAGGTCTAAAATGCAACTGTGGTAGAATGCAGACCAAAATACAAAAATTGGTACTGACTGAACTAAATTAGAAAATGAAAGGAAACAAACTGAGATGCAAACAAAGTGAAATGCAAATGTTTTTTGGTTGATGCAAGATTACTCTTGAACTAGGGATGCTCCTGCATCAAACATCTGGGGTTATTGAAAAAGTGAGTCCCTCACTTTGCTGGGACTAGAAGAAAACCAAGACGGTCTACCTCAGTCTGAGAAAGCCATGATGAATCTTCTTCCAGTTTGCCTTTCCACTTCACAAGGTATTTTTTTTACTGTCTTCCTCTAGTGCTACGTCCAACTCTGCTGTCCAAAATGTCTTCAATCTACTCCAGTGCTTGTTGTGGTAACTATTGCTTCAAGTCTTCCTCATTATTGTCACTGAACTCTGCTTCATGATACTGATATAGGTTTGCAATGTTGACAATAGGTGATATACCCAATGTCTCCAGTAGTTGTACTTCATACACATTTCCTAAATCAAATTTTATGAGTATCCTACAAGGTCCAAACTTCTTCATCTTCAACTTGTTATACGTTCCAACTAGAAATCTTTCTTTTCTCAAGTATACCATCATTTCATCTCCAACTAAAAATTCCTTGTGTCTCCTCCTCTCGTCTGCTTGCTCCTTATATTTGTTGTACATAGCCTCTAAATGCTTATTCACCTAATTATGCACTGTCTCCATATGTTTTGCAAATTCCTCTTCTTCTGCACTTCTCTTTTCTACCACACTAGTATCTCTCAACTCTACAACTCCTCTAGGGTTTACTCTGGTAACAATCTCAAAAAAGTGTTCTTTCGGTACTCCTATTTGGTAAATTATTATATTCAAACTCTGCTTGTGAAAGAATCAAATCCTAACTTCCTGTCTTCTCTCCAACCAAACATCTCAACAAGTTTCCCAAACTCCTATTCACTACTTCTATCTATCCATCAGTTTTTGGATGAAATGTTGAATTGAACTTCAAATCTATCTTCATCTTCTTCCAAAGTGTCTTCTAAAAGTATCCAACAAACTTTGTATCCCTGTCTAAAACTATACTCTTAGGTAATCCATGCAATCTCACAATCTAATTGAAAAATAGGTCAGCTACATGCACTACATCAATTGTCTTCTTACAAGGTATGAAATGTGCCATCTTTGAAAATCTATCCACCACTACAAATATTGAATCATGTCCTCTCTGTGTCTTAGGCAATCCCATTACAAAATCCATACTTATGTCTTCCCAAGGTCTCTTCGGTACTATCAAAGGTTTATACAATCCAGTATTTTGACTACTCCCTTTTGTAACTTGACAAACTCTGTAACTCTTCACAAATTTCCTAACATCCTTATGTATCTGAAGCCAAAAGTAGTTTTCACTTACCAATGCCACTGTTTTATCAATGCCAAAATGTCCTGCCAATCCAACACTGTGTTTCTCCTTCATCAAATTGTCTCTCATGGAACTTCTAGGTATGTACAATTGATTTCCTCTGAACAACATATCCTCCTGAATGAAATAATCCAACCACTTACTCCTATTTGTCACAATAGGTTCCTTGCATGATTTCCAAGGTTCTATAAAATCAGTGTCTCCCTCATACATGTTCTTCAATTCATCAAATCCTATCACTTCAACTCTAATCTCTATCAACAAGTTTCTTCTCCTACTCAATGCATCTACAACTTTGTTTGATTTTCAACTCCCATGCTTCAACACAAATCTATAACTCTGCATGAGCTCTACCCATCTCATATGTCTCTGATTCAACTTACCTTGACTATTCAAATATTGCAAAGCTTGATGGTCTGTATACAACACAAACTCCTTCGGCAACAAGTAATGTCTCCACTTCTTCAAGGGTTGAATTATGGCATAGAATTCTTGATCATAAACTGAATATCTCCTCCTTGCATCATTCAACTTTTCACTGAAATATGCTACAGGTCTACCTTCCTAACTTAACACTGCTCTGATTGCATTCCCACTTGCATCACAATCTACTTGAAATACTTTATTGAAATCCAGTAATGCCAAAATAGGTTGCTCTGTCACTTTCTGTTTCAACAATTCAAAACTCTTATTTGCTCCTGATGTCCACTTGAAATCTTTTTTGTCACCTCTCATTCTCTTTGTCATAAGGTTACAAACTGAACTAAAATTTATGATGAACTTTTGGTAGAAACTAGTCAATCCATGAAATGATCTGACTTCTCCAATGCTCTCCAGTGTAGGCCATTCAACAATTGCTCTTACTTTCTTAGGGTCCATCTTCAATCCTTCCGCAGAAATCACAATCCCAAATATACCAACTCTTTCTTCATGAAACTACACTTCTTGATATTTATCAACAATTTATCTTCTCTCAGTCTCTGCAAAACTTGTCTCAGGTGCTGTAAATGTTCCTCTTTTGTCTTACTAAAAATCAGAATGTCATCCAGATATACAATAACAAACTTATTGAATTCAGGACAGACAACTGAGAGGGGGGGTGAATCAGTTGTCCAAAACTTGCTTCTAATTCAAACACTTAAATCCTCTTTGTTATTTAATAGCATATCAATTAATCACTCATGAAAGCATAAAGCATAAACACCAGAGTAGATACACATCAACACATGAGACACCAAGATTTTGACATGGAAAACCCAGTCAAGGGAAAAACCATGGGGTGATTAACCCAAGGATTATTCTCTATTAGAAGAATAAGAAAAATGGATGGCACATGCCAATTAGGGCTCACTGCCTGAGCACACTGCTCACAAGAGGCACACTGCCTACAAGAGACACACTGTCTACAAAGTAACAAGTATCACAAACTTGAACTAGAGATTGACATCTTTACCATGCCTGGATCAGTTCCATTTAAGCCCAAAAACTCCTGCTCTACCTTTCGCTCTTCTTCTTCGCTATACCACTCTCATCCGCACCAAGACACACTTCAAAATGAATTCACAATCCCTTATTTATACAAGGCATCGACTTAGGAACAATCATCTAAGTCGGCAAACACCTACAAGATCATTCGCAAGACGTGTAATACATCCGGTCGGCCAGTCACAAGAAGAACACCAATATCCGTGGTTATTCTTCAGATGCAAACTCTAACTTCAATGCGGACCACCAATAAGAATTGTACATGATCCAAAGATCACCAAAACCTTTCCTAAGTCATCAAGAGCATCTGCACTTTATCAGCTTACTGGAATTCTTCTCTTCTTCATCCAGAACTTCAAGAACACAGTCTGTCATCACTGTCATAATGAAAAGGGGCTTCTGAACCTCCAAACCATGAACAAATATATTTGTCACTTCACACGGACTTCTTCAACACTCTCTCGAATCCGCAGAATGAGATAATGCAATTCCGGAGCTCACCGGACCAATCTGTGACACTTTGTCACCACTGAACATCTGTTGGAACCGGTTCTACTTGAGTGACCATAACTTATTCAGATCTTCATGCGGACCTCTGAAATCTTGATTGGAGCATCTCAAGACTCATATCTACAAACCCTTTAAACCGTATCCTCTGATCTTCACCTTATCTTGGACTTTTACCTTAATGTCGTCACTGTTCCTGATTGAGACTAATTTCCTCAATATCCTCAGCACACAGCTCATCCAATCCTTCTCATTAATGCAATATGAGTATGTTGACATCAATGACAACACTGGTTATCCTCATACTTGCAACAAAACTTACCCAAGAATTTCTTCAAAACTTCATTCATCAATCTCATGAAAGTACTAGGTGCATTTGTCAATCTAAAAGGCATCACTAACCACTCATACAATCCTTCATTTGTCTTAAAAGAAGTCTTCCATTCATCTCCTTCTCTGATTCTGATCTGATAGTATCCACTCTTCAAATCTATCTTTGTGAAATATCTTGCTCCACTCAAACAATCCATAATATCATCCATCCTAGGTAAAGGAAATCTATACTTAACTGTGATCTTGTTTATTGGTCTAGAATCATTACACATTCTCCATTCTCCATCTTTCTTAGGTGCTAATACTACAAGTACTGTACAAGGACTCAAACTTTCTCTAATCAAACCTTTCCTCAACAATTCTTGTATCTGTCTATTCAATTCTTCATTTTCTGTCAGTGTCATTCTATGTGCTACTTTGTTAGGCAAACTAGCTCCTAGTATAAGATCCATGTGATGACTGATACTCCTAATTGGTGGCAATCCTTTAGGTACATTGTCTGATATGATGTCTTCATACTCTGTCAGCAATTCAATTATCTCCTCCGGTTGTACTTCTTCATTCTCCTCCTTAATGTTTCAAGCTTCTTAGGAATCAAAGCACAACACATATTCTCATGTCTCAAGCTATCCATAAATTTCCTTCCATCTACCAAACAGATTGTAACATTCCCACATACTTCACTCTTAGGATCATCTTCCAAAGGAATCAAAGTAATTCTCCTTCCATTTGCTGTTATAGTGTATGTATTCTTTCTCCCATCATGTATAGCTTTTCTATCATACTGCCAAGGTCTACCCAACAAGATATGACAAACATCTATAGGCATAATATTACACAAGACTTCATCATGATAAGATCCAATATGAAATTTCACCAAACATTACTCACTCATTAGTACCTTATGATCATCCTGAATCCATGGTATCTGATAGGGCTTAGGGTGTTTCAATCTTTCCAACTTCAGCTTAGTCACCATCTCCTCCGAAACTAGGTTATCTGAACTACCACTATCAATAACAACTTTACAACATTTACCTCCTAATTTGTAGCTGGTTCTAAACAAACTTTTCCTCTGCAGTGGTTCCTCATTTGTCTCTACTTGAAATAGTTCTCTCCTCATCACAAGTGATTCTCCTTTCTTAGGTTTACCAACTGTAATGTTGGAAAATGTCCCCTTGGGGGATTTTCCCTCATAAGGTTTAGCTCCTAGGTCTTTTATCTGTATTTAGGACATCTTGCATCATATTTTGACATCCTGATGAATTGAACCCTAAGTTTCATGATAAATGGGACCTAGGGGGATCCCTTGAACCTAACCCTAACCAAAATAGGGAGGGAGGACTTGGGCACCCATGCCCTAATCTTGCCCTATTTTAGGTCAGTCCCAAATTTTAAGTGTTGGCTTGTGGCTGTTATTTGGGTCCTATGCCGACACGGTAAGTTTCAATTACAAAATTCTTGGCGGGAGTGTTTGTAATTGCATATATAAGCATGTTTAGGCATTCATTTGTAAACTAGATGGACATTAGATGATTATTGTGATTCTTTATGCATTCTAAAGGTGATTCAAGACATTCATTATGTGGCAAGAGCAGATATTGTGTTGTTTATGTGTTTGTATTTGCAGATTTGAGCATCCATCTCCTCATGGCATGAAGAGCTTCTTCCTTTCATGAGATCTTCACTACAAGGTGATATCATTTGTGTTTTCAAGCATTTATCATTTGGTTTTCACCTTTGTCCTCCAAGGGCACGCACTCTCTATCTGACAACGGTGTTCAGAAGGCTTGAATGTCTCTCCGAGACTTGACTAAGGCAAGCCTCTAAACACCACAACCCCCTCCCCATTTTCCCGTGATTGCAAGTTACAGGTTGAAGAAGCAGGAAAAGTGGAGTTGCAGGAGAGTGTTGCAGAGTGTCAGATTTGCAGATCAGAGTTGAAAATAGGGCCCTGGACTCGGGTGCCTACTCATTAGTCCTCTAGTTTCCGTGATGAAAAAATCTCTATGACAGCAGGAACAGGTTGCAGATCAAGTTCCCAGATCCTGACAAAAATTAGGGCATTGGAAAATAGCTGCACATTTATCTGTCATTTTACTTCTTCCTGTCACAACATTTTTAGTAATTTGTCTGTTTGCTTCCATATTTGCATAATTAGGGTTTTGATGTATAATTGAGTATAATTGGCAATCAAATCATCCTAATCCAATCTTCCCTCCATTCCTAAGTAACCAAGGGTTTGATAGTGTATTTCCACTTGACCCAAAGTCCTTAAATGTATAAGGGTGAAAGGAGGATATACACTAAACTATCAAAAACCAAATATCCAAATTTTACCCTTTACACCAACTAAACTAGGGTCACCGAGTTCAACAGGTTCTTCTTCCACATAGGCTTCTCTTCCACTGTTCTCTGTTCTCTTGCTTGTACTGCCCTGATTACATTCAAATGCTCTATGTCCTTCACCTCCACACTTGAAACAGGTGCCTCTGAATGTTCTCCTATCAGGTCCTCTTCCTTCTCTTCTGTATCCTTTACTCTGGTACGGACTAGGGTTCCCTCTCCGGTAGAAATTTCTGTCATCTCTCCGGTATGCATTGTTATCTCTATCCTCCTTCTTGAATGTGTTCTCTTGTCTGTTCTACTCTGCATATGATCTCTCTCCTCTGGAAAATGTTCTACCTCTCTGAAATTTACCTCCTCTACCTCTCTATCTCTAATCATGCCTCTTGTTCAACTTCTCTTCAACTTTCAAGGCAAATTGATATGCTTCCTCCAAAGATGTCATCCTTACCAAGCTTAGTTCTTCTTAAATGTTCAATCTCAGTTCATTGATGTATCTAGCCACTTTCTCCTTGCTTGCTTCACTATGTCATGTCCTTATGATCATCTTATGAAATTCTTCAGTTTATTCCTTCATAGATTTCTCCTTTTGTTTCAGGTTTTGCAATCTCTTCAATAATTCCAACTCATAGTCAGCAGGTATAAACTGATTCTTCAATTTTGTCACCATCCTATCCTATTTTGTAATCTTTTCTTTTCCTCTTCTATTCCTATCCAACTGTACTTCTTTCCACCATATAGCAGCATGTCCTTTCAACTTTGTCTTTGCAAATTTCACATTCTCTGGATCTTCAACTTCTTCATACTCAAAGTATTCTTCCATGTCACTTATCCAGTCAATCAACTCTTCAGGGTTCAAATTGCCAGTATAGTTCAGCACATCAACTCTAGGCCTCTTCCCAATCTTTGAAATAGCTCACAACATCTTTACTTGATCTGATTCTTCTTCTTCATCACCTCCTAAGGTTTTGACAATTTGTTCAAAGGATTGAAATTCCTCTTCATCATCACTTTCGACATTAGGTCTCGGTGTCAATCCTCTTCACCTATCTTCCTCAATAGCATCCAATCGAATTCTCATTATTTTCATCATTTCCCTCATCTCATCCATCCTACTAGCCATTGTTCCAATAGTAAGGATTCTCCCCGGCGGAATCTTCCTAGGATCAAGTGCAAACTACCTCAATTCGGCGATCGGGCTACAAGGTGACAACTGCCTCACAATCGGTGATCAGTTGCAACACAAGTAACCTACCTCGAATCGACGATCTATCCATAGCAAGATCTTATGGAATTCCTTGAACAACTTCACTCACTTCACTCCTAAAGATTCAAACTTTTGCTTTGATACCACTTGGTGCAGTCACGGTAGGAGGGTTCACAAAATGAAATGTCCAAACTGTCTAGCAAGAGTAAACACAACGGAAACAACTCAAAGATATGAAATAAATGTAGATTCAGTCATTTAGTATATCATAGAATTCAAATACAATTCAGCCAACAACATGCAAGCTTACAATTAGGGCCCACAGGCCTGATTATAGAATATCTGAATAAGTATAAGATATAGATTTTAAGCTCCTTCGAACAAAATCTAAACTATCTATCTTCTAAATTATCAGGACTTGATAAATTCTTTCCTAGGCATCTCTTACATAAATATATATCATATCCAGTACAAAAGATTCCTTTGCGTCGGCCAAGGATGTAGTGCCCCCTTATTGTTGGCTTGTGATAGTGGTAGTTCTGCATTGCTCTCTGTTAGTCAGAGACAGTTGTTAGTCTTTCATTGCATTGATACAGTTCTGAGACATTTGATTAGTAGGGTATGATTTATGTTTATTTTGATCTTGATGGACTATGTTCAACTGATATAATTAGACATGTGTTATGAGTTTATGATGGCATTACTATTATTCCAATTATGATGCAAATTAATATTATCATGTGTCATTTGATTTATTAGTGTTTGAATTTAGATAAAAGTTGTTATGATATTGTTTCAAGAGCAGAGACGGTGTAGTACTACTCACTTCAAGCACCCTACTACGCCATGATTCTCTAACTGTGTGTGTGTGTTGACATAAATGTAATCAACCAATTGTTTGGATGCAAGCTGCAAGTAACGAGCCTTGACTCCACTTGATATAGCAGGTTTGGGCGGGCTCTTGCACTAATGGGTATCAGTGATGGGAGATAACGCGAGGTCTATTCCACTAGGTCAGTCTTTGTCTTCTGTTGTGGTCTCGAGTCGTGTTGTGATGCTTGGTCCTTGCCTATTAGGTTTGGTAATCTCGTGTTGTGGTGTATAGTCGAGTTGTGTTAATTATGTTCATGAGTGGTTGGAAAATACTTTAATGATTTATTATTAACTAATAATGCTTCTTTTATGTTTATTGGATAATATTTGTTTTGGGCTTAGAACTTTGAATGACACCTTGGTTAAATTTTATAATAGACTAGAATTAATTATCTGTTGTCCAAGAATATTTGTGTCATAAGTTGTGGTTTTGGGTTATTAGTATCTAGCTAATTAAAGAATAATTTTGGTTATGTATTAATGGTTGTTGGTTGTCAGATATGATTCTAGATTTGGGAATCTTTATAAAAAGTAAGAATTGAAATTTGTTAGAGTAGTGGGATGCGGGGTAACGGATGTATGTCTGCATTAATTTTATGAGTTGAACCATTTTTATATGGGGAAATTTTTTGTTCGAAAAGGAGTTGGGAAGAGAAAGGTAGAAATTGCTAAGCAAAAATGAAAGAATTTGGTTGCAGGAACTGGAGAAAATTGGAAGGGGACTGAAATCTGGGTATGCTTTGATTATAAAAATATACTTCTTTGATTAATGGGGTTTATTTTTTTATCTGTGTGCTTCTACCATTGATGGATCTATTCCTTTCAACTATTTTTCTTTAAACTTTGAGAAAGGTTTCATACTCCCTTATCAAAGTTGTTGAACCCAAATGTTATTCCTCAAGCCTGGAATCATCTATTGATCTGGGTGTGTTGTGATTTTGATTTGAGATTAATGATCTGAATTAATCATCTTGCATGTGTCATTAAAGGCTTCATTTTGGTCTATGTTCATTTGATAATTCTTTCTTTCGGATTTCAATTGTTTAAACCTTATGGGATCATTTTGGTCTACAATGTCGATCTTCACCAATCTATGCAAAACTACCGGCATGTAGAGAAATTCTCAACCTGCATTGGATTCTTAAATACTATGTTCTAATTGATCTCAGTAATGAACTAATTGGCCTACATGTCAATGTCTTTTGAACCTCTTTATCGCCCTCTTGTTAGAACTTTTAATCGACCTTTGTTGGGCCTTCATTTATTTTGATCTTTGAGAAGAAAAAAAATTGTGGCCTTACTCTGGTTTAATCCTCTGGTCTTTGCTTTGATAAAAACATCTTACTTTGATCTCCTTTTTGAATCCAATGTTACTCTCTCTACAAAACTGATTTGAGTAAGATTATATGAAATCTTTGACTAAACTATCAATGCTATTTGTAGCGAATTGTACCTATTCTTGGAATCAATATCTACTTGTAGCCTTTTGATAATGTTATCTTGTTGATGTGTCTTTAAGCATTTCATTCTCTCTGTGCCAGACGATGTTTTCACTCTCTGCCAGGCGTGCTTCTTTGTTGAAACCTCTGATGAATTACATCCAACGCTTTCTCTTTGTCATGGCGTCTAGTTTTGAGCTCTTAATCTTTTCTTCTGGTATTCCCCTTCCCCAGCCAGATTGTTGTCGTACGGCCTCCTTGTACTATGCATTTCCTCAAGATTTTATTATAATCTAGTTTTGTGTAAAGATAGAGACTATTGGGTTTCTTCTCTCAAATCGTTGATCAATTAAATTTCTGTATGAAAGATTAGGAATAGAATCTCTCAGAGTAGGCAGTCTCTTTATGCCAAGTTTCCATTTCCTTTATCAAGAGACTGGCTGTGCGTTTAGTAGTAAAATTGAAAATGTGAATTTTCAAATTAAGATGTGTGTGTCTATTAGAAATTTTATGTGGTAGCCGATTGATGGGATCCTCGCTCGTAGGAAGATGTTTATCTTTGGTTGGAATATTGGAAGTGGTCGTATGTTAGGACATTGTGTAGGTTTTAGTAGTTTGTTGGGAATTGTTTAATGTTAGCTAGTGACTTTATGAATGCTTATAGAGTTTATTTGTATATATTTGTAGTTGTTTAGAAATCGGGCAGCGATGGGAAAATTCCCATACTTGTTTTGGTGCTTGATTTAGAATTATGTTGTGTAGATGTTAGTGGATAATAGATGCTTGTAAAGAATTTATGTATAGTTGTTGATATTATAAATGTTAAGTGGTAAATGATAAGTTAGGAATCCATGCTTTTAGGGAATTATTTAAGTTTATAATGTTTGATTTGAAATTGTATAATGTTAGATAGTAAGTTATGCTTATAGAAATTATATGTATATAATATAGTTGTTGTTTTTTGCAATTGGTAAGTATTAGAATATTGTTATAGTTAAATGATCACCAGAAGTTTTATACTTATTTGTATTTGTTCATAGTAGGAAGTTTAATTAGTGAAGCTTAGATGGAAAATTCTTGTTTAGCTTTTATACTATGGTTTGTTAGGAGATGGTAGTCGTTAGGAAACTAGCTAGGAGGTTTATTTTGGAATTGTAGGGAAATTATTATTTTGTAAACTAGAATGTTATTTGAAATAAAGTTAAAATCTCATAAGTTGATTTCATGATTGAATTAGGAGTTCATTGAATTTCTTATGCATGATTGCCCTCCTTGTCGTATCTTTATGCTAGTATTGGATCATTATGTTACTTTGGGGTTGAGTTTATGTCTATGATTTGGTTTATTGTGAAGTGGGAATCTTGAGAGAAGTCATAACTACTTGGTGTCAAGACGCGACAGCGTTGTCCTTGTCGGGTAATGGTTACTGTAACATTGGTTTTTGTGTTCAACCTATCTAACTCCAGAGGTGTGATTCTTGTTTTTAGTTCATTATTGTGGCATGCCATTGTAATGAGATAATGGAACCAAGTTTGTTTCGGATGGGGGAAAAGACTTGTGAATTTGGAACTTTATAACTATTTTTATATCATGTTGGTTGTGAAAAGTTAGATGTCTTATAGTCCCTCACTCATGAATGTCTTTTTTTAAAATGTTGTATAAGGGTTGCTAGCGTAGAAGGGAGAGTGGCTTCCATGGTGGGGCCGATGCCTAGTGTGAGGCCGCCTGGGTAACCCCATGGAAGTTGTAAGCAAGTGGAAACTTAAAAACTTAATTAGGAGGGTTGGGGTAGTAAAGCACATAACAAGATAAGTAAGCTACCTCACCCATGCCTTGAGTGCTCTGGCAGGCTAAGGATGGGATGAGAAGGCCTGGTTGGCAAGGCTGACCTCCTTGTCTCCATGAGAGGACATGTCGGTTCTACATGTGTCACCCTATGGGGCCAGTGCCTAGAGAGAGGTTGCTAGGGTAACCATAGATGGGGGCTGGCTTCTGGTGAGAGATAGCCTAGGTAACCCATGCTAGGACCATGCAATGACACTCTCCTCACTGCATCTTAGCTACTTCCCTCTTTATTCTTTCATTGGCACCTTTGGAGTGATGTCTTGTCTTATGCAGCCTTGTTGATATGGTCAGTTGTGTCAAGTCCGTTGTCGTTTGGTTATATTAGATGTTGTTACTTTGGCTTAGTGGAATCCTCGTTGTTATCTCCTAGCTTAGAGGGGTGGACCTCAGGGTTCCACATGGTTGGGTGGCAGAGCTATCCATTAGCCTTCTTAGAGATTCGGTTCGAGTCTTGTGCAGAGGTGTTCTAGTTCCAGTTTGCTTTCCACCCTTAGAGTTGTTGTTTACTTTCAGATGTATTCTTTTGTAAACCGACACGATCAGTCTTGTATTCTTGCATTGTAACTTTGTATATTAACTATCTTGTAAATGTAAAATTTGTTCTTTCTGTAGTATCGATATAATGTATTTCTCTTGTGTGGTTTAGCTTTCATTGCATTGATGCAGTTATGTTTCCCTAGAGGAGTTAGAAGTCCACTTTTCTTCATGTTGTGTATTATGATATCTTGGGTTATTGTTAATGCATTTACTTGCTTCAAAAAAAAAAATTATTTTTGTAAGTTTGCACTTTTAGTCTAGCACTCTAGGGTTACATGACGAGGCATTACAAAGGAAGATCACAAACTCCAATGAAGAGCTGTAACATATGTACATGGATAGGTCAGGCTTAAACGAATAGAGTTCTTCTGCAAATGAATGGAATGATGTGTGGATCTTGGGGAAGGTTGGCCTTAAACTAAAGATCATCAAATGATGTGTCATTAGGCTTTGTAGATCGAGAAATGCTCTACAAGTCTTCTCCCTTAGTTGATTGTCTGAGAGTGTCAAGGTGCTCTGTTATAATAAAACAGTTGATCTTCTGATGACGATATCTTTCCGGTAACCGATCCAAATGCTCTGAAAATTGGATATGATGTAGATGAACATGTCTAGATCCTAAGTCTGGCTCTGCAAGGTCTGAAATGCAACTATGGTATAATACAGACCAAAATACAAAAACTGCTACTGACTGAATTAAACTAGAAAATGAAAGGAAACAAACTGAGTTGCAAACAAAGTGAAATGCAAATGTTTTTTGGTTGATGCAAGATTTCTCTTGAACCAGGGATGCTCCTGCATCAATATATATATCATATTTGAACACCTCTCTATATTATAAAATGTAACTTATTGTCAACAACTTTACATAATATTAATTGTCACTGAAGGATATAACAAATACAAAAATACATGGTTGGAATTAAATATCAAGCACTTGATGGCTTTGATCTTAGCACTTGCATCACCCACGATGAATACAATGAGTAGATCTATTGAATTTTCTTTATATGGACTCTTTGGAGAAGAATGCACATCAAACATGCAATATTAGATACACAAGACATTCAAATAATGACCCATACAATAGGTAGCCCCATATTCTTTGAATCGAATGCTAGCAATGTGTACAACTAAAACTACAATAAGACATGTGAGACAAGGAGTCAATATAGCATCTTATATGAGTGTACACATTAAAACTAACTCAAATAATGAATTCATAGAGAACCTTCATTACATACATGCCAAACATTGAATCCATGGCCAATAGGTTGTTGTGACCATACTGAAGCATTCACTCAAATTAATCTAGCATTTGAAGTTCCAAAAAAATTGGGATCTCTCCATCCCCATTAGCACCAATAGTATTGTTTTCATAATATGAAAACCATTTATCATGATTTGCTTGTATGCACTATTGTACTAGCACTCCAAAATTTTAATTTAGTTTTCTATTTTTAAGATCTTATGTTATTTTCTAGGTCTTTAGTTTTTCCTTCTTGGCATGCTTTTGCAACCCTACAACTGGCAAGGACTCTAGTTGCATTGCAGCTCTTGTTAATAATTGTCTTGGTATTATTGTATTAAAAATCTTACACTTTGTAATTAGATTATCAAAATTAAATTAACGATGTCATTTAATTATCATAGTCTATTATTTTTGGGATAACTGTATAAGCATGATACATGGCTATGTATAAATATTCAATTTAATTCAATTAAACATACAAAGTTATAATTCAAATAAATGTTTGATGTTATTAAAGGAAAATAAAACACACTTTATAGTTCATTTATGTATTTAATTGATTAAAAAACTAGTATATGTATATTAGATAAATATATGTAAAAGATGCCAAGGGATATCGTTATCGAGGCACCTATGCCACTTATATCACAAATCCAACAAAAAATAGGTGCCTCAATAATGATATCTCTCAGCTTCTTTTACATAGATTTATCTAATATAGGTTTTCTATTAGCATCCATAGTTGCGGCAGGTAAAATGTTAATTTAGTGTCCAACATTATTTTAATGAATCAATCATATTAGTTTAACTAATAATAGAGTAATAACTTTGCATTAGATAAAATGAAAATGAAGAATCATTTAATATTCATCAAAATGTGGCATACACATCACAAAAATTGTGAAATAATGAATCATTTCATATTCATAGAAACAAATTTTTTATAAGTACATAACATTATTTATCTTCGAATAACTTTAGTCTCTCTTCCTCAACTTTGTGGTTGGAAGGTAGATTATTATTGAGACTATCTAGCCTAGATTTTTCTACTCTGGAACTATCCCACTTATTTTTGAATTTGGTTTTGAGTAGGAATGGCTGGTGATAGTCAAGGGGCCCGTGATCCAATCCCCTCCCGCTACATATGGGGATTCTATTTCTGGCACGAGTTGTCATGTTGAACACATGACTCCGTCCTTGGATCTAAGAAATAGAAGGAGGCCCTCGTGGGCGCTGCTCATAGTGGTGGTTCATGTCCAATGAGTGTTCTGGTCCTTTCTAAGTGTGAGAGTGCTAAGGATCTAAAACTACCAGATTGGACCATCTTAAGGGTGGTGGCATCCATGGAGAATATGCTCATGGGGAAGTTATTTGCTTGCAGACCCAACATTGACTTGGTTAGAATATGGGTGGCTACCAAGTGGGTGCTTAAGGGGAGCATCTGCTAGCACCATGGCAGGTGGAATGTTCCTTTTTAAGTTTACTTCTCAAGAGGATCTGTTGTCGATCCTAGCTGGAGGCCCATGGTTATACGGGAAGCATTCACTTTCTCTATGTAAATGGAAACCTGGTTTTCACCCTAAAGCAAATCTTAACCAATCTACTCCGGTCTGGGTTAGGCTTTCGGGTCTCCCACTGGAATATTAGGATGAGGAAATATTTTCCTGGATTGGTAATTCCTTCAGGGATTATGTGATAGTCAACAAGGTCACCAAGGCAAAGGCAAGGTTGGTTTATGCCATATTCTATGTTAATGTTGACATCCTCAAAACCCTTCCCACCTCCATTATTCTAGAATCTAAATATGGGAAATGGAACTAGTGCATTCTTTATGAGAATTCCAGGGTCTTTTGTTAGAACTACATGAAACTAGGATATGTCTTTACCTAGTGCAGGGCCCCCAAATGCCCCCATCTCAGAAGGAGGTGCGAGAGGATTTGGTTGGGAACTCTGAAGACTATCCCTTTAAGGAGGATATCCTCAAACTTGTTGATTCCCCCCAGTTCCCTGGCTAAGAATACTGAGGTAGATGGGTCTATGGGGGAAGCCCACTAGGGACTCTTGGAGAAGGAGGTCATGATGTCCATGGGGGGTGACTAGGGACTGGTATCCAGTGGGGAGGCTCAAGGGTCAGTGGAGCAGGTGGTTAAGGAAGATTTGGGTACTAATAGCCAGGTGGAAGACCTTAGTGGCAGGTCTAAAGAGAGGGAGGAGGGTGAGTTCATCTAGACTTCTAGAACACAAGTGGTTGAGAATGCCCTGAAGGAAAATGTTCAAGACATTCTTTGTCGCAACCCTGAACAAAAGACAGGGGGCTTGAAGTTGGGGGTAAGAACACTAGAGAAAAAGTTTTCCCTGATCCCAGGAGCAAGCACTAGCAGGAATACAAAGGACTTGGAGGGTTGGTCCATTGCAAAGAAGAGAGGGAAGGGCTACAGTAGAAAGACTATGGATGTGGGAGGGGATAATAGCAAGTGTAGGCCTTCACTCATGCAAACAAGACAATGAGAGATGGAAAAGGAAATTGCTAGTGGTAGGCAGACCACCTTGGTGGTTCCCCCTAGGTGGACAAAAAAATGAAAATTGTCTCATGGAACATTGGAGGGCTAAATAGCCCTCACAAGAAGTTGCTTGTTAAGAACTGCATTTATAACAATAAGGTGGATATTTTGTTACTGCAAGTAGTTAAGATGACTAAGGAGAACTTCAATCTGGTGGTTAAAAACATCTAGCCTAATGCTAATTATGCCATTAGTGGAGCCCAAGGAGCTTTGGGAGGTATTTCTACCTTATGGAACCATAATCTCCAGGGGGTGGTGGTGTCTTGTTCTAGGCATTGTCTTGAAATCTCCTTCCAATGTAACTTTATTCAGTGGACCCTGGTCAATGTCTATGCTCCAAATACATGCAACAGGAGAAAGGAGGTCTAGGATTATCTATCAAACAAAATTAAGAGTTCGAAGAAAACTAACTAGATGGTTGCGAGACCTAAACTACCCCCTCTACCCATCTAAAAAAATGGGGGGTCTTGTGGACTATTCTGATATCATAGCTAACTTGGTGGAGTTCTTAGGCAGTGATGGACTTATGGACATTGAACTAGTGGGCCAATCTTTCACCTAGTCCAATAGAAGACAAGGAAAAAATCTTATCCAGGTTAAGCTTGATAGATTTTTAATATCCTCCAACTGGGCCATAGCCAATCTTGTTAGTCTGGTGGCTCTTCCCCTAGTGGGTTCTGATGACAACCCTTTACTACTAAATTGATAAGAGAGTGTGTTAAAGGCCCTTTCCTCTTTAGATTTGAGATGATGTGGGCATTCCATCTAGACTTTAGAGATTGTCTGGTTGAGTGCTGGAAAATTCTTGTCCAAGGGTTGACAATGTATAGATTGGTTCAAAAATTGGCCAATGTTAGGAATAGAGTTAAGGGATGGAACAAGTATACCTTTGGGAATGTTCTCGTTAGGAAGAAGAACATTATGGGTCAACTATTGGAGGTTCAATCTAGGATGGAGTAGGGAGACTCATTGGAGGAATTACAAGCTTTGGATAACTCTCTTTCTAAAGATTGGTTATTGCCATTGAAGGAGGAGGAGATCTATTGGAAACAAAAATCCAAGGTTCAATGGCTGAGAGGGGGAGATAGGAACACATCTTTCTTCCACGAATCTACATTGTGGCATAGGAAGAGAAACTCTATTAATAGACTTAGGGATGAGAATGGGACTGTGGTGGAGGATGATGCAGAGATTAGGAGCTTGGCTTCCAACTACTTTGAGTCTCTTTTGGCTACTCATCATACTAGCACCCCCTTGGAAGATAATGAGACCCTTCTGGACTCCATTCCTACCATTTTGTTTGATGAAGACAATAGTCTTCTAAATAAATCAATTACAAAGGAGGAAGTTTGGGCGATAGTCTTCTCCATGGGGACCTTCAAAGCTCCAAGTTCGGATGGGTTCTGCCTAGCTTTTTTCCAAACCTTTTGGGATGTTATTGGGAAATATTTCACCAATGTGGCCAAATATTTCTTTCAAACTGGTAGACTCTTGTGGCAGTTGAACAACACATTCATATATTTGATTATGAAGAAAATTGATTCTACCTTCATGACGGACTTTAGACCAATCAACCTTTGCAATACGGTGTACAAAATCTTCACCAAGATCCTAGTCTTTAGACTACAACCTCTCCTAGATAAAATCATTGCTTCCAATCAGAAAGGTTTTGTTTTGGGCATGCAAATCCTTGATGTGGCCATCACCACTCATGAGATCATTCACTCTATTTCCAAAAGCAACACCCCAAGTATGATATTTAAACTAGACATTTCCAAAGCTTATGATAGAGTCAATTGGGATTTTTTGATTAGGGTTCTTAGAAAATTTAGTTTTCAAGATTCGGTGATCAACCTAGTGAAGGAGTGCATCTCCATAGTTAGATTTTCTATTTTGGTCAACAGTTCCCCCAGGGGTTTTTCCCCTCTAGGAGAGGTCTCAGACAGGGATACCGTCTTTCTCCCTACCTCTTCATCTTGCTCGTAGAAGTGCTTGGTAGGAATGCTTGCAACTTGTTGGGGAATGGGAGTCTTTGGGGCAATAGGCCTACTTCCACATCTCAAGCATCAGTTATCCAATAGTTTTTGGATGACACTATATTATTTGGAATTGCTTCTGTGGTCAAGGATAGAAGGTGGAAAGGTCTCCTCAACATCTATGAAGGGGCCTTTGGGCAGAGCATCAATTTTGAGAAAAGTCACATCTATTTTCTAAACACTCATGAGGCCTTGCAGCAAAAAATTACTAGAGCCTTGGGCTACTCTAGTGCGAGTTTACCTACTACCTACCTTGGCCTCCCACTTACGGTCACCAAAGTTACTTTAGACTATTGGAATTTGATTATTGAGAGAATGCAGAAGAGGCTGACTGGCTGGAAAGGAGATTTATTGAGCCAAGTGGGGAAATTTCAACTCCTTAAAGCCTCTCTTCAAGGCATCGCTAATTACTTCCTAAGCCTCTTCAAAATCCTAAGATGTGTGGCTGAGAAGATAGAGCAAATTTAGAACAAATTCCTCTAGTCTGGGGTGGAGGAAAAAAGGAGAATTATGCTTGTTGGCTGGGAAAAGGTTTGTAGCCCCAAGAGTCAAGGGAGTTTGGGCTTAAGAAGAATCCATCTCATGAACAGGGCCCTTATGACTAAGATTGGGTGGAACCTGATCTAAGGTAATAAGGATTGGGGTTATATTATGGCTGTTAAATATCTCAATGGGGATAAGGGCTACAAGGTGCTTGCTGATCTTGGTCTTCCTAAAGGCTCTATCATCTAGAATGAGACACTTAAAACTAGGGGTTTCCTTCGTAGAGGCACCAGGTGGAAGATAGGGGATGGTAGGAATGTCAATTTCTAGGAAGATATATGGTTGAAGGATTTACCCCTCAAAGAATTGGATTATGGTAGATTAGCTGATAGAGCTCGTAGGTTCTTTGGTTGTAAAGTGGATAATTACACCAGAGGACATGGGAGTATAAGGAGTTGGAAGGGTATTATAGATTGTGTTATGGATCAAAATGAGGATAAAGAGGTGGCCCTTCAACTTCAAAGGGAGTTGTTCAACTTTAGGCTTTCCCTCCTTCCTAAACAAGATCAGATGATTAGGGACAAAGACAACAAAGGTTTGTTTACTATGAAGAGTGCATATGGGCTGCTATTAGACCCCAGAGAGAACAGGTTGTGGGGAAAAATTTGTCTACCTAAGCTTTTACCCAAAATTAACTTCATCTAGTGGACTCTAATGCATAACAAAATCTTGACTCTTGATAATTTGAAGAGGAGAGGATTTCAAATGTTGAACAAGTGTGTTCTTTGTGGTGAAGAGGAAGAGACTATTTCTCACCTCATTCTACATTGTAACTTTGCAAGGGAGGTCTGAAGTCTTATTATGTAGAGACTGAATTTGTGTTGGATTTTCAATGATAGTGTGGTGGCCTTGGTCAGAGCTTGGAGGCCTCCATTTCAACCTACATTCACGGTTGTTAAGGAGCTATGGAAACAAATTCCCCCCATCTTGCCTAGAATTTGTGGAAAGAATGCAATAATAGAATCTTGAGGGAAAATTTTAGAACCCCCTTGGGGGTTTTTCAGACCTTTTCCAAATTTTTAGCGGAGAACATCAATTCCCTCAAATTCAAAGCTGTTGAGAACCCCCAGGAAAGGAAGAACAGAGTTTATTGCAATAATGGACTGTCAGCCCAAATAACTATCAAATTGACAATTCTAAAAAGATAGCTAGGGCTAAAACTTATTGGACCTTACCTCAAAAAGGCTGGTTCAAACTCAATTTTGATGGGACAGCCAAAGGTAATCCTGGGGTGGCTAGTGGAGGAGGCATAATTAGATCTGATTCAGGGATATTTGTGGCTGCTTACACAGGGGGAATTGGCATCAAGAGTAACAATGAGGCCAAAGCTTTAGCTATGTTGTGGGGTATTAAACTTGCTATTTCCTTGAACATTCAACATCTACATGGGGAAGGGGATTCACAGTTAATTGTTAATGCTGCTTTGGGATTGGCTAGTATAGGTTGGAATTTGGCGGACATTGTTGGTGATATTCAGCTACTCCTTAATGCCATGGAGGAGTACAAGGTCTCTCATACCTATAGGGAAGGTAATGTTGTGGTAGATGCTATGGCGAACCTGGGTATCAATAGTAATGGTTGGCGGTATTGGAAGCTTTCTTCCAGGCTGGATTCAGATTCTCATTAAAAAAGATGGATGCAAGCACATAGATTAAGTGTTATGGGCTTCTCGTCATTTTCACACTTTTGTTGTGTAGATGAGATTATTTTATTATGAAGGGTAATAAGTTTTAAATAATTTTGGAGTTGTTGGTTTTCAAATTGATAGCGATGGGAAAAAAATTATTATTATTCAATTCCTTCAGAGCGGGAGTATTGAGAAGGATCGAAGGGGGTTGACTATCATACCTATAAGGATGCTGAGGTGGCATGTGAGCATTGGGATGGATGATTGGATGATAGGTTGGCTTGAAAGGATGCTGAGGTGGCAAGTGATTGGTGGGCGGGTTGAATGGATGACAGGCTAGCTCGAAAGGACGTTGAGGTAGAAAGTGATTGGAGGGCAGGATGAATGAAGGATAGGCTAGCTTAGGAGTAATAATTTTCTTACCATCCCCATCTCAAGTGATATTCACTTTCAAACGAGGTGGCGAGCATGGGTCTTTTCTGAGGAAGAGAACTGGGGTGGCAAGGGAAATGCATATCTCCATAATTATCATATCATTTTTAATTCTAGATTCTCGTGGCCTTTGAAATGATGAAAGTGCACATAAGGTCTTATTTACTTCTATGTGTATTCTGCAAATCATTTCAACGTAATTTGCCTTCAACATTTATTTCCTCTTTGGCTGCATAGTTTACAGGAATTCAAGATAGGTGGTGACATTGTCAAGATCGAGTTGACTTCTCCTAATGAGTTTAGGCAAGATCCTATAATTTGGCACATCATACAAGAGGGAGATATGGTCCCCTTCCTTGAAGTGATGATTGGTCATGATGAGAATCTATCCCGACAATTTGCAGAGTCATGGGATGATGATACCATGCAAATCTATGTGGGGGGTATAGGATTTGAAGTCTTTGAGGAAGTGATTGGGCAAGCCACGAGGCTCCCCATCAAAGGAAAGAAACATAGCTGATGTAGTAAGTTGTCAGACCCTAAAAATACGGGGATTTTTTTTCAGAGAAGGGGAAGTTGCTGTGAAACTCCATGGGGGGTTTGAAAGAGAAAAGTTGTCAGCTCCGTAGGGGCAAGTCTGCCTCATGATCATGAAGTATTTCACATTGGAGGGTAAATTCAAGGTATTCTACCATTACCATTTTGCTTTACTTAACCATTTCAAGAATAGTTTGGAGATTAGTTTCCCCTTTTTTCTATTGTCTTCTCTGGAGAACTCCATTAAGTCTGCTAAGGAAATTTGTGCTAAAAACCTTAACTATCCACTCATCCCTATTCACCAAGCTCTCATTCTTAGGCTGTATCATTTCCATTTGGCCCTATGCCCCCTAAAACAAACCAAAGCCAGTATGCTTGAGGATACCCCATCAGCCCAGAATCCTACTACTAAGGGTAAAGCCAAGAAAGTTGTTGGGTCCCCTAAAATATCCCCAAAAACTTGAAGGGGGACCTAGAATTGAGGACACTAGTACCCTTATTGGGACCCCTACTCCTAATTCTAAGACTAAATTCCCCAAGAAAGATAGTTGGAAACTTGATACCCCTAACCTGGAGACCGAGAAGGATATTGTGGTGTATGTTAAAAGAGACTAGATGGTTGTGGAGAACGAGGGCAACCTATAGCCTAAAAAGGCTAAAACTAGGAGAGAGGAATCTAAAAGGGTTGCAGGGCCCATGAAAGTAATACACCTTAACTCAGGACCTAAATAGATGGGGAGTGGTGATGGGGTGATGCTGGTAAGTATGGTTCCCAAGGTGTGCATAGGTCCAGCCATATTGCTAGAATCCCATCCACCAATCCCCAAGGCATGGATATTTTTGAGGATTTTGAGTTTGTAGAGGACACCATTGGGGAGGGAGAAGATGAAACACCCACCGAATCTGTGCATGAAGATGAATGAGTGAGTCACTTTACTGAATTGAACAAGCCTGGATCAGAAGAGATAGAGGAGGATACTGAGGAAGCTCAGGGACAGAAGAAGAAGGGCAGCTGCTCGCTATGTAGCAAGATTGCGAATGAGCTGATGGTGCTCAAAGCTAAGATGGACATGAAGTAGAAGAAATGGTGGGTGATGACTAAATTTTCTACCAAGGATCTTCATCGTGCGGCTTCGATGTTTGCTATTGTTAAAGATTTCTACAAGGTCAGAGATGTGGGGGTGGACAGCCTCGGTGACTACAAGGATATGTTTAACTTCCTAGCTAAGTATGGGATGACTAATAGTCCATAGTGGGTCTTCTAGTTTTTGTGTTTTTGATTAGTCTCATTTTTGTCTATTGTTTTTGTGCTGTTAATGTACTATTTCTAGCTTGTTTGAGGCCTTTTTTTCCCCCTAGGGATGACTTTGTACAGGATTTTGGACCCTTTTTTCAAGCTAATCTAATCAAAAACTTTGTGGTTGGAAAATTGTTTTCCTATTGTCATATTTTCATAGTGGTTAATGTAAATGGTTAAATATTCTTAGTCCTTCCAAGCACTTTACATGAGATATAACCACAAATGTCAACCCATATCTTTCTTTTTGTCCTATGTCAATTGTGGCTTTTGAAATAGTCAAACCTTGTGATTTGTGTATTGTCAATGCTAAAACCAATAATAAGGATAGTTGGTTTGTGCATCCCCTTTGCATTGGTGTAATTAAAATTGTATGTGGAATATCATATTCAAATGGTATCCCTAAGTAATTGTCAAATTCGACCATAACATATGCCTAGTGCTGGTGAGGCACTCTTAGGTTTGTATATTGTATTTTGAATATACCCTAGAGCTCCATTTACAAGACCTACTTCTATCCAAATATTGAAGGTTAACATGACCCTTACATCCTTAGCAATTAATAACTCCACATCAATTTTATCATTTTGACCTCCTTCTGGTGTGTTGACACTATATACTTTAGTTGCAATGCTACATGCAATAGGTCATTTCAATGAATACAATTTTCTTTTGTTATTATTATGCACAATATCATTTGTGGCTGAAACAAATGAATACTATTGTCAAAATCTTCATTGGTTGCTCTATGTATGCCAACATTGGTTCTTCTCATCAATAACTTCTAATCATCAATTATCATATTCACATCTCTTAGATTTGTAAGAGATTGATGAAACTTTTTCCAATCTTCACTTTCTCCTTTTCTAAATATCTTATCTAAAGTAACAACTATTTTGAATTATTCTCATAGTAGTTTGGCATGTTTTTTACTGTCATATGGTTGTCTATCATTAATAGGAGGTAGTTGTCTTGAATTCCCAACCAAAATCATAGATATACCTCCAAAACTCATGTTTGCATTTTCAGGAAATGCTTGACAATGTTAAGAGTCTAGGTTTTGTAGCAAATTTTATCTAATTAAGCTCATTTCATCAATAAATATTGATCTTGTATGTGGCGGATCTCTTCTTGGAAAGTTGTAAGTCTTGTTCTTTCTAATTCAACAAAATCTATGATTGAGATTTGAAGTTATGAATGGATGGTTGATGATCCAATATTGAATGTTCCAACTCTAGTTGGTGCAAGTAATAGAAGTGGAGAATGCCATGGGAATGTTGCATCTTCAAGAGCTCAATGAATGGCACCAACTAGATATATTTTCTTTTTCCTATTGTTTCTTGAATTATCATGCATAATGGAAAAGTATTTTGACCTTGATGGTAATGTGTCATAATTATATCAAGTTCTCATTTTTGTTTAGCACCTAAGGTTCCATAATTCATATTTGGTGTTATCTCATCATCTATGAGAAACCCATTTTTTTTCATGGTGCTTATGAATTTTATTGTTTTATTTCTATATTATTTACCTTGATATTCATTAGTCCATAATGTTTATCTATCAATATCTCTTCTTCCCAACATATCTATTTTAATCACTTCCATAGTTTGGCCATATTGTATCTTAGATATGATTTCCTGCTCATGTTCTATTGTGTTTTATTGAATTGGTTGATTATCTTCATTTTCAAAATCACTATGATTTTCAACATGTTCTGGAATAGTCATTCACTCAACATGGTAAGGATTATAATTGAATGACTCCCGATTTGATTTTATTGCATTATTATCAAGTCTAATATCTCTTTTTATATCACAAAATAACTTGTAAAGTAATAAATCTAACCAAGACAAATCAACCCATTTATGTGATTCATGTGCAAGGATGGATGCAAACCTTGGGAATACTCTGATAATATTTGTAATATTCATCACCTCCCATTTGCCATATTCTTTTTTTCTTGGATTAAATTTCCATGATTTAGTTGTGTCTTGATAAGTGAAACACTTTCCATGAAAAAAAAGCCTATTCTTATATCCATAAATGAAATATTTTGTATATTTGTCATGGTAATATTAATCTTTTTTATCTACTAGTTTGAATAACTCACACAACACATTCAAATTGACAAATATTCCATAACTCTTTACTAACAGAAGTTCCAACAACATGTGACATGTTTCTTATGCCCCAATATCTCTTTCAATATTTTTTTTTAGTTAGAAGTCTCCTATATGCTCTTGTTGCTAATCAATCAAGGTTTTCAATGTTTACAACACACATCAACATTTGATGATAAGTTTTAGAACTCTTCTCTACTTTTGTTGCATACTTGGCAATGTACTTGATTATAGCATGTTTGGAAAGAATGGGTTTCCAATCTACATTTTTTCTCCACAATTTTAGTATGTAGTGATTGTGTGTATTTACTCTATCATAATTTCTTATAGGATCAAACCTTTCATCTCATGTCTTTGAGTCTTGATATAATTTTGATCCCTCAAGATTCAATGACCATAAAGCATTATACCTATAAGCAATAATAATCCATTTTTAGTTCTTCACACACAAAAATTATTTTTAATTTCTATACAACTATTTCAATGTTTAATCATATTACATATAAACCATTGTTCCTCTTTTCTTACATAGGCATGCACCCCCTCTACACATTGTATATCAATCTACACAATTGGGGAACTCCCTATAGTCATGTTCCATATCCACCTATGTAAATTGTCTTTTATTTTAAAGAAATAGACGTTGCATAAAATTTTGTAATGCCTATATTCATAATATAAGAATTTGTTAGTTACATTGAGAAAAAGGTAAGGATTGATAACATACATGTATGTTTCATTGATGTGGATCTTCTTAAAGATTCCATGCATGAACAATATAATGGAATCATTTCTCAGACTTTTTTATTCCTGATCATTTTTCCAATCAAGATTTTCCATATTTGGTGCTCTGTCTAACCATATGAGTCCATGCACATGTAGTGAACCTCTATGTTGTCATTCATATCTAGACTAGTAATCTTTTACGTTCATTCATTTTTGTAGTATCTCCTTTCAAAAAATTATATGTTGCAAATGCATGTAGTGTACCACTATATGAGGATAATCAATAATATTATATTTTCATCAATTTTGGGCTTCTTGTATATTTATTGGTGTTGTTCCTAGCACTAGCACACGTAGATCAGGTCAATACATATTAGTTGCACTCAAAATGAAGAAAATTGTAGGCAATCTAATTTAATGAATCATGTCAATTAATTCACCATGACGTTTTGCCTAATAGGACCTTATACCGCTCGAGGTGGTTCTAAACCACATCAAATTCTCAACTAGATGGGAATGGGGCACATTGTCCATATGCTTAACAACTAATTGATTGTGATTGGCATATCTTGAAAGCTATTTTTCACAAACATTGTAGACAAATTTTGTGCACAATGTCTTATGATTATGTTCATCATGTAATATCTAAATCATGGGTTTTGACCAAAATGGTGATCCCTAGATCAAAACAAATATTTAACAACTTCATGTAGATGTACTCCTCTCATCTATGGTTCTATCCAATCACATATTCCATCAAGAAACAATGTTGAAAATTGCATATTGAAAGTAATCCTAATTTGGCATACTCACTGATAGGAGGTGCCCCAATCCTTGGCCAATTAATCAATGTTTCAAGATCTACATAAGAATTATTTACCCATGCATGGATTAATTTCATCTCTCTTGGGGCATTGGATGATTTGCAGGTCATTGGTGTTGTGTGATTAATGATATTAAATTCATCCATCTCCACCAATGAACCTACAAATACAATTTCATTTGCATTAGAATGAAACTCCATATGGATAGAGTTCAGTTGGTTGAAGATATTTTCATCAAAGTTTGGTGGAAATTCATTAAGAACATTTTCATCAATCTAAACATATGAATATAATTTATCATGTTCTATTTTGTATTTTAATGCCTTATATACTTACTCTTTATTGACTATAAAGTTGCCATATGTTCCATGTTGATCCCTCCTTTGAACAATAATCTTATGTTCCATGTTGATCCCTCCTTTGAACAATAATCTTAGAAACTTATTTTACATCTTGTGGAAAACTTATTGTATGTCCTTTATATTTATATTGACCTTTGATTACATGTGCCACTTGTAGGATTAGGTTGACATGTGCTATCAACATATTATCAACTTGTGTCAAGTTTGCAAGATCTGGTGGTTGTGGTCCATTATCCATATTGTTTGATGCTAAAAATTTATTATTACCTTTCTCTTGTCAATGTTTATTGCATACAAGGACTTCAATTGTTTAAGAAACTTTTGTTCCAAGGTAACATTCTTGACAAATATAACACATGCTCGGTGAAGTAAAATGATCTAGACCATGTCAAAAAAAAATTGGAAAGTATTTAAATCTCTCTCTCAAGCATTTCATCGAGATTAGGTATATTATGTTCTCTATCAATTTGTGAATCATTATTTTGCATATTATTTCTAACACCTACATCTATTGCATCTCAAAGTGCATTTTTTAGTGTTTCAAGCACACAATCTATTAATATTAAATTTACTTCTTTAAAATTAACATCAACATTAGCATTTTATAAATGATAGTAGCTTTAAGTTGCTTCATGATTGTGTTATTTTCTTTCTTGGTTTTCAGACTCAATGAGTTGATCTAAATTAATTTCTTCACCACTTCTATAATTCATCCTTTTCCTTTTCTTTTTCTCCTTTTGTTTTATTTAGTTGACTTGATTTGATTTCTTATTTTTTTATACATATATGTTTAATTTTTATATATAATTATGTTGGCTATAACTTTTTAATTGTGGAGTTTTGGTCTTTTTAAAAATATGGCATTGTGCTTTGGTTTTTATGTACATAGTCATGACATAAGACTCCTTGTTGACACTATACACCACCTCTATATTAATTAAAATTAAGGAATAAATATGTAATTGATAAGGGAAGGATTAGAAGTGCTTATCTTTTTGTTAAATAAATGTTGTGGACAATGAAAATTATGTTGTTTACTATGATCAATGACTAGAATTAGGAATTTAGAATCAAATTTACATTGTGGAGTCTATAAAAATGTTGGACCAAGATATGAATTGATGTGGGACTATATTTCCTTGCACTCTATGCCAAGGAAACTTTTCTTCTACATGATCTAGTCCACCTACTATAGATTTGTCCTCTACAATGTGACATACTCTCAAACTATCTTTAGTAACTATTTTTGAATAATGGTTTATGCTAAAAAGCATAGTGGTCTTGTTGTGTGTAAAGGAAAGATTTATTGACTTCATTAATCAGAAATCAAACCCATTTATTGATGATACACAATTGAAGACACACCAATAAAGTGATACATTGCCTATGATATTGATGTTGATGTAATAAGTTTTATGATGTGTTCTTTCACAACTATTTGATGAGTATTAATGACCTAGGATTGTCAATAAATATAAGATCATAGATGTTCAATTCTAGGTGTTTAACACATGATACAATGAGGTAATATTCAAATTCTAAACAAGTTGGCTTTAGGATATATATCCCCTTTTATTTATATAGTTTATATATTGTTATCTATAATATATATATACACTTTAGCAGAATATATATTTTGCATAGAAGGAAACTTTGTAAACATGTTACTTGAAACTAATGTTAGATAAAATAAATAAATAAATAAATAAATTAAGGGGGGGGGGGGAATAAGAAGCCTATTTTAAACTTAGAAAACTAAATGTGGGAAATAATTTTTCCCATAGGGAAGAGATTTCCCCTAAAGCCTCCAACTTCAACCTGCAAAACAAAACCAATCAAGTGTGGGATTATTGAGTTTAGGGGTGTTTTTATAAACTATTTTTTAGGGTTGTGAGTGGTTGCCTTAATTATTAGGGGCCCTTAGGTCACTTCTTAAACCTTTTTGACCTCTAAACCAACTTAAATGAATTTCTTTCTTTTTTGTAAGGTCCTATAGTTGTAGTGTTCTAATTATTGCACTTTAAATCTATCAAACCCTTAGTTGATATTGTAGCTTTATGTTGTTGAAAATTCTAGAAAGTTGTTAGTTAGATCAGGGTGTGATAGGGTTATAGGTTTTTGTGGAAATTTATTATTGTAATAGAAAATTGTTTATCTAGTTATAATAGTTCCTATTGTAGTAAAGTTTGATTTAAATTGTCCTCCATTAAATTAAATTTATTTGATTAGACTATGGTAAGGGAATTTAATTTAATTTAATTTCCTTGTGTTGAAGTATAGCTAGTGAAATAGTCTAAATTATTATTATTATTGTTTCTGCATTTTTAGAATGGTGATTGTTTGTTTAAATAGGTTCTAGGGTTAGGGACCTGACTGAGGTCGATTCTGATTTCCACCTTCATCTAGGAAACTCTAGGGATGGTCCCTTGATGGAGACCACCCCTCTTAGCGATGCTGGTTGTGATGCACAACCCCATAGTGCTATCATCATCTTAGGGATTGCAAAATGGGTACTGCATCATCCTGCACTCTGTTTGACTTCCCTGCCTTTGTGCGACACACTTAACATGTGTTCCAAATTCAACAACGCTACGTGCATGTGTCACTGAGCACGCATGTTGCACGTAAGAGGATTTTAAAGTTAGGTGGGAAAAGTTTTTGATATTTCATGTCATGACCACATGGCAAATGTGGGCGTGACATGTGGTATTTGAGTCTTGATCACATGACAAATGTGGACATGACATTTGGTATCAGAGCCCATGTTTCAAACACTGGGAACTCTAGGTGTGTACAAGTGTTTGTGTTGGGCCACTTGTTGGTCGTGTGTGCATAAGTCACATGTCTAACTCCAGCTTGCTTAGTAATGAGTTCATAAGATACCTTGTCTAGGAATGAATAGATTCCCTTTATTATTGCTTCCGCTAACTCCCATGTAAGACATGGTGTCATAGGTACTTGGGGAGTGTATTCACAATGAATAGAGTAATTGAAGGACCATGCAAGTCCTGAGTTTGAGAGTTAACCAAATTCTTGATAATGTTACCCTAAGGGAGATTGATTGTTTGATTATTGCTAGGTGTTTCATTCTAGTAAATCATTGCTCCTTATCCTAGTTTAATGGTGTATTTAGATCCTTCCTTAGTGATCGTTGACAACTTGTTGTAGGTCGTACCCTTGGAAAGGTGTTTCTGTGGCAAAGTTTTTCTCTTATGGATACCTTGAAGGATTTCCCTAGTGAATGTTTGAGTGGCACATTGCAAGTTGTGAGTGGCATCACATCATATGAGACACCCTTTTTTCAAGATGTTGAGTTGTGTTTATCCTACCATGTAGGAAGAAAGAAATGTATTAGAATGGTCCACTAACCTTTGTCTAAGACTTATGTACTCCATCACGTTTATCCCCCACCTTGTTGTTGTTTAGATAACCTATGTATTGTAGGGTAAGTGTCTATCTTGTTTAGAAGACCCCTTGTTATGATGCAAGAAAGTTATTCATTAGGTATCCTTTGACTTAAGTTATAGCATGAAGTTACCCTGGTGGGCAGTTGTCACTTGAAGAGTGAAAAGAGGATAAAATTGTAATATTCTCATGTTAGAGCTATTTTGGTACCCTCATCTTGAGGATAAGGGTAGTGGACGTTAAAAAAGTATGATGTGTAAGGCAGTTTTATGGCTATCTCCTTATGTATGCCTTTTGATTAAGTGGAAGGATAGTAGCGGCTTCAAGAACCACTTCCTTGTTGTGAATCTTGTGACACTTGTTGTGCCATGTCAAGCTAACCTCCTTGTAACATATTGGTGTCTAGTGTTTAATAAAAGGCTATGCACTGCCCTTAGCATTAATTTGTAATGTGTTTTGATCACTTAAAGGAGATACCTCATGTAGTTGACAATATAAGGATGGTTTGCTTGTATGATGTTTGAACCATGTAATGAAAGTTGAGTAAGATCTAGTTACGGGTATAATTCCCTAGTTGTTATTAAATAAGAACCTAAGAGCAACTTGATCCTTTCCTTGCCACCTTGTTTCGTTGGATTTTTACTTACCTTTATGTCTTGATAGGGTGAGGAATCATCCTTGGAAGCAATGTTTGTCCTTGTGAATAGAAGGCTATAGTGAAGCCTTGTGATGGGTTGTAGTAAAGAAAGTTAAACATGTGTAATTCCCTAGTTGTTATTAAATAAGAACCTAAGAGCAACTTGATCCTTTCCTTGCCACCTTGTTTTGTTGGATTTTTGCTTACCTTTATGTCTTGATAGGGTGAGGAATCACCCTTGGAATCAATGTTTGTCCTTGTGAATAGAAGGCTATAGTGAAGCCTTGTGATGGGTTGTAGTAAAGAAAGTTAAGGTTTAGTCTTGCGTGTCCTTTTGGGTTATTAAGGTTTAGTTTTGCATGTCCTTTTGGGTTATTGTGAAAACCCTCTAGTAGTACCTTCTTGTCTTTTAGTATGGGAGAATACATGAGATGCTTAAGATGTTTGAGTAAGTAATGCGACAAGATAGTTGGAGTGTCAACCCTTCTATCTTGAAACATTAAGTTGTTAGCTTTTGGTAAGCCAAGGGATGAGTCCCTTGTGCAACTGATTGTACAATTCCTTGAAGAGGATCCCGATGGATGGAAAGATATTATTTTATGGAATTCTATAAGTCTAGGTGTTGAATTGAATAAGGATTCACACACCTTGCTTTAGGGTAATGAACATGTTTAGTCGCTTGGTTTGTTATCTTGCAAATGTTTCAGATTGTAAGTATGTGTTAGGAAGTTCATTTAGTGAGTAATAGTAATATGGTAATGATATCTTTTGGTATCTAGTGGATAAGTGGTGTGGACGACATGCGTGTTTGGCATAGATGTTTCCATTGGGATGTCTATTTGGGTGCGTTTTGAAGGAAAACATTTTGAGATCCCTACATGACTTTAAGTTATTATTCGTGTACCTGATTCTCCATGGGTACTAGGCTTGTACTGATATCTTTATGTGACCCTTAGAAATGCATGAGGTTATGAGATTTTTTAAACAATGGTTTTGAACTTGAGTTAATTGTGGTCACTTTGGTTAGGGTTATCCAACCTTGTTGCTTAGAATGCGAGCTAGGATAGTTGGCATGAGGTTAGTTATGACCAGGGTTGGTATGGAATGGTATCCACTCTAGTATCTTGGTATCTTAAGCGAGATTAGTTGTTGTATTTTTTGAACTGCATTGTGTAAATGTTAGTTTGGAAGTGAGTTAGAGAATTCAAGATGTATTGGGAAGTATCCATGTAGATGTTGGTTTGTGTTCCTAGTTAGAAGGAGCTAATGGCACTATTTGAAGGTGCCTCTTAGGATACATGACTATAGGAAATCATTCCAAGCATGTCCTAGGTTTCATGGAATATGAGGGTGTACGTTTAGTTGGGATGTTTCATGAACTTAGTTGAGAATGTGACCACTATTCCTCTTCTCTCTTTTGTAACTATGTTATATACATATGGTGTTGTGATGTGCCATTTTGGTAAAATTATTGAAGATAACTAATTACATATTGATGAAATTTCATTGAATTCAAAACCAATAGTATTGGGTTTCTTTTCTTGGGCTAGTTATCTGACTTACTGTCTTATAGTCCTCTTACCTCAAGGACTTGTTTAATCGTATTTCTATTTAAATTTTGAATATTGAATTTTGGCGCCACTTTTGAATTTGATTTATCTTTTGAAATTTATCTTCTAAATTTTAATTCTTTTGAATTTTATTTGTTAAAATTTGATTTAAAAAGCATATCTTTTGCAAACTTGTTATTTTGAGGATTTCCTTATTTTTTCTACTATTGGTACATGTGTAGTGATGTGACTTATGTAATCTACTCTACCCATAAGGGGTATTTGGTGAGAGGAAAACAGGATTAGTTATTCTTGGTTTTGATTTCATAAGGTTGAGGATTGTAGATCAAATCAATAAAGGTTGGTCAAATTTCCTTGTTGACCTTGAGCCTTGACGAGTATTACTCTAGTACTCTCCCTTTTGGAAGGCTAATTAGTTATGCTAACACGAGAAGAGTGCTAGAAACGTTTGAAGGAGTAGTCATGGTGGGAAACCTTAAGATACCCTATTGTTGCGTAGACCCTTTATCCTCGTGATATTGTTTCCCTTGTGTTAGGGATTTTTGGTATTCGTAAATTGCTTAGAGGATGACCCTTTAGTGTTGTAGTGACATGGGTGTTTAGTGCTCTATTTCTTGACACTAGAGATGCATGGGTGTGCTTTAGTTCTTATCTATTTTGCAAGTTCAACCTTGGCAATTTAGTGGGGACCTGTTGATAGAAAAGGCAGTCGAGACTTGTAAGTCTCATACGTATTGCTTGGAATCTTAAGTGTTTTAGCTTAGCATCGGTGGTTTGGTGAGTTAAGTGCATGCCTTGGGATACTATCAGTATGGTAGTTAAGTCAATTTGGATTTCCCAACTTTCTTTTGGTTGTTCTTACATTAGTTTAAGTTAATTCAGATGGCTTAGAGAGAACAAGAATCTGGTAAAGTTAGTGATGTCAAAAAGGCCTTTAGTGGTTCTAACCTTCTTGTTGTGACTTCATCTTTCATGACCTTGTTATTCTTGGAGATCTTCTTTGGGCATTTAATGCCCTTGTGTTTTGTAACGCTAGTAAAATTTTTGGTGGTCATGTTGTTTCTAGATCCTTGACTTCTCCTAATTGGATGAGGTTATCCTCTAGATTAATTATTAAGTGATTATGGTATTAGGTTCCTTATTGTGTTGCTTTCCATTGATTTGGAAATCATTTTGAGTGCACCACCTTGTTGGCATGTTTGAAGGTGGGTTGTTCTACCCTACCTCCATGTTAACTTCTAGGAGAAAGTTTAGCTCTAGGGGAGGAGGATGTGAGGCCCTCCCTTGTGCGATTGTTTTAGTGGTACTATTAGACCATATTGGTCTGCCTTACCCAAGCTTAGGTTTTGTATATGGTATGTTGGCCTAGTCCTAAAGTCATTATGGTGTTGTTGTCAATCTATTTATTCAGTAGTGGTGTTGATTTTGTATGCGAGATGCATGTCTTGACTTGATAAATCATATATTGTTCAACAATGATGAATTAGTTATAAGTGGTTATGTTAATTCTTGAATTTTAGATGAAAAATGAATTTCTTTGCCTTTGATTGTTTTAATTTGAATGTGAATGGATTTCAGTGATATAGGAAAGTTGGAAAGGATTGTATCTTTGAACATAGGGATAAGTTTGTAATGTGGTTGATTATGTCACTTCTTGATTTTTGCAAAATGATTGTAATTAAAATTATAATATTCTAGGTGGGATTGAATGGTTGCAATGGTTATTAGAACACCTGATTTTGATGATTAGAAAAGGAATTGTGCAAAGGTTGAGATAAGGCTATGCATTGATATTTGAAAGTGACTGTATTGTGTTTGAAATACTTAGTTGTTGAGTGACTCTATGTGTGTTTAATTCTTGTTGCCTCGGCTATTTATACGTTGGACATA
The DNA here is from genome assembly GCA_027924645.1 of Cunninghamia lanceolata. NCBI lineage: Eukaryota > Viridiplantae > Streptophyta > Pinopsida > Cupressales > Cupressaceae > Cunninghamia > Cunninghamia lanceolata. Next base: position 4,502,664 of record BSBN01000408.1, on the reverse strand, counting down.
TTAATGTATGTGTTGAATTGTGCAGGCATTTCTATATCCAATGGAATTTTAGAGGTCTACTAAGTAACTCATGTATTTAACCAGTAATGCCAACCTAATCCCTAAGGTGGATCAAGTTTATTGTTGAAATTGGAATGATTGTAATGTGTTTTATTTGTACACTTTGATTTTTGAGTCTTCTAAGGATGTCAAGTATTGAGGTGGATGATGAGTTGTCATCCACATGCCTATTTTCGTTCATAAAGTTTATGAGCATTTTAATTGGTGATTTTTTAGTCTTTTAAGGTTAATTTCAATTGTTTTAAGGGCCTAGGTCAAGTATGTATGGGTTAGGTACCTTTTAGGCCTTAAATCATGAGTTCTAACTCACTTTTAACCCCTCTGTTTAACTGTAAGAATTAGGTGGCAAAATTTGAATCTTAGGTTAAGGATTGGATGACATGTCTCATTCCATCCCACAACCCAAGGTTCATGTATGGGCTTGGGGGGATCCCAAGGGTCTCACCTATGTGGGCACACAATGTAAGCACCCTTGGGAAGAGAACTCGAAGTACTTCCCTCTTCCCCATGCCTCACACGTGTGAGGAAAAATATGGGGAGATCTGCTTTGGAGAGGGAATGAGAGGTTGACAAGTGTCACCTCTCTACTCCTCCATATCTCACACATGTGTGAGAGCACTTGTGGGAAGTTTTGCTTGTGATAATGAATGGGAAGGTGACAAGTGTCACCTCCTCATCCATTGGGAAGGTGACATGTGTCACCTCGTCATCCATTGGGAAGGGTTTTGAAACCCTATATATCTCCCTCTTTGTGAGAAGAGAAGGGTTCTTTCTTTTTGGGCTTTTGTCTTGGATTTGGGAGAGGAACTTGGATATTGGAGAGGAATTTTAAAGTGTTGGAGAGCTCTTGTGTAGATCTTCTTCAACTCCTTCATACTTGGAAAGCTTGAGAGGTAAGCTCTCAAGAGTCTTCAAGATTTTGGTAGTTGTTTATTTTCTTATCTATTGCATGTATTGGAATGCTCTTGTTTGGTTGTATTATTTTTTTCTTGTGCTAATGTTTTGGGATGGGTTGTTTATGGAAAATTCTCACCACTTGTGTGGAAGAAGCTTGCCTTGTGTTTGGGGTTTGGAGAGAGGTGAGAACCTCCTCGAGGAAAGCTCCCTCCTTGAGAGGAGTTGTTTGGCTTGCGGACTTATTTGATATTGTGGTGGTGTTTGAGAGGCAAGAGTGCCCTCTTTGTGATTATTGAAAGATTAAGATGGTTATGTTGTAACATGAGAAGGCATTGAGGATAAAATTCTTAATTTGAAATATGAGAAAGAAGTGTTGAAGAAATGAGAAGTTGGTATTTGATGTTTTTGCCCTTGAGGAGAGTGGTCCACTCTCTCCCCCTTGTTTCAAATCCATGGTTATGGATTTTGTGTTGTGGGTTTCCACGGTTGGGAATGTGCTTCTTTGTTTGTGTGTGTGTTTGACACCCTTGTGTTTGGGTATATTTTAGGGTTACTTGTAGGCCTCCTAACTTGGGGGAGGCTTGTGAGAAAGCCTATGGTTGGGTGGTGAGCACCTCCATTGGCTTTATTGTTTGGCTTATTGCAGGTTTGGACTAAGAAAGGAGGATTGGAGAAAGAGTCTCTTTGTGGATCCTAGGTTTTGTTTAGTGCCTTAATACTAATGTAATGACTATGTAAAAGCCTAAGCTCTAAGAGCCTAGTAAATGAGTATGTTAATATGAGAGAGCAAATATCTCTCTTGGGGATTCCCTTGTATGGTATTGTTTCCCTTGTAAAATGTACTATTTGCAAAAGAGATTTAATGAAGCGAATGCATTTATTTCCCATAGTTGTTTGCTCATCTTTTTAAATATTGTTGAAAAATAAATAGTTAAATCCCTTTCTCTCTCCTGTATGATGCATTTTCATTCTAAATGTGTATGATTTACAACTTGAAAAAGGAATAAATGGATGGAGTGTTTCTACTTTAGTTGTAAATTTATGTATTGGAATATGTCATGGGAAGAAATAAATAAATAAATCAATAGATAAATAAAATAGTGGTGTGATGTAATGGAAAAATTTAGTTAAGTAAACCTCTCTCCCTCTTAGAATATTAGAGCAAAATAAAATAGTTATAGGAAGGTTTGATAAAACTTCAATCCTTTTTCTCTAATTTTTATTCTTTAGCAAAGATCTAAATACTTGTAAAATACATATATATAGAGAGTTTATATATAGAGAGAGTTTTAGTTATTCTCTAATTTAAAAAAAGAATCAGAGAGAAAACAAGAGAGATAGATAAATGTATTTATATTTTTATATAATAATAGATATAAGGTATATATATGTCTATTAAATTATATTTACATTATTAATAAATTAGGGTTTATTATTTTGTTGTTGCTAAATAAAATTTAAAACAAAATAAAATTTGTTTGAGAAGGGGCGGTGGCAGGGCCTAAGCCCTGGCCGCTCCCCTAGCACTGCACGGACTGTGGAAGGGCGGGCCGGAGGCCCTGTCCTCCACAGAGCCCGTAGGCTCTATGGAGGGTGGAGACTCCGCCCGCCTACCACAGGCTATGGGCCTGCAGACTGCACAGGTCCATAGGCCCCTCCGACTCTTTTCAATAACTTGTTTATATAAAAAAATGATAACCGTTATCTATATTGAAACCCTCTGTGCTTTCTTTTTTGCTCTATGTATACATAGAGCCAATTATATATTAAGCTTTCAGTATATATAACCCTCTATGTTTCTTTTGTTGGTCTCTATGTATATCCAGAGCCAACAACATATCTGTGAAGTTTTCTATATATATATATATATATATATATATATATATATATATATATATATATATATATATATATATATAAGGGTGAATATATCCCCTTTTATTTATATAGTTTATCTACTATTATCTATAATATATATATATATACACTTTAGCAAAATATATATTTTGCACAGAAGGAAACTTTGTAAACATGTTACTTGAAACTAATGTTAGATAAAAAAATAAATAAATAGATTAAGGGGGGGGAATATGAAGCCTATTTTAAACTTAGAAAACTAAAGGTGGGAAATAATTCTTCCCATAGGGAAGAGATTTCCCCTAAAGCCTCCAACTTCAACCTATAAAAGAAAACCAATCAATTGTGGGATTATTGAGTTTAGGAGTGCTTTTATAAACTATTTTTTTAGGGTTGTGAGTGCTTGCCCTAAATATTAGGGGCCCTTAAGTCACTTCTTAAACTTTTTTTGACCTCTAAACACACTTAAAATATTTCTTTTTTTGTAAGTGTAGCTAGGGAAAATCAGATTTAATGTCAAAAATAGAAAACTAACTAAACCCTAACTATGCACCATGAAGGACAAACTAGAATGAAAACAAAAATAGAAATGCAAAGAAAACCAAATCCATGCTAGGTTTGATTGATCTCCATGGCTCTTCTCAATCTTGCATAAGAATGCATGATGTTGAAGGGTTGTTGATTGCTCACAACTGTAGCATAACAATAAGATAAAGATGATAGAGGAAAATAGATAGATAGATGAGAGGATTGAAATTTTTTTGGCAGAGTGAGGATACTAGAAGAAGATCCATCTAAATGGCCTTTGTGAGGCTAGATTTATAGGCAAGAGTTGATATGATTCGATGGCTAAGATTAAAAGTCAATTGTGTGATGTGTATGTCTAGGATTAAACGTTGATTTTAGTGCATATGACGCACATTAAGTGGGTTATGACATGAGGCTAAAAATAGGATGAGAGGAAATAAGTGGGATTCTTTTATTTATTTAGAATAGAAAATGCCTTATGACACACAAATAAGTGGGGCTAAAAATAGGATGTGAGTGGGAATCTCATAATTTAAATAATAAAATTATTTAAATTATTTGTGCATGAGAAGAGTTATAGTCATGTGACACATGTTGTAATGTGGTAAATGGTGAGGGATTAATTCATATATTTAATTTGAATTGTTTTGAGACATGTGAGGGGGAATTAATTAAATAAAGGGGTCTATTTAATTAATTGGTTAGGTGATTAAGTTGGATTATAAGTGGGATTATGCAAGGACCTGGGACAAAACGTGTTGTTGCAAGGCATGGACAATTTTAAGTGTCTACATTTTGCCCCTCTTTGAGATGATATTCAAGATGATGAGATTTATGTCGAGTAACATCATTTCAAAGAAGATGAGGTATGGATAGAGGAAAAGAATAATGATGGGAGGATAGGATGATGATGCCCCCTCAAGAGGATAGGCGGGTTGGACAAAAATGGGTAGTCTCTCAAAATGAAAGGGGTTGGTCAAGGAAGAAAATAAGGGAATGGATAGAGGAGAGGGAAGGATGTGTTATGCTGCAATGAAGATGAGAAACCATGATGTTTGATATAGCACTAGACGTTATGCACCAAGGTATAAGGACCAAGGTGACGATGTGTCTTGTGCCCCAGCATAATACAACCTTATCTAGATATAAGATATGAATATTAGCTGGGAATGATATAAATGCAAGATAAAATGATAACACACACAAGCAAACAAGAAAGAATGCACAAATGATACAAAAACAAACAAGGTATTACCCCTGTCAAGTTGTAAGCCAATGATTGATTAATTGATTGATTGATGATGATTGATTGACAACATTGTTGATGTGGGAAATGATTTATCCCGAGAACAACGTGAGGATCGTGTTGTTGATATGGGAATGATATATCTTGTGAACAACACTAGGAGTGGGGATGATAAATCCCATTGATGATGATGATGATTGATCAATTGATTTGGTTGACAGCAAGATTGGAACAAAACCAAGGATGCAATTGGATAATTTAGCAGGATTGATTGAGTTGATTGGTATGGATTGATGATTTGCATTTAAGTTTATTACTTGGAATGATTGGATGATTTGATTGGATTGAATAATGATGATGAATTGAATAGATTAGAAGAAGTGATTTGATAAAGATTATTTTGATTGATTGAATTGATTGGAAGTCTTGATTTTATTGAATGATTGGATAGATTTTATTGCTTGGGTTTTTGTTGAATATTTGATTTTTTGGGGTTTTGGAATGTTTTATTTTTTTGGATTTTGAAATGTTTTGATTTTTTTGTGTTTTTGAAATGTTTTTATTTTTTTTGGATTTTGAAATGTTTTGATTTTTTTGTATTTTGAAAATGTTTTGATTTTTTTGTATTTTTGAAAATGTTTTTTTTTTTTTTGGATTTTGAAATGTTTTGATTTTTTTTGGATTTTTGAAATGTTTTGATTTTTTTGGATTTTGAAATGTTTTGTTTTTTTTCGTATTTTGAATGTTTTGAATGGCATTGGATGACAATTTTGATAACCTTTATGCTAGCTACCAATGACAAGGGAAAACCAAGTCTAGATGCAAGGATTAAGGTAGGATTGGATGAATGGATAAAATGGATGTATGAAATAGGATGTAAGATGGAAGACTCATGATAAAAGGATAGGCCATGGACAGCTCATGATAAGTGGATAGATAAAAGGGATAGGCAATAGTGGATAGGATGAAAGGCTCATGATATATGGATGGATAAAAGGAATATGCTATGAAATGGATAGGATGGATGCATACAAGAGCAAGGATGTGATCTCCAAAGACTATGTCGCATAGGAACAACATGCTCCATTCTAGGTGCAATACTTAGGATTTTTCATGACAAAGCTTATGGCAATAGAATAATGATAGGCTTGTTTGGAAGGATGAGGTATATCAAAATATATCCAAAACATTTGTCAACATTGTGCCCCCATATCTTAGTCAAGATCAAAAGGAGGAAGGGAGGATGAATGGATTCAATAAGACAGGTATATGTAGGTGTAATGGATAAGGATGGTAGGATGGTAAGGTAGGATATGGTGGAGAATGATAGAAAGTGATATGATAGGATAGATAGTGTGGATGAGACAATGTGCCCCCAAGTGTAAGTGACATAGAAGATCAACCTACACATGACGCCTGTTTGCCAGGTTTTCATCATGGTACTTATCCAGGGCACCTGTTTACCAGGTTTTCACTGTTGGACGAAGGGATTTCTCTTTACTTTTTTGATTTTTTTTTTAATTTTGTTTTATTTTTTGACTTTTTTTTGGATAGTAGAAGGATAGGAGGGACTCAAGTGTCTAGTTCCACAAAAGGTGATAGTCATATTAAAGATGGATGTCGTCCCATGGACCATGTCAAGTCATTATGCTCATAGATGTTGGTAAGGGATGACATGAAAGAGGTAGATGGAGTAGGTAGATAATGGATTATGATGTGGATTATGGATGAAAATAGTGGATAATGATGCGGATCATGCATGGATGGGTTATGATGGGGATTATGTAGGGAATGAAAGGATTATGCAAAAGGATGTTATTGATGGGAGGCATGTGTCTCATCATGACAAGTGGATGTCGGTGGATCATGGATAGGACTAGGTGGAGGTTTCTTTGGGATATCTTACTCATGGATAGGTACATGATCAAGTTGCTCATGAATAGCTTCTTCATGGGTGATATCTTGATCATAGAAAATATATAGGTTATGGATAGATTGGATGAAAGTGATTTGATCTTGAGTAGGACTAGGGCTTGATGTTTCCACATGCTTAGGATTAAACTCTTGACATAGCTCTTGGTTTGCTTGACATAGCTCTTGGTTTGCTTGAATGGAAGCGGAGGATAACTCTTGGATAGGTTCTTGGCCAACAACATGAGGGCATGATGGACTCATGGGAGGAAAATGTTCAATATGCTCAAGGGGTTGTGGACCACATGATGGGGTTGAAGAAGTGGACATGTCATTCAAAGGTTCTTTGGTAGGCTCATCAATGGGTGCTTGACATGGGGATGATTTATTCCTTGCTAGTGTCCCTTGGATCACATCCTTTGTAGGTGAATGGGTGATGGAAGTTGAAGGCTCATGATTGGGATTAGGTGGAAGGCTAATTGGATTAGGTGGATTAGTACTAGGAGTGGATAGATCCCATGGTGGAAGGACAAGAGTGGTGTTAGATGGATTAGACATAGGGCTTGGACTTTGATTAAATGGAGGGCCAAAGGGATTAAATGGATTGGTGGATTTGGATAACTCCATAGCTTTTCTTTTGCTTTTAGACTTTGCAAAAAATCTTTTGAGAAAATCATTTGAAGATTTGTTGGTTGATGGATTAGAGCTTGATGGTGATGTTGGTGTAGGACTAGTAGGCTTTAGTATAGGCATTCTATTAAATGATGATGGAGGACTAGTAGATGGACTGGTGTATGATTCCAAACTTAGGGTGGTATTTCCCTTGTCAAGATTATCATTAGAGCTTGAGGACATTTGATCTTGTTTCAAGGAGTGGCTTAGGTTCACATGTGCTTGTTGTGATGCAGATGGATATGAGTATTGGTTGGCATGGAAAGAAGTGGGATAGGTTGATGTGGCATTAACCTGATAGGTGGGTGGATTTGGTTGGATTTGACAAGTGGCTATGAATTGTTGGACTTGGGCTAGGAGGTGTTGTATTTGTCGTGATTGGTTTTGTTGAAATTTTTGAATGAGGGCTTGGAATCTTTGTATGATATGTTGATCTAGGGGTTGGGGTACCTAGTGAAGTGTTTGAATGAGGTCTTGGAGTTCTTGTGCTATGATCTTTTGCTCTTGTGTTGGGATGGAGTTACACAAAGATTGAAGTTTTTGGATTTTGGTTTGTTTCTCCAAGTATGCCTCAAAATCTACAAGATCCTCATCATCACTAGGATCTACAAAGTTCTCATCACCACTAGAAACAAATTTTGGGTCACCTCAGAGTATGTAAGGTTTTGGATTGTCATCGTGATAAGGAGGAGGGACTCCTCAAAGTGTGACCTTGGGATTTGGATTAGGATTAGGCTTGCTTAGGGTTATGACCATTTTGACAAGTATTGACTAGGATTAAGATGATGATTTAAAATGATTAGGATAATATAGTTTGGAAAGATTGGATGATGTGGCAAATTGTTTATTAGTAGTTTGACTTGGACAATATCAAACACAAAAATTCACATGTAAATGCATGAACACTCACACCAAACACAATGATAAATTTTCCTTTCAAGATTAAATGTTATGATTAAGCAAACACTTGAAGACACATCAACAAGCCCTAATGTTTAGTCAAGTGGGGTATGGCCAATGAGGTCTTAAGCTAGGTTGTACAAGGTTGACTAGGGAAATGGATTGAAAGCGAAATCCTGCCACATAGCCGAGAGAAAGGGGTAACCCACCCTTCACCTTCACTTCCCAAAGGTATAAAGTTCTTTGGGGCTTATCCAAGAGTGACAAGATTTACAACTCCCAATGAGGGTGTCTTTCGATTCAACCTCAATTGAGGTCGTTGGAGTGGTGTTTCTCCAAGCAGGCCTCCTAAGATAGGGTAAACAAAAGCAAACCAAGTGAGTTGTCACTTGATTCACACTCACAGTTATTAATTGACCCTTAGAAATGAAATGTGTGGTAGATAGTTCAAGAACTTGTTCTTTTTAGATCCCAAATGAAGATGTGATGGAAGACACTGGTTGATTTTAGACCTAATTTTTGATATGTGATGGCAAGTAATGTTTGTTTTAAGCCCAAAATCAAAATGTTTTGACAAAAAAATGATTAGAGATGAAAGATGGAATGTGTGCACATGATTATTTTTGCTTTCCAAGTTGCTGTTATGACTGATCCAAATGCTGCTCCAGCTCCTTTGATTCACCTACAAGATTAGAAAATGATATTATAATGCAGCCATAAAAAAAGAGCTCATCAGACAAGGAAAATTGTAATTTCAAATACATAGCTGAATTATATTTGATTATTTTGAGACATTTTTTTATCTAAAAATTAAAAACTCAAAGAAGTGACCCCTACTAATTTTCTGAGAGATTTATAAAAATGTAAAGAAGTCAGAGATATTCCCTGTTTTGCGCCTAGAAATGCGGATTTATGGAAAGTCTACAGTCGGTAAAGATCTAATTTTTTCGCACCATATATGACCTCAAAATCAAATCTGTAAAAAATAGATCCCCATTAAAATTTCAAGAGATTTCCAAAAATGTAAAAATTTCTAAAAAATTTGCTGATTTGCACCCAGAAAGTCAATTTTATGAAAAAAAACATAAAATCACAATAACTACTACAAAAATGGCGATAAACACAATTTTTTTTTTCTGTAGCCTCCTGAGATGATGCACAAACTGCTGTGAAAATCCTATAGAAAAATTTGCAGCCATTTGGAAGATATGAAGAAATTTGTAAAACCTAGGGTTTTGTCCAAAAATGACATAAACCTGCAACAAAAAGTTAATGAAACCTACAAAAAGAAAGTTAGATCAAGGGATTCACATCAGGTTCACCAAAATGTAGCTAGGGAAAATCAGATTTAGTTTCAAAAATAGAAAACTAACTAAACCCTAACTATGCACCATGAAGGACAAACTAGAATGAAAATGAAAACAAAAATGCAAAGCAAACTGAATCCATGCTAGGTTTGATTGATCTCCATGGCTCTTCTCGATCTTACATAAGCATCCATGATGTTGAAGGGTTGTTGATTGCTCACAACTGCAACATAACAATAAGATGAAGATGATAGAGGAAAATAGATAGATAGATGAGAGGATTGAAATTTTTTTGGCAGAGTGAGGATACTAGAAGAAGATCCATCTAAATGGCCTTTGTGAGGCTAGATTTATAGGCAAGATTTCATATGATTTGATGGCTAAGATTAAAAGTCAATTGTGTGATGTGTATGGCTAGGATTAAAAGTTGATTTTAGTGCATATGACACACATTAAGCGGGTTATGACATGAGGCTAAAAATAGGATGAGAGGAAATAAGTGGGATTCTTTTATTTATTTAGAATAGAACATGCCTTATGACACACAAATAAGTGGGGCTAAAAATAGGATGTAAGTGGGAATCTCATAATTTAAATAATAAAATTATTTAACTTATTTGTGCATGAGAAGAGTTGTAGTCATGTGACACATGTTGTAATGTGGTAAATGGTGAGGGATTAATTCAAATATTTAATTTGAATTATTTTGAGACATGTGAGGGGGAATTAATTAAATAAAGGGGTTTATTTAATTAATTGGTTAGGTGATTAAGTTGGATTATAAGTAGGATTATGCAAGGACCTGGGACAAAACGTGTTGTTGCAAGGCATGGACAATTTTAAGTGTCTACAATAAGTTCCTATAGTTGTAGTGTTCTAATTATTTCACTTTAAATCTATTAAACACCTAGTTGCTATTGTAGCTTTATGTTGTCAAAAATTCCAGAAACTTGTTAGTTAGATCAAGGTGTGATAGGGTTATTGGTTTTAACTATTTTTTTGTGGCAATTTATTATTATAATAGAAAATTGTTTATCTGGTTATAATAGTTCCTATTGTAGTAAAGTTTGATTTAAATTATCCTCCATTAAATTAAATTTATTTGATTAGACTATTGTAAGGGCATTTAATTTAACTTAATTTTCTTGTGTTGAAATATGGCTAGTGAAATAGTCTAAATTATTATTATTATTGCTTCCACATTTTTATAATGGTGATTTTTTTATATAAATAGGTTCTAGGGTTAGGGACCCGACTGAGGTCGATTCCAATTTCCACCTTCATCTAGGAAACTCTAGGGATGGTCCCTTGATGGAGACCACCCCTCTTAGTGATGCTGGTTGCGACACACATCCCCTTAGTTCTATCATCATCTTAGGGATTGCAAAATGGGTATCACATCATCCTGCACTTTGTTTGACTTCATCGCCTTTGTGCAGCTTGCTTTACGTGTGTTACGAATTCAACAAAGTTACATGTGTGTGTCACCGAGTGCGCATGTTGTGTGTGAAGGGGTTTTAGAGTCAGGTGGGAAAAGTTTTTGGTATTTCGTGTCATGACCACATGGGAAATGTGGGCATGACATGTGGTATTTGAGTCATGACCACATGGCAAATGTGGGCATGACATAAGTTGAGATACTCTTGGACAAACTGTAGAGCAGGGATCTTTAAATTTATTGGCAGAATTGGGTCCACTCCATAAACCAGTTGATAGGGAGAGTTACCTAAGGCAGGCTTCACTCTAGTCCTATCTACCCATAATGCATATTTTAACAGTGTGTTCCACTTCTTGGGATTTTTCTTTACTAATTTATTAATGATATCCAATAAATTCTTGTTAGTAGACGTAGCTAATCAATTCCCTTGAGGATAATAATTATATGAAAATTTTAATGTTATTCCATATTCAAATGCCTAATTTGGAAATTTTAAAGAGGAAAAAGTAGGTCCATTGTCACATACTAGTGCAAAAGGAACTTCAAACCTTGTGATGATGTTGTTTTCTAAGAACCTGATTACATCCCTGAATGTGCATGTTTTAGTACTCATCACTTTAGTCCACCTAGTGCAATAGTCAATAATGGTCAAGACATACCTATGTTTGATAGACGATAGAGGATTGATGGCTCCTATGAAATCTATGCCCCAATGTGCAAAAGGACGCATCTCCATCACTGGCTGTAAAGGCTACGCTGCATATCTCTCTCTGCTAGCTGCTACTTGACAAGTATGGTAGTACTTGGTATGCTCTACGATGTCTTTGAAGATTGTGGGCCAGTAGTACCCAGCTCTGAGGATCTTATGCATTGTAGCTAAGTGGGATCCATGTGTTGTGCCAAACTTATCATGTAAGTCCTGGAGAACTTTACTAGCTTCTTATTGGTTAAGGCACCTAAGGTATATCCCCTTGTGGTTCCCTCTAAATAACATTCCTCCTTTTATCATATATTTTTGATTCTTAATCCTTAAATCTCTTCTTTGGGATTCTTTGATGTTCGTTGGGCATCTGCTTGTGATCAGGACATGCCTGATATTTGAATACCAGTCATCTTGGTGACTTTATTCCACTGTATACTATTGACTCACCAGATTGGGATCTGTTTCCACAATCATTTGGCTGAGAGCCTGTCCTCTGACTAATCTCATAAGGGTAATCTCCATGTCATATTCTTGCAGGACAATGATCCACTTAGCTCTTTTCAAGCTCTGGGTTCACTCTGCATTAATAACATTTTTACTATTGAGTCTGGTACTACAACAATCACCCTACTTCTCAGGATGTAATGGCAAAACTTCTTAGTGGCTCTGACTAAAGAAAGAGCTTGTCATTTGCTGTCTAGATATATTAATTCAACATCCTTGAATGCTCATAGATGCAATGGGCTTCTCTTCTTTATCTTCATTTCTTTGTGTCAGAATGACTGCGTAGGTATGTCCGGATGCAAACAAATAGATATAAAGCATCCTAGTGTAATCTAGACTATTTAGCACTGGAGCATCAATTATCACCTTCTTAATATCCTTGAAATCTTCCTTGTCTTCTAGTGTCCATTCAATCTTAGCATCTTTCTTCAGCATGGCATTCAGGGGCCTCACCATTTTGGCAAACCCTGTTATGAACTTTCTAACAAAATTTATCTTACCGAAGTATGACTTTAATTCCTTCTTACTTCCTAGTAACTGTAACTTCATGATGGAATTCACTCTATTTAGATCTATGGATATCCCATCCTCAGACACAATGTGACTGAGTAACTTTCCAGTGGTAACCCCAAAGATGCACTTCTTCAGGTTCAAAGATATGCCATATTGTTCACACTTTTGGAGTACTTTTCGCAAATCTTCCACATGATCTCCTCTATAGTTTGAGAACATGGTCAGGTCATCCATATAAATAACAATGCAATGGCCTACTAGACATCTAAAAGCAATATCCATGACTCATTGGAATGTATCTCTAGCGTTAATCAAGCCAAATGGCATATGCCTGTACGCAAATATTCCCCACTTTGTCATGAATGTTGTCTTTAGTCTGTCAATCTTGTAGACCATGACCTGATTATATCTTGAAAATCCATCTAAGAAGAACATCATCTGTGCTCCATTAACCATTTGAAGCACTTCATCTAATGATGGGAGTGGATAATTATCCTTTTCCGATACTCTGTTAAGGTTTCTGAAATCTACACATAAACAGATACCCCATTCTTTTTTAGGTTACTGGAACTAAATTTTCCACCCATGTAGAATGCCAAACTGGAAAGATGATTCTGGCAGCTAGTAACTTCTTGACCTCTTCAAATATCAATGGCTCTAATAGGGCATTCACTGGCTTATGTTTCTATTTGAAGGGCTTAGCATCAAGCTTTAATGGAATAGTATAAGTAATGATCGAAGTATCATATGTTTTCAGTTCATCATAAGTCCAAGCTATCACATGGATATAATATGTTAGAGCTTGAATTATTCCTTCCTACTCAGTTGGAGTACATACCTTCCTGATCAGGACATTTCTTATCTCTGAACCTTGTCCTATATTGATAGGTTAACATTTTCCTCCATATGTTTTAGGTAGATCCCTTTGCTGTTGGAGGACAGGACCACTGAGAGGGGGGGTTGAATCAGTGGTCTAATTTAAATTGAAATATGATTTTAAACTCTCTTGAATTCAAACATGTAAACTTGTTAAAATCACTTCAAACATCATGGATATTTGATGTTGAATGAATCATAAAGATACCAAATTGTACAAGAGACTTAAACCACAAAAATGTATTATATGCAAATTGACAAACCATCAAGACAAAACAAGACACATAATTGATGAGTGGAAAACCCTTAAAGGGATAAAAAACCACTCTTAAAAGATCACTTTATTGTGCCTCACTGGCTAAGAAAATCTCACTGATTACAACAATTATCTCACTGACAAATAACCATGCCTCACTGGCAAATTATCATGCCTCACTAGCAAATTACCATGCCTCACTAGCAACAAACAAGCCTCACTAGCTACAATGTGCCTCACTGCCAAAACATACAATCTCATAATAACATAAAGAGTATAGAGGGTTTCTATGTTTCAATACAAATCACTGAACTTGCATATCCCCTTGCAATCACACTCAACTCAATTTGCATTTCCTTCTCAGTATCTCTGCACAATCAGCTACATATTGTCTTCATATTGGACATGATTCACTCTATAAATTTGTTGCATAATGTCTTCATCCTGTGCTTGATTCACCCCTGCAAAAACATCTCATACATCTCTCAATTCTTAGACAAAATATTCACCTTTTTAATCACCTGATTCACCTGCATTTTCTTTTCAAAAATCTCACTAAAAATGTCTTCAATGCTACATATATCAATCCTCAAAATCAAATTCATGATGAACCTGCAATGTCATTTAAAAATAAAAGTCTTTTCATTTTCCTCTTCTCTACATACATCTTCACCCATTTCAAGAATAAAAACCATAAAAGGCTTTCATCACTTGCATTAAAAACCTTCAATAAAAAAAAATACATTAAGCCCTGTCAGAGAATAAATAAAATAACTCTCCCATCTTTGGACCCACTTCTCCAAAAACCTTCTGCATGAAGACCAAAAAAGAAACCATAAATTCCTTTAAGCACCATTCTCAAAAAGAATTAATTCACCACTCAAATATCTGCCCTCTTTGGAAAAAACAAATAAACTCCACCTTTTTGTCTTCAATGCCACGAGTGGAGTTTAAAATTAGAAAAAAAATCTCCATGAAAATAATGCTTTTAAATCACCAAAAAACTACTTTTTAGAGTGGCTGAAAATAGCCTTAAACAACACATTCAATGTAGTGATAATGCTTTTGACAGTCCACTGCATGTCAAAAAGGAGACTCAAGAGAGAGAGGTTTCTAAGATTAAATTACTGCCTTTGATTTTCATAAGCGCGCCAACCAAACTTTGAATTAAGGCCTTCAATGAGGTTTTGGTGCCCATGCACTGTAGTGATGATCGATGACACCGGTAGCTCTTAGGAGAAAGGGTTGGTTAAGCCACAATGACAACCCCCTTAAATTGCCACTTAAGTGGCTCTTCAACCTGCTGTTGTAGGTCACCTTTAAATTAAAACAAAAAGTGCATACAAGAATATGGGTAGTGAAGGAGTATAGATAAGATTTATATTTTAGGATTTTAATGAATAGGAATTAGGGTTTTAGGGAATTTAGAAAGAAATGAACCCTAATTAAAAAATTTCCCTTTGACTGAGTATTATGTAGACCCTAGATGCATGCCAGAGAACTGATTAAGATAGCATCAAGCTTAAGAGCTCTTAGGAATAACATTAGGGTTTACTATTTTGGTCTTCAAGAACAACACTTGACATGAAGCCTCATCACTGAAACTCTTCAAACTTCATGCCTCTGTCTCATCAAGAAGAGATGATCAGCATCAAGGAATCATCAAGCTAGCACTGAAACATGATACCATGAACATCATACTACCATGAACATGAAAAACCTGGGAATGAACAAACACAAACATGAATCAATCTTTACCATATGAACTCATCAACATCCATCTATCTGAGCTAAAACACTGCATTATATCTTTCCATGAAGTAGCTCTTGATGACAAAGATATTACTACTACAACTCATGCATCGATCTCTTGGCTTTGCAATAAACTTCCCATCTTTTTGACACCAACAACAAACAATTACCTTTACATTAACCACAAACATGAACAATGACAACCCAATGATTTGTAAGGATAAATTAATCACCAACACAATGTACCACTTTGCCATTTGCCAACAATCTCATAACATAATGTCACATCACAAACTCCTGTGTACCTAATCAAACAACTTAAACACCCGATCCATAAACAAGTTGACATCAATGCCAACACACAATATGCCAGTCAAGCCAACATTTGCTTGGTCATGCTATCTAAATCAAACATCCTTTCGAGGTCTTATTGTCCTACAAATTGATGATGTCTCCTTCATCCCATATGGTGCAGGAGCACCAAGGCTCAATGCAGCTTGTACATAGCCTTTTTGGTTTGTCAATTTTGAGTTTGCAGCATGTGATTTTGTCTTTGGAGTTTTTCTAGTTTTCTGAAAATGCATTGGCGAGAGAAGCCTTTACTTTTGCTCAGCCTATCGGCCCTAGTGAAATTCAAGTCAAAGAATGTTTGTTTGAAGGTGTTCAGCATTTGTTCAACGGTTGAACCGTGCCGTTGAACCTCTTCGTTGAACCCCGCAGTTGAACCTCACGCCAAGGTTCAAAGGGTTCATTGGAATCGTTGGTCACTTTGTTGATCGGTTGAACCCTGCAGTTGAACCTTGCCGTTGAACCCCGCAGTTGAACCTCGCACCAAGGTTCAATGGTTCAACAGGGTTATAATTCTGAATTGTAAAGTTGGAATCGTTGGTCATTTTGTTCAACGGTTGAACCACGCCATTGAACCTCTTCGTTGAACACCGCAGTTGAACCTCGCTGTTGAAGTTCAATGGTTCAACGGGTTCATGCATATAGGATGGTGGAGTTGAAATCATTGGTCTTTTTGTTGGAGGTTGAACCTCACAGTTGAACCTTGCGATTGAACCTCGCTATTGAGGTTCAATGGTTCAGCGAAAGAAGTATGTATCGGGGTAAAAAAAAGGAAAAGTTACGCTGATAGAAAGGACATCGGCATGACCAAAGATATCGGTGGGACAAATGTGAAGTTTACCGATAGAATGTGGTCTCACTGAAGGCGGTTGTTAGGTCCATCGAAGTAACAATGCATATCAGCAAACCAAGGAAAAGCTACGTCGACAATGTAATGTCTAAGCGATGAATGCTTTAGCCGTCGGAGAGAAATGGTCCATCGACGGAAGGGATTAAGGCTAGGCTGATAGTCATCAGTTTTGCCGATAGAATATGTTGGAGAGACATCATGGTGAGTCTGGCCACCAGTCAAGAAAATGTACAATTAAACTGGCAGTTAGAATACGAATCGTTTGGTAACTGAACCGTCCTGTAACGGACATGAGCAAGTATATATGATATAGCATTCTTTCTGTAAAGAGTTCAGCAGAAGAATTGAAGAAGGGAATTTTGATGTGAGAAGCATTTTTTTTTATGTAAGAACAGTTTTTGAATAAAAATCAAATACAGCAGTTCGATCAATCTGTGTATTTCTATTTTGTTTTTAGTTTGCTATCCTGAAGTAGATTAGTCATTTCTTTTTCTGCAATTTTGTTTTCTTTGTAAACCATGACTCGGTATTGATGATTTCTCAAGTTCCTCTGTACAGTATGGAGGTCATCAAGTAGAGCCATGCTTCTTGTTTGTTTTTCTTTTGTGGGGTGGTCGGAGTGTCTACTAGAGGCAATGCATGTTTGTTCTAGGTGAGCTTAGTAAGGAGTCCGGCTAGATAGTCAAGTAGGAAAATAGACTTGCAGAGGTGGAAAATAGAGAGAAAGAAAGTGAGCACCAAGCAGTCCAGACCCTTGAACAGAGTGAGAAGGGTGGGCAACAGGCTCAAAAAGTAATGTGCCATTAAGGCAGTATCTTGGAAGCAATGAGGACAAGGTATGTGTCCCACACCAAGTAGGGAGATAGAGTTTTTCCATCTCTGCAAAGAGTTGAGGAGTTTAGCTAACATTTTTGTGTAGAAAGATGTCTGTTAGCACTTTGAATTGGTAGGGAGGCTAGAGTTGTCAAATAGTCGTGTACACCTACAGGATGCAGAGCAGGTAGTCTAGAGTCTTCCCTATCACCATATCTGATCTTCAAGACTACGTTCATCTATGAATTAGGTTTCAAACACATCATGGTTAGCAATAAAATCTAAAATATGTCAATCATCATCAAAGACTCGAAAATTGACCACGTTATCTGATACTGAGGGTAATGATACCAATTCAATTAAGAATTTCTTTAATCCTGACATGGTCAGGGGCTCTAATGTGCTCACGGCTGTGGCTAAGGCATCTTCTCGTTGATTTTTCTTTCGTTGGACATGAGTAATGTTGAAGGCGTCAAACCCTTCAATCAAATCTCATACCCGATGTCTGTAACTAGACAATCTTTTGTAATTAAAAGAATATTTTTTTCTCACCAGCTCAGAATCTCTGAACACATGTAATATCTTGACTCCCTTCTTCAATGCAAAAAGCAAGCCATGTATCAACACTTCATATTTAGTGATATTGTTAGTGCAATGAAATTATAGTCTGTATGTAGTAAGATATGACTTCCCTTGAGGATTAACCAAATTAATCCCGACTCTGATGCCCTGTTTAGACTTAGTCCCATCAAATTTCAATGTCTAGGGTCTATCATCAAGAGGACTCTTATTAGGACTTTTCTTCTTTTTAGCCCTTGTAGCACTTCCGTCTACAATCCACTTCAACCTAGATGGTTCCTTATGATCAGGGATCCTCTATTTCTCAAGAATTGAAATATCAAGACATTCAGATGTCTAAATACCAAGTGAATGAATATCTGTGTTACTTACATTTTCAATAGCATCAGTGTCTAGACCTCTAATTTGCTTCATCGCAACATCTATTGGGGTGAAGTTTACCATCTCTGACTCAGCTCCTTGTATCTCATGGACCTAACTTGTCACTACACGACCTACCTCTTCATCTCGAGACTCTATCCCTTCAAATATTTTACTTGGCATATAGAATTTACCACCTGAATACAAACATTCCTTTCTATCAATCAGCTCTAGGCACATCACACATGTAGTTTTTGATTGTGATGTCCTATGCAATCTGCACCATCCTTCCAACAATGACTGCCTGAGTGGTATCCCTTGCAACATTTACCTTTGGATCTCTTTGGACAAATATTCTTCAAATTTAGTCAAACTACTTCCTCCATCCTCATTTGATATTTCATAGTTAGACTCCACCAGGCAATCCATCCTAGGTGCGATTAGACTTACTTCACTATTCTCCTACATATAATTGCACATCAGAACTTCCTCCACGGTGACATCTAGAAGCTCAACCCTGTAAACTCCTTGCTCCACTCTTGTGTACAACACTTTGTTATTTTGGTGATATTTAGTGATCATATGCTTCATTCTCAGCTTAGCTTCAATCTTGATCTTGTTAGGGATACCTCTCCAAGGTAACCACATATGTGAGAAATCTGTGGACATGTATCCATTAAGAGTTTTGGACCAGTCTCTACTTAGAACCATGCCATAAGTGTCAGGGATATCTACTACCTAGATGTCAATGAAATGCTAGAATCTAGGGTCAGAGGCCAGCTGCATATGAATATGAGTTAACTTACCTACGACATTAACTTTAGACTTATCTAATTGAGTAACCTTCTTTAAAGATTTACTAGGTGATAGACCTAAAATTTGACATACTGAAAAAGGCATGACATTTCTAGATGCTCCAGAATCTACCAAGCAATTATGCGAATTATTCCCAAATATCCTTAAAGTGAGGAGAAAGGGAGGAGACTCAATTTTCTCTTTGTATAAGGTCACCTATCTGGTATCTATAGCGTGGACTTGACATTTATCCTTAGGCTTAAAGGGAATATCCTTCTGTGGGGGATCTCTGGCTGGGATACTACTAGGGATATTCTCCTTTATTATAGGTTCATCTAAGGATTTGAGGAAAGCCTTCTTAATCATTGGGGTTTTTAACAACTTAGATAAGGATAAAATGATCTTTATCTTCTTGATTTCTTCAACTAGATAGGTGACTAATTTATCAAACTTAGTGAGCTCATTCATACCTTTACCTAGCGTGGATGATGGTGTGAAGTGGTGTTGATTCACTCTCAGAGGTGTTGGATTGTTATTGGCATTCACATCTAGAGGAGTGTTAAAGTTGTTCGATGGGATAGAGCTCATTAAAGGACCAGGCGGCCTATTACTGTTGTTCCTAAGAGTGTAGTTGTGTCCTCTTTGGAACTGCTGAAAAGCATGCACTTCATCTGCCTCCTGTTTTGGTTCATTATCCTTTTCAAAAGGAAAAGTATAATCCTGAAACTTTAAAGTTGTCTCTTCGCATATGAGAGTAAACACGGGCTATCACGGGGCTACGGTATGACCCACACTACCACAGGAAAGAGTCAACCATTTTACCATATCAGGGAAACAACATATCATCTCCCACCAAAATGAATAGGTCCTACCGATGGCACCGCGGGGTAGCGGGATACATTGATCAACACCATCGGCTCATCGTGGAGACTTCATTATAAGTCCCGCCAAAGTCAACAAGTTCCACCGAAAGTAGTATTGACAAACCATCAGGATATCAGAGAGACATGGGATTCTGTCCCAGCGATATAACCACCTCCTGCCGAAGAGCTCTCGGACCATCGATGGGAATGTAAACTACATCTCATTGAAATGGAGCTATCAGGCCAATGAAGAAGTTAAAGGCAACGAAGCTAGGGTTTTATAGTGAGTTTGAGACACACATTCTCAACAATCTCCCACTTGACGAAGAACTCACTAAACCCCTTCCAATGCTCAAAGTTACTAAATCAGATTATCACAACCATACATGCAATCTCAAGAATCTTAAATAATGCTTCCGTGCTCCAACCAGGACACCTGCAAAAACATCCAAGATGTCCACCATCTCAAGCAACAATTCCATCCATCCACCAAAAGAAAAGGAATGAGCTAAGGTGCATATGCACCAGTCTAAAGAACACAAGTATCAGATCCAAATAACATCAACTTCAAAGCTTCAACCTGAACATAATCATCAAGACATCCTCTAGAAAACAAGATAGAACATCAGCTAGAACAATAAGTAGGAAACTAACTGCTCTCATCCTACTGATTAACCCATGCGACTGAAAATAGCACACACAGCAAGTGCTAATCCATCCAATCACCCATACCTCCAAGGTATACAAAACATAGTAAAATCATGCCATAAATATATATAGACCCATAAAATGCAATCATAAACTCCATGTACAAACTTGTCAAAGAATGACATACACATCCAAGAGCTCCCACTACATGGGTAATGCAAATCTAAAAAGATCAAGGCATACCAAGTCTACCAATAGTGTCATATAAAAAGTATAAACATGTAGTACCAAGGAACCATCCACAATGATATGCAAAACCTGTAAATCAATAACCTGTAAGAACAACTGTCACTACAAGTCTCCATAGCACTCCCAAGTTCTCCACACACAGCAAAGGAAAGAGATAAAGGAACCTCCATGTTATCACCTAAGAACATAAGTGAAAACACATGACCACAAGCTAGTGCTCACAATAGCTCCAACCAAACCTCAAACCAATGTAATTTGAAACCAACCATCCAGGAAGATAACTGAGACAAAGAGAGAAACTTTGCCCATCATATACCTATAGAAAATCCTCCTATGTACACCTCTAAGTGCCAACTGTGTCAAGTATGATCTCCTCCATAAAACCCCAAAGAGAAAAACATAACAACACCCAAAATCATTCAATCTGAAGAGATCAAACACAACATATGTATCATGTAACTACATGGATGTAAGCTTCTCAAAGAAGATCAAACTACTCCATTTCCTATCTCACAAAATCAACCCATAAACGATCTCCTAACAGTCCTCATCAATGAATTGCATCTCAAACTCAAATGCACAAGGAGATAACCATTCCAAACATCCCTCAAATGAATCCTCCAGAACTAACTACATAGCTCAAGATCCATATCTATGAAAGATAAAGCATATAGACTCATGCTAAACCATCCTCAAATGAGTCTCCATAATCAAATTCAATCCCATGAGAACCAAAGCACAAAACATAACACATATGAAAGATATAATGGGAAAATACCTCTCAAATAATAAACTACTAAGAAGACCAAGAGTGGGGAATGTGAATGCTCCTCCAAGATATGCAAGCCATCATCCAAAAGCAATCTCCTCATAGGTCTTTATTGAACTCACGTCCAACCAAGGTGTAGGCTCTTTAGACTTTCTGTTGAAATCTCATCAAGAGTAACCATCTCAACAACACTTCTCTCATCTTAAGAGAAATGCAACCTCACCTCATTCTCCATGTATCCATGAGCACCTACAAACAATCATCTCATGCAAAACTCCAAATGCATGACTGCACCATCATGAAGTTCTCAAGCATATGACCTATGCACCCAAAACACAGAGAATCACTAGACCACTGTCAAAGCTCCAATCATCTAAATTAGGAACTTGTCATGACATCATGATCTTACCATCCCCCTTAGGAGATTCAATGCTCCAAGTGAACACAACATGGTATCAAGAGAAATGTATCATGCCGAAACTCTAATGCATAAACAAGGGTATGCCATTCAACATAAAACAAACAAACTCTAAACCAACATCACCTATCAAGCACCACTGACACCTCAACCAAAGACTCCATGAGTCCTCCATGGCTCCAAGATGTTACACATCTTCAATATCTTGAAGATGACCCATCTCCAAATAGTGTCCATGCAAATGTGAAAGAACTCTTCTACAGCAACAAGATCTAAGAGCTCCTCCTAGTAACATCTGCAACACTAAAGAAGATAATTCATCACCAAGTGATGAATTCACAGTCATTGCTAAATCTCCCACTGAACTGTGACAATCCAGCTCTCCAAACATCATGACCAAACATCTCCTAATCTAAAAATCCTCCAAGTCCACACATGAACATGTCCATCTAAAAGTAATACCAAGTGGCACCAAGATCTCCAAAACCAAGGAAATACATCATCACTGTCAAAAGCTTAAAAAAATTGTGTATCCAAGCTATTCATAACATTGTGATACACATGCTATAGGTCCCCTTAACCGACTAACCAGGTACTCTACACCATCCATTCGCTCATCCCAAAGCAACCACACCAATGCACAAGTGACCATAGACAAGGCCAGCTAACAAGTCTGTATAAACATTGAATCAATCTTGTGGATATAGACAATCCACTTCCGCATTATCCCACTGCAATCAATAGGCTGTACACACCTACAAAACTGCATAACTCATAGATCCAATTCACTATAACATGTAAACCCATCATTGCGCTAATAATCAATAAACTAGGATTCAAAAGAGAATTACCATGTAGACAACAAGACTCAAGCACCAGATCATGCTCAAATCTGATTCACCAATCAGGTCCACAACCCAAGCACCATAGTCTAGGAATCCACCATGCATTACCATAGAAATGCTAAGTGACTGATCACGTACCAACACTCCCATGCAAAGAAAGCATCCCACCTCCTCACACCATGCATGAAGCATGTATGCAAAACTGCAACTATCTCATCCAACAGCACTCCAAAAGCCAAGGTCTTGAAAATAGCGTAACTACAGCTCCACAAAACCACAAGTTTTTCTCTTGACTATGTAAAGCCTACAAAACCATTGTCTTAAGAAAACATTCATGCACATCCACACCTACTTCACATCTAGAAGACTCAAAAGTTTGAAACAAAAAACACCATAATAGTTAAACCATAATAATGGATTCTCATATATGAGCATTAACCAAAGACTATTTACAAAAATCTATAAAACCCTCAGATCCAAGAAACGTGAATCCAAGCCATGCAAGTATAAAGCATCCTTAAAAGGAAAAAGAAGTTCAGGAACTCCAGGCCCATTTCAGGTTAACCCCACAATCACCAACATGCACATGCATCCAAGGGAGACATGCTATTATAGAAGCTTCCGGATCATCCAATAATCAACTCCATAGCCTATATGCAATTGGGGTAACAAAAAATAGTGCCTTCCAATACCAAGGATAAACACCCAGCATAAGCACATTACTCCATAGCTAAAAGACAACACAAGCTTCTCCATATCACTAGGGAGCCTCTCACATAGACACCCAATATGAAAGCTTTGCTCCAACACAACCACAAAGCAAAAAGTCCCACCCCATGCACCAGAATTATTCCACTACCTATTAGGAGCTCCAAATCAACATCATTTCAAAGTGACCAACTCCATTTTCTCCGTCTTCACCATCCTTCAAGATGCATGTTGTCTCTTGAAAATAACACAAAAAGAGAAAACAACTTTCACTCAACAAAGGATCAATCTTTAGCCGATTCCTTCAAATTTCCTCAAGCTTGCCAAACTAAGAAATCCTCATAGAAGGAATACCTAGAACCAGAAACAAAGCTCTAATACCAATTGAAGGGAAAATATGGTTCATCCCAGAATGAGCATCTAAGATCAATAAGTGTTTGTAGTAACAATCATTCTCTCTGATTTCCTCAAAACACATACTACTATGCCATAAAGCGGAATCACACATAGTTCATTTCCCACACTAACCCTTAGAGGAAAGTGATTGCAGTTTAAACCAGTTTCAACAACATGCATTAAACAGATTCAATAAATAGAATCACTAAACATGAAAGATAGAGTAGAAGACAAGAACATAAAGACTTACATAGGGAAAACCCTTTTAGGTAAAAAACCCCACACTCCAAAACATAGAGCCATTGTATTATTCAGCAAAAAGTACAAGTTACAATACAATATCAAGCTCGTAGCCTTTACTGGAGATTTACCTCTTGTTCCATCTCTAGAGAAAAATTTGGCAATGCATAACAATACAATTCACTCTCGATCTTTCTTTGACTCACTACACTACTGCATTTCATTACAGACTTCACAAGCATTGTCGATTCAACTTCCATACTAGACAAATGCTTACTAACCAACTCAACCGGTGCTACCTTCTTCCTCAGACAAAGTCACATTAGAATATCAAAGGGACAAGAAGCCGTGTCTCTTCAAATTCACACTGCCACCCTGATACATATATCGCTCCATAGTAGTCATCTTAGACTAACCTTCACAGGATGGCGAGATCTATACCACACCACCACAAGCCCACTGCAAGCCACCTCACGGGCTATCACGGAGCTCTGGTATGACTCGCACTACCGCAGGCAAGAGTCAACCATTTCACTATATCGGGGGAACAACATATCATCTCCTACCGAAATGAATAGGTCCCACCGATGGCACAACAGGGTAGCAGGCTACATTAATCAACACCATCGGCTCATCGTGGAGACTTCATTCTAAGTCCTGCCGAAGTCAACGGGTTCCACTGAAAGTAGTCTTGATAGACCATCAGGATATCAGAGAGACATGGGATTCTATCCCAGTGATATAACCACCTCCCACTGAAGAGCTCTCAGACCATCGATGGGACTCTAAACTACGTCTCACTAAAATAGACCTGTCAGGCTGATGAAGATGTTAAAGGCAACAAAGCTAGGGTTTTACAATGAGTTTGAGACACACATTCTCAACATGATTCTCTTGGCAGCATTTAGATTTTTCCTCCTCTTATTGTTTCCCCTTTGTCAAAGTAACCCTTTCCCTACTTTCAATGCTTTTCAACACTTGTCAATTCTCATTTTTTGTGCTTGTGACTTTGTCCCTAAGCCTTGTATTCATCTATTTATTGTCATTTGACCTTTCCCTAGTGTTTTCGTCCATTCCCACCCTAGGAACCCTCTAGAGGGCCTCCAAAGCCATCTCCAAATTCCAGTTTTCAATTCTGGTCTACCAATACTAATCCCCCCTATTATTTTAGGATCTCTCTTGAGAGATTTGACTTATGCAAGTGGAAATTTGGATTTTGACCCCCTTTTGAGCAATTTTTAGAGGCAATTCACCTCCTTTTCACCTAACTAACAATCTCGAACCCCGTTTATCAGCCCATGACTTCCCCTCTATGGGTCAGCCATGGGTCACCCCCAAGCGACCAGGACTGGTGAAAGGGACAACCCATGGGCGACCCTATTATCTTTTTCCAGTAGTGAAAGAACTTGATTTTTTGACTCAAAAAAGCTCTATTTTCACCTGTTTTTCTTCTTGTTTGCATGAGTTTTTTGTCTAAACATAGAGTTAACTATTCCAGGCCTCAAAGCATGCATAATTAGCAAAATCAAGATACCAACGTGTAATTCGGCCATAGGCAGGTGCAGTCTTGAGGCCAAAAGGCATCACATTCCACTCATACAAACCTTGCGGTACTGAGAAAGCTATTTTGAATCTATCTTCCTCTTTTACCTTAATTTGCCAGAAACCTCTCTGTTGTTCTGCTCTTTTATTGACCAGGAAAGCTGGGCAGCTAAATGGGCTCTTGCTTTCTAGCTTCTTCCAAATTTCATGAACAATTATGTAACTCATCACCTTCACTAATTCAGAATCAGAGAGACCGTTCAAAAGAGCACTCCTTGCCTTTCCATTGTTCTCATATTCTTTAATCTCATTTTCATCATTTGGGCCATTAGAGGGTATAGTATACTCTTTGTCAACTACCTTCCATATGCCATATTCTAGTGAGATAGGAAACCTTTCCATCCTAGTTTTCCAAAAAGAAAAATTTGTTCCATCAAACACTGGAACCTCCATACCTTTCTTGTGTGCCACCTAGATCTACCCCAAGAATTTAAGCTTCTTTAGAGAACTTGGCTCTGATACCCATTGTTAGAATGCATTAACAGAAAGTAAACATATAAAGTATCAATGCAAACACATCCAAACACATGAGAACACCAAATTTACATGGAAAACCCAATAAGGGAAAACCACAGTGAGGACTAGCTCACATATATAAAGTTTTAGGTGACTGTGACATTCATAAAGAGCATGGAGCAATCATGTCATGAGAATTACTATCCATCGAAAGTGCCTAGGGACAGTCTAAGTATGAAGAGTAATATCATTTGAATAATAGTTTATTTTCACAATGTGTGAGGTCATTTTTAGTCTAATGTTGCATGAGTTTGGCTTTATAATAAGGCAAGGCATAGTGATATTATCATGATCAAAAGCAGTTCGTAGTATGACAGAGTTTTTATGTCTCTTATTCTCTCATGGATAAAATACTTTACTAGCTTCTAAAATCTAGTATTTTGAGAAAAGTATGTGAATAAGCTTGCCTTGAAAGTACAGTGGACAGCATCATTGTCGAGAAAGGAGGACAGCCAAAACCAAGAGGAGTAGTAGTCATGCTCGAAGACTATGTGTTAATTAATTAGGGGACAATGTTTCCCATATGTAACAATAAGAAGATACAATCACAAGTGCAAACAAGGAAATATACAAGGCATGGCCGCGGCCTGCAAAAAATCATGGAGAATACAGAGCTCAAGAGGAGAAGACTTACCATCATTTGGTATGAAGGATTGACTTCAAGAGAAACGACCTGTTGAGCATTGACTCAGTCTCATGGTGGCCACGAGCATAGAGGAAGGATAATAACAATGAAACACAATGAATGCATCAAAGAAGCTATGAGGGCCACAGCTTAAAGCCAAGAAATTTGTGTTTAACATATAAAATTTGGTTTGGTATTGAAATAGAAGATCTTACCTTGCACTTTCTATGAAGAGTCTTCAAAAATTGCTCAAGGAACAGTGGAAATGGAGGATTTACAAGTCCAAACCCTAGTCTCCATGGCAGCGGTATGCAAAGCCAAGTTCTCTCCAAAAGGTCAAATGAAATGAGGCCAAAAGTTTAGGTTTCAAGTTTTGTTTTAGGGCTTTCATAGGTTGCCCTAATTCAAGTGGGGTTTCATCACATTTTAAAAAAAAACAAATGCCTCTATTAATACCTTTGACGTACTATATTTCACTTTGCATATGTGATATACCTAGGCTTTATGTCTTAGAGTTATTGTACAACCTTGGGGAAAAAATAGACCTTAATGTGCCTTAGGATCTTTTATGATTTTGTTTGGAAAATCAGAATGCCCATAATAGAGAAATGTATTATACTTGGTGAAATAATCATATAAGCCATGTATTGTTTATTGTAAAGAATCAAATTGAGACAAATCAGGAGATAAAACTGCAAAATCCTTTGTAAAGCATTATTTAAAGCATTGTTTTATAAATTGCTTTTAAATAATTGTTATTTTAATGCAGTTAAAGCAAGTAGATATAAGGAGATTCTCTTTTTTTGGATTTGCTTTCTTATGAGTGAAATTGAGAAGATATGGGCAAAAAAGAGGCTTTTATTGATCAGGTAAAGCTTGATTTTGAGGAGATTTCGGTGTGACCACTTGGGATAGCATTTTGGCATCTTTTCTCTTCAGTTTGGAGGTAGTTTAGTCACTATTTTTGAGGCTTTTCTATGTAGCTCGAAAAATGATCAAACTTGCTATTTTGGGAAGATTTCTCAATATGCAGTTGACCTAGTTTTTTATATTGCTCATAGATAAGAGTTTACAACTTATTGCAATTTCTAGTTGTTCAGATCGCTCAAGGCGCAGAACAAGAGCATACTCTTGCGAAGACTTAAAAACCTAGACTCTAATCCTCAACTTCCTAGTTCTTGAATCTGACTCCGAATGCCCCAACAATAGCATTGGGTTCTTATTTATAACATAAGTCGGATGGCAAAAGATTATAACAATTTTGAGTTCCGACCACACAAAATTGACACGCGTCTAACACTATAAGTAGTGGAGGAAAAGGCAGAGATAAAGCACTACAGTGGAGCGTACAAAGATTCTTCACATGAGACACACCGCATGTCATTACGGCTCACTTTACACCCGAAAGTGACTACGGGGATCTTGCTTTTTAGATAGGGTTGCGTCCTATTGTTGGATCATAACATGGCCGACATCACGGCACAGACAAGCCCATGTGCTAGCTACCATCTGAGTTATAACCATCATTATCTTCGTCAGTGGAGGTATTATCATTGTCTGATACGGGGTCCAGCTCATCAAAATCATAGTCATGATCTAAATTTGTTGGTGGAAGCAAGTGTTGTGGAAGAGGCCTGAAGGCAATTGCCAAGTCATCATCTCGTTGGTGGAAAGTATATATAATTTTGGTAACTTCATCAGGAGAAGCAAAATCTATTTTAGTTCTGGCAGCAATTAAAGCAGGGAGCAAGGCAACCTCCATATCTTCCACCTAGGCTTGTGGGAACCAATTATGAGTTAAAGGATAATATTCAATTCGTGGTAATGCATAATTAAATCTGTTTTGCAAATAGCCTGATGGTCCACTCATTCCTTCTTCGATAGCCCAACAGAAATTTCTCTGCAAATAGTCAAAAAAATCTCTCATATCATTCTGTATGATTTTATCATTGTATCCTAAAAATAAGTCTGCATAGTCTTCAAACTCTGTCTGCAAGATAGTAATGCTGTTAAAGAAACCAAATTTTGCACACTTAAGAAAATTCCTTTTGATTTTTATGGGCCAATTCATAGGCAACAAAGATGTAATGCAAACATCAAATGTAATGCTATTTCTTAGTGCAAAATAAATAGCGGCATTTTGAAGACCAAAATGTGATAGAAATTCTGTTTGCTGAGGACCTGTAAGAATTCCTTTATCATAATTGTCTCTGATCAGATTCCTTAACTCTTGAAGCCATTTATTCAAGAAATGTGTGTGGAGGATAGGAGTAATAATTTCTGGAGGTAGCTGAGGTATCCACAAATCATTACCTTGTTCATCTTTACTAAGGAATATTTCTGTACCATCATTTCTTACCAATGTGTCACCAATTTCGATCATCATATACATTGACTCTGCAAGCTTGGCCATTTCTCTCATAAGAGAATCTGCTAATGGATTATTATCACCTTTAATCCATTCTATCTCAAAATCATAACTGGCAAAATCAAGATACCAACGTGCAATTCGGCCATGGGCAATATCTTTATTTGGCTTCTTGCTGAGCAGAGATCTCATTGGCTGACTGTCAGTTTTTACAATGAAATGAACAGATTTAAGAAAAATCTTAAACTTCTCTATACCCTTCTTTACAGCCAAAATCTCTTTTTCATATATGGTGTACCTGCATTCTGTATCAGTGAAGGTTCTTGATTTGTAACCACACACTTGTGCTCCTTTCGATGGAATATCCTGTATGAGAACAGCACCCCAAACATCATCAGATGCATCAGTGAATAAAAATAAAGGATATCCATTTTCAGGTAAAATGAAGAGTGGGCAAATACTGGCATTTCTGTTTTATCTTTTGAACAATTTCTGTTAACTCTTCATTCCAGGGACCTGCTCCTTCTTTCAACTGAGCTTGAAGTTTCTTTTTGTCTTTAGCTAATCCATTATAGAATGGACTGACATAATTGAGACATCCTAAGAATCTTTGTATTTGCTTGGTTCCAACCAAAACATTAGGAAATTCTGAAATATGCTTAAGGATATGGGGCTGGAGTTTTACCTTGCCATGTGACAGAACCAGACCCAAGAAATCAATTTCTTGTTTGCCAATTACCATTTTCTTAGCTGATAAGCATATCCCATTATCTCTGATTGCATTATATAAAGCTTCCAAATGCTTCAAATGCTGAGAATCATTCTCAGAATAAACAATTATGTCATCAATATATACAGAACAAAATTCTTTCAGACTTCTTAAAGCTCTATCCATTCTACGTTGAAAATAGGCAGGTGCAGTCTTGAGGCCAAAAGGCATCACATTCCACTCATACAAACCTTGAGGTACTGAGAAAGCTGTTTTGAATCTGTCTTCCTCTTTTACCTTAATTTGCCAGAAACCTGACTTGTAATCAAATTTAGAAAACACATTCTTTGAAGCCGCTCTCATTATCAAATCTGTACTGAATGGAATGGGATAATTGAATGGCAGAATGATATCATTCAGAGGCTTATAGTTTATACAAAATCTTTTTTTACCTCTCTGTTGTTCTGCCCTTTTATTGACCAGGAAAGCTAGGCAGCTAAATGGGCTCTTGCTTTCTCTGATAAACTTTCCTTTAATGAGCTCATTCAAATGCTCATCCATCTCTTTTACTTCTGTGAGGCTCATGAGATAGGTTGGTTCAAATGGTATAATAGTTTTACATTCAGGTTTCAACCTAATCTCGCATTCTTCATGCTCCTTAGACCAAAACTGTAAAG
This sequence comes from Cunninghamia lanceolata, assembly GCA_027924645.1. Lineage (NCBI taxonomy): Eukaryota > Viridiplantae > Streptophyta > Pinopsida > Cupressales > Cupressaceae > Cunninghamia > Cunninghamia lanceolata. The sequence continues at coordinate 4,471,866 of BSBN01000408.1, read as the reverse complement.
GATTCATGCTACAACAATCCTGTTCAAATTTTTCCTTAACTGGTTCTAAGAGCAGAGGTAACCGTGGTCCTTGGGACTTTAGAGGCTCTTTCTTTTGTTGTTTGGCTTTATCAGACAGCTTATGGTTGACTAATTTCAAGGAGGGAATCCTGACAGGGCCATCTGTATGCTTAAGAGATATTTCGTGGGTGCATAAAACAAATGGCTAATATTTGGTTAGGAAGGTGTAACCAAGCAAAATATCTTCCCTCAAACTGTCAAGTTCAATTAGATCAACAATAAATTGCTTACCTTGGATTTCAATTCTGACATCCTGAGCAAATCTCCCCATTTTGATTTCTTCTCCATTTATGGCATATCCGGCTGGTAAATCATTCTTGGTTTGCCAAAACTCAGAAGGAATGGCATTAGTTTTGGCAAAACTATGAGAAGAACTAGAATCTACAAACGCATCCATGGGAATAACCTTATATCCAGAAAAACAAAGATTTACACAGATATATGTACAATTTTCTACCATGTATAGAGCATTTGCTGGTTCAGACAGAATATCTGGAGAGGAATCATCTGCTTTTGTTAGAAGTTCTCGAATTTCCCCCACTGCAGAAATGAGTTTGTCCAAGGCCTTTTGCTGCATAGCACATTGCCAAGCTAAGATGTCAACAGATTCATTACAATGGTCAACTTTAGCACATAAAATATCAATGCTTCGGCCAAGAGACACAGAGGGTGAATGGCGAGAACGATGTTTGGAAGTAGATGGTTTGGAAGATAACCAAGAAGGCTGGGTGTAACCATGGGATGATTTAGGCTTTGGTGATGGTGAGGGTGAGCTAGACACAGAATGTTTAGAAGATCATTTGGATTTTCTATAAAGAGCAAGTTTCTCTTTTTCCCAGGCCTTGATATCTTTAACCTGTTGTTTGGCGGCAGCTTTTCGTTCTTCGAGTGATCCTGGCATGTGATAAGGATCCTTGGATTTGGCCATGCTTATCTTGAAATCCAAATCTTTAATAGCTTTTTTAATCGTCTTAGAAACAACCTTCTGGTCAGATGAACTGGATCATTCAGACTCAGATTCTGAACTGGTAGAAGAATGCTTTCTTCTATATTTATCTCTAGCCATGTAGTATTGATCAGGCAAAATTTCAACTAATTCAAACAAATCAACATAGGAAGAACCAAGAACTTCATGGGAAGCAACAATTTGCCAAGTTTCTGACCTATGCTGTTCATCAAACATTGCATAGACTTTATTTTCTGGCTTATACCTTTTTGGACAATCTGTAGCATAGTGTGGACCTTTGCAAATAAAACACTGAACAGATCTTCCACTTTTCTTGAAATCTTTATTCTTTTTAAATAGAAACTTTGGTGGCTTTCTATTCTTGAAAGAATTTTTATTTACAGGAGCAAACCTATATCTTTTTCTATACTGCTTTTTCTTATAAGGAGTATGTCTCCTATGGTCATCATTGTCATAAGCATATTTACATTTCTTGCAATGACAATCTTTTCCACATGATTTTCTACTGAATTTTCTGACATGTTTGAATTCTTTTATCTGATTAATGGGTGGCAAGCTGCAATAGTCTTTCATATTGCAAGAAGAATTATACTGATCTCTGTTATCACTTAAGGCTTTAAGCAGACATCCTTTATCTAACTTGTAGGTAACCAAAGTCCTTAATTCACTGAAACCATAAGCATCAATTTTGGTTTTATACTTGTTACCTATATATTCTTCAGCATATTCTCCCAATCCACAAGGTAGTGAATTTAAATAAAACTTCTTTGTGGTAGAATCATGCAATTTTCCTGCAGCTATCATATATTTTTCAAAGACTAAATTATACTTATGCAATTTTTCTAAGTCTCTGAGCTATAATGAATAGAGGATTTTTTCTGCTTCAAGTATATCATTCTTTCTGTTGCCACAAAATAAACCAATCAGATATAATTTTAAGGTAGCAAATCCTTCAGCAGAAATATCATTCCTACCCATGTCTTTTTCTTTAACATACTCATCTCCATCTTCATCCATTGAAATTATACCATTATCAGGGAGAGAGTTCCACCAACTGCGGAGTTTGCCAGACATGAGCCGGACTGCATATAAAACTTTGTTTGCTTCAGACCATATAGATTCCCTAGTATCAAAGAAATTCTCGAGTGTATCACACCATGTACAAATAGTGTCATAGGGATCTATAATTTTATCAATATTCAAAATATAACCAGAAGTTGCATAAGCTCTCAAATTTTCTGGCCAGGCATTTTCTGACACAGCATCTCTCATCTCTACATCCAGCTGATTTTCTACAGTAGTCTGGCTAGCCATGCATAAAGGTTCCCAATCCTCTATAATTTCTATATATGGGGTTTCTTCGGAAGACATATATTCTGGTTCAGAAGAGGATTCATGATAAGAAATTGTTTCAAATATTTCTTCATCAGATGAATTCATGGCTGCAGTTGGTTCTTCCATGTAAACAGGTTCATTATCTTCTAATTCATTTTCTTGTAACCAATCTTTTAATGGTTCAGAAACCTATAACATATGTTCTTTCTGCTTGGGCAGAACTAGTCTAGAAGGCATCTGAGGTGTGTGACTTCTAGTTGTAGAAGATACTGGTTGTTCTTCAATTTCTTCAGAAAAGAGAATGCTTTTTCTTCTCTGTATTTTTGGTCTGGGCTTGGGATCTGATTTCTGAGATTTCTGGGTTTTTGTGTCCTCAGTTTCTTCCTCAGAACTATCCTTGCCTTTCTGGGATACTCTAATCTTTTTGGCATATTTTCTTACTTTGTCTAAATTTCTCACCACATGCTCAAGTAAGACTTTGTTCTCCTGAGCTTGAGTATCTCTTTAAGAGTCAGATGTAGAGACATGAGAATATATTTGTCCTGCCACATTTTCTAATCTTTCACTGCTTGACTGTATGCTTGTGGCCATTGTATGGGTCTGACTGACTTGGTAATTTAGTGAACCAAAATTATTTAGGGTAGAAGTGCATTGCTTATCAATTCTACCTATAGCAGTTTCTGTTTTATATTGACTATTCTGTACCTGTAACATTCCATCATAAACAGAAATAGTTCTATTGATTCCTTGTTTGACATCTACTGCTATGTCGTCTATGTTCTCTGAAGCTATTTTCATCCATGCAGACTGCCAGTTTCTCTAAGCTTCAGAATTCTTTTGTTTTGTCCCTACCTTAGTATGAATTTTTGCCTCATATCTGCCCATTATTTTATCATCAGGTGTAACAACCTGATAACTATCCTGTGTTGGCCATCTACCAGGAGTATAGCTAACTAAATCTACAGCAGTAGCAGAATCTAACTGTAGAGTATGCTTAGTTCTTCTTTCTGATCCATACCTAGGTAAATGCTCTCTCATCATACTTGCATGTTCACCTAGTTTTGCTATTTTAATCCCTTTTCCTTTTCTTTTCTTATCTTGGTCTTCATCCTGTTTTGGTGCAAGATGTAATCTAGCACTTACTTGTCTGGCAAGTTCATCTATTTGATCAGGATGAGATCATTGGGATCTGGAAGAGAAAGATGATCGAGAAGGCATTTGCTTGAATCTTTGTGAGCTACCAGAGGTTGAGCATTCTTCAGGATTGTAATCCACATAAGGTTTTTTATTGGAACACACAACTTGATTAGATTGTGGTGTGACTCTATATGAACTAGAAGGTGCTAGAAATTTGATTTTGAAGTCTTTGAGCTACAACATCATTTCTAGATTTGTGTTATGTGTTCGTGATTGGAGGTGATTTTAGAGACTTTGGGCTGCAAGTTATTATCCTTGATTATTTATTCTTCATTAGCAATAAGGTGGAGACTTTGGGCTGCACTTTGTTCCATCCATTTTTATTTTCTAATTAGTGTGAGAAGCAACAAAAGTCTTTGGGCTTTCCTGGATTTCTTGTGATTGACACACACTAGTCTTATTTTAGTTATTCTTATGTCTAACTAATCTAAATTTTGGTTATTATTCCTCCAACAAGTAGTTTTATGGTTTTTGATATATAGTAATCATTGAAGGGTTTTTAGTATAATATTGTAAGTGATCATCAATTCTAAAAGAAGAGAATTGAATGATATGGAAACACCCACATAATAAGTTTAGTGTAAATAAGTGTAATTAATTACTTGTTGTTCTTAGCTAGCAATAAGAAGAGTGCCTCCCCTTTCCTCGAGGAGAGATTCAATGTCATCACACTATGGTTGAAAGTATCATTCTATTACCATTTTGTCAGTGAAAAAATATTCACCCAACAAGGAGTTGATGATCAAATCTATAGAGAATTTCCTAAGGATTCTTGGGCAAGTGTTGACTCTATCTTGAAGAAGATCCAAATGGGTACTCACATTTCAAATTTGGTGAAGATCTGAGCTAACTTGGACAAGTTATGCAAATGCAAAACTTTCAGTGTCAACATGATATGCAAGACTTTCCCTGCCATCAAGATATATGTAGATGACCCTTGAAATCCCACATATCCAATTGATGATGTCATCTTGTTAAAATCCAAATGGGTGTCTAAAATTCCATGTTTTGTGAGATCTTGAGAAAAATTAAGTTATGCTTAGGCAAAACTTTGGTTTGCAACAGGATATGCAAAACTTTGGCCTACAACATGATATGCAGTAGACCTCAAATTCCCTACAATATCGAGTAGACCCCAAATTCCCCTCAATATGCAGCAGGCCCTGTTTTCCCTGCAATATGTGGTTGACCCAATTTTTCCTGCAATATGCAGTTGACCTAGTTTTTCCCACAATATGTATCCATGAGCACCTACAAACAATCATCTCATGCAAAACTCCAAATGCATGACTGCACCATCATGAAGTTCTCAAGCATATGACCTATGCACCCCAAACATAGAGAATCACTAGACCACAGTCAAAGCTCCAATCATCTAAATTAGGAACTTGTCATGACATCATGATCTTACCATCCCCCTTAGGAGATTCCATGCTCCAAGTGAACACAACATGGTATCAAGAGAAATGTATCATGCCGAAACTCTAATGCATAAACAAGGGTATGCCATTCAACATAAAACAAACAAACTCTAAACCAACATCACCTATCAAGCACCACTGACACCTCAACCAAAGACTCCATGAGTCCTCCATGGCTCCAAGATGTTACACATCTTCAATATCTTGAAGATGACCCATCTCCAAATAGTGTCCATGCAAATGCGAAAGAACTCTTCTACAGCAACAAGATCTAAGAGCTCCTCCTAGTAACATCTACAACACTAAAGAAGATAATTCATCACCAAGTGATGAATTCACAGTCATTGCTAAAGCTCCCACTGAACTGTGACAACCGAGCTCTCCAAACATCATGACCAAACATCTCCTAATCTGAAAATCCTCCAAGTCCACACATGAACATGTCCATCTAAAAGTAATACCAAGTGGCACCAAGATCTCCAAAACCAAGGAAATACATCATCACTGTCAAAAGCTTAAAAAAATTGTGTATCCAAGCTATTCATAACATTGTGATACACATGCTATAGGTCCCCTTAACCGACTAACCAGGTACTCTACACCATCCATTCGCTCATCCCAAAGCAACCACACCAATGCACAAGTGACCATAGACAAGGCCAGCTAACAAGTCTGTATAAACATTGAATCAATCTTGTGGATATAGACAATCCACTTCCGCATTATCCCACTGCAATCAATAGGCTGTACACACCTACAAAACTGCATAACTCATAGATCCAATTCACTATAACATGTAAACCCATCATTGCGCTAATAATCAACAAACTAGGATTCAAAAGAGAATTACCATGTAGACAACAAGACTCAAGCACCAGATCATGCTCAAATCTGATTCACCAATCAGGTCCACAACCCAAGCACCATAGTCTAGGAATCCACCACGCATTACCACAGAAATACTAAGTGACTGATCACGTACCAACACTCCCATGCAAAGAAAGCATCCCACCTCCTCACACCATGCATGAAGCATGTATGCAAAACTACAACTATCTCATCCAACAGCACCCCAAAAGCCAAGGTCTTGAAAATAGCGTAACTGCAGCTCCACAAAACCACAAGTTTTTCTCTTGACTATGTAAAGCCTACAAAACCATTGTCTTAAGAAAACATCCATGCACATCCACACCTACTTCACATCTAGAAGACTCAAAATTTTGAAACAAAAAACACCATAATAGTTAAACCATAATAATGGATTCTCATATATGAGCATTAACCAAAGACTATTTACAAAAATCTATAAAACCCTCAGATCCAAGAAACGTGAATCGAAGCCATGCAAGTATAAAGCATCCTTAAAAGGAAAAAGAAGTTCATGAACTCCTGGCCCATTTCAGGCTAACCCCACAATCACCAACATGCACATGCATCCAAGGGAGACATGCTATTATAGAAGCTTCCGGATCATCCAATAATCAACTCCATAGCCTATATGCAATCGGGGTAACAAAAAATAGTGCCTTCCAATACCAAGGATAAACACCCAGCATAAGCACATTACTCCATAGCTAAAAGACAACACAAGCTTCTCCATATCACTAGGGAGCCTCTCACAGACACCCAATATGAAAGCTTTGCTCCAACACAACCACAAAGCAAAAAGTCCCACCCCATGCACCAGAATTATTCCACTATCTATCAGGAGCTCCAAATCAACATCATTTCAAAGTGACCAACTCCATTTTCTCCGTCTTCACCATCCTTCAAGATGCATGTTGTCTCTTGAAACTAACACAAAAAGAGAAAACAACTTTCACTCAACAAAGGATCAATCTTTAGCCGATTCCTTCAAATTTCCTCAAGCTTGCCAAACTAAGAAATCCTCATAGAAGGAATACCTAGAACCAGAAACAAAGCTCTAATACCAATTGAAGGGAAAATACGGTTCATCCCAGAATGAGCATCTAAGATTAGTAAGTGTTTGTAGTAACAATCATTCTCTCTGATTTCCTCAAAACACATACTACTATGCCATAAAGCGGAATCACACATAGTTCATTTCCCACACTAACCCTTAGAGGAAAGTGATTGCAGTTTAAACCAGTTTCAACAACATGCATTAAACAGATTCAATAAATAGAATCACTAAACATGAAAGATAGAGCAGAAGACAAGAACATAAAGACTTACATAGGGAAAACCCTTTTAGGTAAAAAACCCCACACTCCAAAACATAGAGCCATTGTATTATTCAGCAAAAAGTACAAGTTACAATACAATATCAAGCTCGTAGCCTTTACTGGAGATTTACCTCTTGTTCCATCTCTAGAGAAAAATTTGGCAATGCATAACAATACAATTCACTCTCGATCTTTCTTTGACTCACTACACTACTGCATTTCATTACAGACTTCACAAGCATTGTCGATTCAACTTCCATACCAGACAAATGCTTACTAACCAACTCAACCGACGCTACCTTCTTCCTCAGACAAAGTCACATTAGAATATCAAAGGGACAAGAAGCCGTGTCTCTTCGATTTCACACTACCACCCTAATACATATATTGCTCCATAGTAGTCATCTTAGACTAACCTTCACAGGATGGCAAGATCTATACCACACCACTGCAAGCCCATTGCAAGCCACCTCACGGGCTATCGCGGGGCTGTGGTATGACTCGCACTACCGCAGGCAAGAGTCAACCATTTCACTATATCGGGGGAACAACATATCATCTCCTACCGAAATGAATAGGTCCCACCGATGGCACAGCAGGTTAGCAGGCTACATTGATCAACACCATCGGCTCATCGTGGAGACTTCATTCTAAGTCCTGCCGAAGTCAACGGGTTCCACTGAAAGTAGTCTTGATAGACCATCAGGATATCAGAGAGACATGGGATTCTATCCCAGTGATATAACCACCTCCCACTGAAGAGCTCTCAGACCATCGATGGGACTCTAAACTACGTCTCACTAAAATGGACCTGTCAGGTTGATGAAGATGTTAAAGGCAACAAAGCTAGGGTTTTACAATGAGTTTGAGACACACATTCTCAACATGATTCTCTTGGTAGTATTTAGATTTTTCCTCCTCTTATTGTTTCCCCTTTGTCAAAGTAACCCTTTCCCTACTTTCAACGCTTTTCAACACTTGTCAATTCTCATTTTTTGTGCTTGTGACTTTGTCCCTAAGCCTTGTATTCATCTATTTATTGTCATTTGACCTTTCCCTAGTGTTTTCGTCCATTCCCACCCCTAGGAACCCTCTAGAGGGCCTCCAAAGCCATCTCCAAATTCCAGTTTTCAATTCTGGTCTACCAATACTAATCCCCCCTATTATCTTAGGATCTCTCCTGAGAGATTTGACTTATGCAAGTGGAAATTTGGATTTTGACCCCCTTTTGACCAATTTTTAGAGGCAATTCACCTCCTTTTCACCTAACTAACAATCTCGAACCCCGTTTATCAGCCCATGACTTCCCCTCTATGGGTCGGCCATGGGTCACCCCCAAGTGACCAGGACTGGTGAAAGGGACGACCCATGGGCGACCCTATTATCTTTTTCCAGTAGTGAAAGAACTTGATTTTTTGACTCAAAAAAGCTCTATTTTCACCCGTTTTTCTTCTTGTTTGCATGAGTTTTTGGTCTAAACATAGAGTTAACTATTCCAAGCCTCAAAGCATGCATAATTAGCTCCTTTTATCTCAACTTGTCAACTCATGCATTCTATTTAACTCCATTTATTCTTCAATGCTAAGCTATATTGGCTTGTTCACTCCCTAATTAACCTACATCACTCCTTGGTCTTCTGAGTTAACTCTCTGATCAAGGGAGTTAATCTCTCTATCCTATCTCACCTCTCTTAGCCTCTTTCAACCTATAAATACCCCCTCCATCAAGTATAAAGGAAGGTAATTTCATTTGTGCATTTAGTCTTTTATAGGTTTTTGCTCTCCAACTAGCATCCATATGCTCATACAAGACATTTGAGCCTTTTAATTATGTTGTTATTTCATCTAATCTTTGCTAAAATCTTCATATCGTGTTGTTACATTACCCAAATTGCAAGCCACAATGCTCACAAGCTCACATTGAGCTCACGTTGAAGATTTCAAAAGCTCTTTTTGCATCCCCTTTCCTATTGTTCCCAAGAGGATATCGCTGCTGCTGTAAGAGGATAAAGAGTTTTCCAACACAAGGATTTATGAGGGTAGTAGAGGCTCACGCATCTCATATTCCAGGTTCCTTGGTGATTTTATTTTATAGTAATTAGAAAATCTCAATTGGCTCTTGGGAATAGTAAATACATGTTGCCATTTCCTTGATAGGCTAAATAGGATTTGCATTGTTAGATTAGTTTATTTTCAAAGCAATTTCATTTTCCTAGAGTAATTGTTCCAAAAATCTAGAAAAACCAAAAAAAAACATAGATCAGATTGCATTAGTTAACTACATACTAGATTGCATACATATTTCAATTCCTAGATTAGAAAAAGCACTTTATTTCCATAAAAATCTAAAAAAGCACAAAATATTGTTCTGCACTCATATAGGATTTGCACGCATCCAAAAATCAAAAAGCACAAAAACATTAGTATCACAAGAAGATCGCAAACCCTTGATACCAACACAAGGTCAACATAAAGTCAAACATTAGTTCAAACAAACCCTAAGTGAAACCCTAAGCATGACATTGTTCCATTTCATGATTACATTTCTTTCACATGTCATGATGGCCTTACATCCATAGAGTCATGCATTTTAGATTACATATCCCCTCTCGTATATGATGATGCAATGAATGACATTCTCTATCATGTTATTCATACATCTGACTATTATCCCTGGATGTTCTCTATCATTTTACCCATCTAGATTTGACCAAAATACCTAGATGTTCTCATTCATGTTATTCCTACATCTAACCATTATCAAGTCCTCTTGGGCCATCCTTGACTCAGTGCGATGAATTTTATCTCTTATATTATACATAAATACCTCAAGTTTCCTCATGATGGAACTATTCACACTATCCCATATAGTAAGTATCAACCACTTTCCATCTAGGGTAACTTCTCTCTTGACTATTTTTGCCTAGTCCTTCTAATCCACCTAAACCATGTATTGGTTTCTTATTTGAATTCTATTAGAAGCATGTCATGAGAAGAAGACTTCCTCCTATTACTTATTCCACTCCACCAAATACATCTATACCTTCTACATCATTCACTCCACATATTATTTTTATACCTCCTTCCACTACTTCTTTTCCTCTTCTTGCACCCCCAAAATATAAAGGTAAAAAGATAGTGCAAGATTCCCTTCCTTTTACTTCTCAAACTAGGTGTAGGAAAAACAAGTCTTCTAGATCGTACAAGCACCATTATCACTCTACTCCCCAACCTACTTAAAACCTACCTGCTTCTAACCCATCTCATAAACCTCAAGAGTAACCTATTGAAAAAGAAGCCCAAAAGAATTGAGGTGTTTTTGGCTATCTACTAAGCCTCCCCTCATTTTGCAACATTCTAATATTCCCCCATTCTCTAAACCCCTAAACCTTCCTAATGTTAGCATCATTTACAATGCTACCTTGGCACCTTAGTTCCATTTACCCATGCTTGCGATCAATTTTTTCCTAGACTAAAATCTTCTTCCCTTGATATTGTTGTACCTCCCCCACCCACTAAACCAAAAATTGAAAATTATCCTACCCCACCTCCTTCTCCGCTTCTAAGCTCTTCTACATATATTCCCCCTCATATGGAGGTGGCTCCTCCCCCACAAGATTCTATTCCTATCCCTATCATGTCTACTAGCAACATAGAGGATCATTGCATTGTGGTCTATTCTCCACCTAAGTCATCTACCCATCTAGTCGATACATGTATTTTGACTTAGAGCAGTTGATGTTCTAGCATTGTCAGCAATATTCACTCATTTGCTAACTATTGCCCCTTTGATAGACATTTGGGAGGACACTACTCCTCCCTCTTCTATATAACACCTTATGCCTAATTATCTTCAATATACTTGTCTACCTTTGTTAGCTTCTCCAACACCAAATGGTCCATCACCCCCACTTAGTCATTAGTGGGATGAGGATGATTTGTTGGATATGGATTTTGATAGGTAGATATTTCACATTCGTACCATGTGTATATGCTTGTTTTTGTTTTACATTTAGATAGCATATATATTTGGTGTGTTTTTATTTGTATCCCCATGTGCTTATGTGTTTTTTTAAGTGTATGCTAGTTCCCCCTAGAGGACCCATATGACCTTTTAAGTACATGGATTTAGGAAGGACGAAATGTTGTGAAATTCCTCTATTTATATCTACTTTATTTCTATATGTTCTCTATGGTGTTTTCATCACATTTTGGGGATGATACAAAGTATTGCTCGACATTTTGGTCTCTTTCATATTGACCCAAAAAAATTCTCTATTTGTTTTCTATGTATCTTCTTCCTTTTTTCTTGTAGTTCTATATGTTTGGGAGTGATGACAATCCATCCCTGTTCCCTAATCATTCCTAAACACATACTGAACCTAGTGCATTATAGCCTATTTGGACCAAAAAAGTCTTTTGGCCACTTTTTGTTCCCCCATCTTTGTACACATGCCCTTAGAAATCTTTCATGGATTTGAACCCTAGTTTCTTTGTCAAACCTTTGACCATATGGTTTTTAAGCCCTAAATTTTGGATCATCCATTGAATCCTTTTTAAACTTGTTTAATAACTTAGAAAATCATGCTCTAGGTTTTGAACTTTGTTTTGCCTCTTTTTAGACCTTTTGCATGTCATTAAAACTTAGCTTAATCAATCTTTAGGTTCATCCTAGAGAAATGTTAGTTTTTGCAAGTTTTTGTGGTTTCATTTTGTTTTACAGTTACTGTGAATTGCAAATGATTCTTGAACTTTGTTTGAAACCACAAAATTATTTGTAGTTTGTAAAAGCTACAAAATACTCTTAGAGTCTAGACTTTGGTTGCAAAATTGGATTCCCAAAAATTTTCAAAATTTGTAAAAAACTTACTAAGTGCATACTGCATTTGAATCCTGTCTAGCATTTGCATCATGTTTGTAATTTGTAGTTTCTAGAAAATTGCAACCAAAGCTCAAAATGTGGCCATAATTTAGAAACCAAAATATTTTGTAGTTTGTAGTCTCTTTCTAATTGCAAGTTGACCCTGAAACCCAAAATTCAACTCGCTTCCTGGGCCTGAACTCTAAACTACATGAAAACATCAAAACACTTATTTTGAAGATCTAAGATTCTAGAACTTGAAAATTTGATCAACTTAATTATACAAAATCATGGATTAGGGAAAATTGAACATCTTCAATTATATTTTGAATTAGTTGATCAAAATATTTTAATGATGGTGAAATTACAAAAATCAATGAATTAACTTAAGGAATTAATTTCTAGGGCTTCTATAAATAGGTGTGACCTCTCCTACAAAAATGAAGTACAAGGGAGTTACTCGTGCCTTGAAGCTAGTTAATGATTGGGTGAATGTAAAATTGAAATAGATGTGGGACATGTGGGATTAGATGAATTCCATGCCAAAATGGAAATCCCTATAGAGAAAATGTTACCCAAAGTTAAGAACTTGAAAAATAGCCTTTCAATTCCTAGACCTAGTGATGGCATGTGCCAAGTACTATAATCTAATGACTAGAGAGATAAGAACTCAAGAGGGAAATATAGTATCATTGATATCATCCCAATACATAAAGGATATGTTTTATATTCCTTCTAGGGCCAAGCATTTTGATGTCACCTCGGCATTGGCACAAACTTATTATGGCTGGCATCTAAATGATTTCCTGAAAGATAATCAATGATCGTATTTTGAAGCCAAAGGATACATTAACCAAGCTACCAAAAAAATTATTTAGAAGTGATTTTATTGAAGTTGTAAATGATTACATCTCTTTATTAAGAAAAATCACGAGCCAGTAAGATGTTAGGGAATTTGAAAACTGGATGTTCAAATACATATCAAAGATATTGAGAGTAGTATAATTCATTGACCGGGCTACCTTGATTAGTGATAATATTCATGAGAAATTGACAAATGTTGTTCAAAAAAAGTTCTACATGGCTTCTTATTTAGTATATGCCTTAGCTCAAAGACAACAATTTTTAGGTTTACAAATGTTGGGGGTAATGATGCCTGAAAAATAGAAAGTTTATGAATATTATTTAGAGTTAGAATTTAAAGCTCATCTACACAAAATGTTGCTAGGGTAAACAATGCTTTTGTATTCTTTATCGTCAGATTATTAGAAAGGGACTTTGGCGAAAGGTTATCTCTAGAAGAAAGAACTAAGATTGAAAGATATGTATGTTGGTTTATTAAATTCCCAACCATTTCCTACCTTAGAATCTCAAGACATGATTGAGGCTCCTTATAAATTGCCTAGATATATAAGTGATAAAATTGTATTTTAGAGTTGTGTCAACAATTGTCATAAGTACATAGATTATGTTATGAGAAGAAAGTGTGAGGTCCTCACTTCCCCATTATGATTGGTCATCATCAATTTATAACTAACCAAGCTTACAAAACTACAGAGACCAAGATGGCACAATGGAATTTAAAACTATATAATACTAGGCCATGCTTCAACCCAAAGTTAGTAACTGAAGGATTGAGGATCATATGTAAGAATAAAGGCCAAATAGAATACTTTTGGATTAACAATAATCATGAGAATGAGGTCAAGAGAAGAGATTACACTAGGCTTACTACACTTCGGTTTCAAAAATTACCTCATCATAATAGTGCCCAATGTTATCAAAGATGATGGTAATATTTTAGATCCATCTTATGAAAAAGGATAATTTGCATCCAAACCTCTTTCAAGAATCAATTGGGGACAAAAGGAAATTAATAGTGTATATCTCAAGACAAGCAATTTTGAAGAGAATAGAAACTTGGTTCAACAAGATGAAAGTTACACATGGAATGCCTCCAATAGAGTTGAAAATATTGAATATCATGCAAGATGAATTGCAAGAAGCATCTTCCTTGGTGCCTAAGTCTCCCTTTCATTAGGTTATCATAGTACAAATACTACTACAAGAGGCCTCACCACCACAGCAACAACCAACAATTCTTCAAAGATGGTTTTTCTCAATGAATTCAACAACATGGGCCATAAATATTTCTTTCCCAAATAGGACTCCTCCACATGGAGAAAAAACTAATATTCTTGAAAATATTCATTCATATGGGAGATATTTGTCTTCATCTTTTTTTGAGAGGACTCCATCTCCTCCAATTTAATTTCAAAAACAAGAAATCCAATAGCCTATAGGTCAACAAGACATGGAAATAGAATAGAAGATAGGGCAAGAAGAGCAAGTTCAACAAGAAAGGGAAATTGAGAAAGAGGATACTGAACAAATACCCATGGACCAATAAGAGAAACCTCAAGAAGAAGAAAAAATACACAAGATAATAGTGAACAAGACCTTCAATTGGAAAAACAAGTCCATATGGAACAACTGGTTCATGTATCTAAGAACAGGTGGATAAATAGAAACTTCACCAAAAAGAGGTTTCTCAGAAATCAATCAATCTTTCATATGACCAAGAAGAGGTTGATGACAAAGAAGCAGCAACAACAACAACGGCTGAACAAGAAGAGGAGGAAGACCAAGAAGAGGTTGATGACGAAGAAGAAGAAGAAGCAGGAACTAAACAAGAAGGGGAGGATGACCAAGAACAAATTGATGACAAAGAAGAAGAAAATGGGTAACCATTTTTACCCCCTAATCTTTTTTCCCCTTTTTGCATGCTATTGTAGATCGACTAATTTTTAATTATGATTGCACAACTAACTCTGTGTCTACATGACTAGATAACTGATGGGTAATTGAGGTGTTGCTAATGATGACTGCACAAAGACCAGACTTATTTCTAATGTGCTAATAACAGACACATTATTATAACCAAAGGAGGTCCCAAACCATTTAACGTGGCCTTTAATTGACCCTAAATGCAACTACTATACTAATAAACCTTGTAGGGCCTTAACAGCCCATAATAGTTTTAACTAGTGGGTCATTTGAATAGCCCAAAAGCAGACTTTGATTTAGAAGCCTTTTAGTTTTCAATTATTGTGCTAGTGTGTATTTAGTTTCTTTGGTTAATGTAGTTATTCTTTAGAATTTTATTAATTGTCACTTACCATACTTGTGATGCAGGGTTAAGGACATTTTTTATTATTTCAATGCTAGATGTTTCTTTTCCTGCATAAATTATTTATTTTAGAAACCACGCTTTGTACAACAGTTCATGTCAAGGTTTCTGAACATAATTAAAAAATCAGTAAAAATAGGCTCCAATTTAAGCAATAAAAATCTTCCAGTTGGTCTATAGATCCACGAACATTTAATGAATTGTAAACTGATAGTTACTATTAGTTAAAGAATTGGGAACTATTAGTTATGGGTATGGTAGCATCTATGGGCATGGTGTATCCTAAATGTTGGATAGATGCTACCCCCAGTATGAAAGCATATGATTTAGGTTACATACTTGATAGAGTCAGTGGGATGTCTGAAAATGCATTCTTCTAAGATAGAGGAGACAAAATTAACATTGGTGGGAATTATAATGGCTACCAAAAGGGTGCCACATATGAATTAAAAACTAATTCAAATTTTTGAATTTGACCGCGGCTTCAAGCCTTCGACATGCTCAGAAATGAGAACTAAAATAGAAAAGAAAGAAAAACAAATAGAAATGAGAAGGGAAACTAAAAAGGCAAAAAAAGAACGTGCCACGTAAACAAATTTTACACTCACCGGTTGTTTAGCCTTCTCACGAATATAAAACAAGAAAAGATCCGTTAACTTCTAGGATTTTTTTTCTCTGGATCCACTTAAGTGATCCTCCCTACCAGTATGGTCACAATTGTGGAATGCAAAATAGGAAAAAAGGGTTTCAGATTTGGAAATAGTAGAGTGGGTGAAGGAAATTATGTGCACAACAGATTTTAACACCACCTTAGTTACGAGCATTCGCCACCAGCTAGAAGATAAATTGCATATTAATTTGGAGAATAAGAAAGACTTGATTAGAGAGAAAGTGGACCTCTGTCCATGTGAGGATATGGAAATAGTAGAGCGGGTCAAGGAAATTTTGCATACAGTAGATTTGTACACCACCTTCTTAATTAAACATCATGTGCTCCTCCATATGTGCGAGCTCCAAGGAGAAGATGAAGAAGTAGCAGCAAAGGAAGAGGACCTCCAAGAAGAGGTGGACAACCAAGAAGAAGAAGCGGTAGTAGCCTCCAAACAAGAAGAGGAGGATGACTAAGAAGAGGTTGATGACAAAGAAGAAGCAACAACAGCAACAACCGAACAAGAAGAGGAGGAAGACTAACAAGACACTCATGACAAAGAAGAAGTAGTAGTGGCAGCTAAACAAGAAGATGAGGATGACCAAGAAGAGGTTGATGACGAAGAAGAAGAAAACGGGTACCATTATTGCCCCCTAATCTTTTTTCCTCCTTTTGCATGCTGTTGCAGATCGACTAATTTTTAATTATGATTGCACAACTAACTGTGCGTCTGCACATGACTAGATAACTGATGGGTAATTGAGGTGTTGCTAATGATGACTACACAAAGACCTGACTTAAATTTCTAAAGTGTTGATAACATACACATTATTCTAACCAAAAGGAGGTCCCAAACCACTTAACGTGGCCTTTAATTGACCCTAAATGCAACTACTATACTAAATAACCTTGTAGGGCTTTAACAGTGCGTAATAGTTTTAACTAGTGGGCCATTTGAATAACCCAATAACAGACTGTGATTTAGAAACCTTTTAGTTTTCAATTATTGTGCTAGTGTGTATTTAGTTTTTTTGGTTGACATACTTATTCTTTGGAATTTTATTAATTGTCACTTACCGTACTTGTGATGCAGAGTTAAGGACATTTTTTATTATTTTAGTGCTAGATGTTTCTTTTCTCGCATGAATTATTTATTTTAGAAACCATGCTTTGTACAACAGTTCACGTCAAGGTTTCTAAACATAATTAAAAAATTAGTAAAAATAGGCTAGAATTTAAGCAATGAAAATCCTCGAGTTGGTCTCTAGATCCACAGATAGTTAATGAATTGCAAACTGATAGTTACTATTAATTAAAGAATTGGGAACTATTAGTTATGGGTATGCCAGCATCTATGGGCATGGTGTATCCTGAATGTTGGATAGACGATGCCCCCAATATGAAAGCATATTGATTTATGTTGCATACCCAATAGAGTCTCTGGGATGTCTTAAAACACATTCTTCTGAGATAGAGGAAACAAAATTAACATTGGTGGCAATTATAATGACTACCAAAAGGGTGCCACGTATGAATTAAAAATTGATTCAAAATTTTGAATTTGACCACGGCTTCAAGCCTTTGGCATGCTCAGAAATGAAAACTAAAATGGAAAAGGAAGAAAAACAAACAAAAATGAGACGGAAAACCAAAAAGGAAAAAAACAAAGGTGCCACATAAACAAATTTCACACTCACCGACTGTTTATCCTTTTCAAGACAATAAAAGAAGAAAAGATACATTAACTTCTAGGATTTTTTTCTCTGGATCCACTTAAGTGATCCTCCATACCAGTTTGGTCACAATTGTAGAATGCAAAACAGGAAAAGATGGTTTCAGATTCAGAAATAGTAGAACGGGTGAAGGAAATTATGTGCACGATAGATTTTAACACCAGCTCAGTTACCAACATTTGCCACCAATTGGAAGATGAACTACATATTAATTTGGAGAACAAGAGAGACTTGATTAGAGAGCTAATGGACCTCTGTCTACATGAGGATATGGAAATAGTAGAGCGGGTTAAGAAAATTCTGCTAATGGTGGATTTGTACACCACCTTCATAATTAAACAGCATGTGCTCCTCCATATGCGCAAGCTCCAAGGAGAAGATGAAGAAGAAACGGTAGTAGAGAAGGATGAACTCCAAGAAGAAGAAGTAGTAGCCTCCGAACAAGAAGAGGAGGATGACCAAGAAGAGGTTGATGACAAAGAAGCAGCAACAACAATATTGGCTAAACAAGAAGAGGAGGAACACCAAGAAGAGGTTGATGACAAAGAAGAAGTAGCAACAGTGGCTGAAAAAGAAGGGGAGGACAACCAAGAAGAGGTTCATGACAAAGAAGAAGAAAATGGGTACCCATTTTTTCCCCACAATCTTTTTTCCCCTTTTTGCATGTTGTTGCTGATCGACTAATTTTTAATTATGATTGTAGAACTAATTGTGTGTCTGCATGACTAGATAACTGATGGGTAATTGAGATGCTACTAATGATGACTACACAAAGACCTGACTTATTTCTAATGTGCTGATAACATACACATTATTCTAAGCAAAAAGAGGTCCCAAACCACTTAATGTGGCCTTTAATTGACCCTAAATGCAACTACTGTACTAAATAACCATGTAGGGCCTTAACAGCCCGTAATAGTTTTAACTAGTGGGCCATTTGAATAGCCAGAAAATAGACTTTGATTTAGAAGCCTTTTAGTTTTCAATTATTGTGTTAGTGTGTATTTAGTTTCTTTCGTTGACGTACTAATTCTTTCAAATTTTATTGATTGTCACTTACTGTACTTGTGATGCAAGCTTAAGGACATTTTTATTAATTCAGTGCTAGATGTTTATTTTCCTGCCTAAATTATTTAGTTTAGAAACCGTGCTTTGTACAGTAGTTCACATCAAGGTTTCTAAACATAATTAAAAAATCAGTAAAAATGGGTTCAAATTTAAGCACTAAAAATCCTCTTGTTGGTCTCTATATCCATGAATAGTTAATGAATTGCAAACTGATAGTTACTATTAGTTAAAGAATTGGGAACTATTAGTTATGGGTATGGCGGCATCTATAGCCATGGTGTATCATGATTGCTAGATAGACGCTGCACCCAATATGAAAGCATATGATTTATGTTACATAACTGATAGAGTCTATGGGATGTCTGAAAATGCATTCTTCTGAGATAGAGGAGACAGAATTAACATTGGTGGCAATTATAACAGCTACCAAAAGGTTGCCGCGTATGAATTAAAAACTAATTCAAATTTTTGAATTTGACCGTGGCTTCAAGCCTATGGCATGCTCAGAAAAATGGAAAAGAAAGAAAAACAAATGGAAATGAGAAGGGAAATCGAAAAGGCAAAAGACAAATGTACCACATAAACAAATTTCACACTCACCGGTTGTTTAGCCTTCTCATGACAATAAAACAAGAAAAGATGCATTAACTTCTAGGATTTTTTTCTCTCGATCCACTTAAATGATCCTCCCTACCAGTTTGGTCACAATTGTGGAATGTAAAATAGGAAAAGATGGTTTCAGATTTGGAAATAGTAGAGCGGGTGAAGGAACACAGTAGATTTTAGTACCACCTCAGTTACCAGCATTCACCACCAGCTGGAAGATGAACTACATATTAATTTGGAGAACAAGAGAGAAATGATTAGAGAGCAAGTGGACCTCTGTGCGTGTGA
Source organism: Cunninghamia lanceolata (assembly GCA_027924645.1). Taxonomy (NCBI): domain Eukaryota; kingdom Viridiplantae; phylum Streptophyta; class Pinopsida; order Cupressales; family Cupressaceae; genus Cunninghamia; species Cunninghamia lanceolata. Next base: position 4,452,306 of record BSBN01000408.1, on the reverse strand, counting down.
GGATATAAAATAGTAGAGCAAGTCAAGGAAATTTTGTGCACGGTAGATTTGTACAGCACATTCTTAATTAAACAGCATGTACTCCTCCATATGCACAAGCTCCAAGGAGAAGATGAAGAAGTAGCAGCAAAGGAGGATGACCTCAAAGAAGAGGTAGACAACCAAGAAGAAGAAGCAACAAGAGCCTCTGAACAAGAAGAGGACAACCAAGAAGAGGTTGATGACGAAGTAGCAGCAACAACAGTGGCTAAACAAGAAGAAGAAGACTAAGAAGAGGTTGATGATGAAGAAGTAGTAGCAATGGCCAAACAAGAAGGGAAGGATGACCAAGAAGAGGTTGATGATGAAGAAGAAGAAAACAAGTACCCATTTTTGTCCCCTAATCTTTTTTCCCCTTCTTGCATGTTGTTATAGATCATTTTCCCCCTTAGTTCTCATTTCTAAGCATGTCAAAGGCTTTAAGCTGCAGTTAAATTCAAATTTTTGAATCAGTTTTTAATTCATACGCGACACCCTTTTTGTTGCTGTTATAATTGCCACCAATGTTAGTTCGGTCTCCTCTATCTCTAAAGAATGTGTTTTTAGACATCCCATAGACTCTATCAGGTATGTAACATAAGTCATCTGCTTTCATATTGGGGGCAACGTCTATCCAGAATTTAGGATACACCATGCCCATAGACTCTGTCATACCCATAACTAATAGTTCCCAATTCTTTAACTAATAGTAACTATTAGTTTGCAATTCATTAACTGTCCATGGATCTAGAGACCAACTTGAGGATTTTCATTGCTTAAATTCAAGCCTATTTTTATTGATTTTTTAATTATGTTTAGAAAACTTGACATGAACTATTGTACAAAGCGTGGTTTCTAAAATAAATAATTTAGGCAGGAAAAGAAAATCTAGCATTGAAATAATAAAAATGTCCTTAACCCTACATCACAAGTATGGTAAATGACAATTAATAAAATTCCAAAGAATAAGTACGTTAACCAAAGAAACTAAATACACACTAACACAATAATTGAAAACTAAAAGGCTTCTAAATCAAAGTCTGCTTTTGGGTTATTCAAATGGTTCACTAGGTAAAACTATTATAGGCTGTTAAGGCTCTACAGGGTTATTTAGTATAGCAGTTACATTTAGGGTCAATTAAAGGCCACGTTTTAAGTAGTTTGAGACCTTTTGGTTAGAGTAATGTCTCTGTTATCATAACATTAGAAATAAGTCAAGTCTTTGTGTAGTCATCATTAGCAGCACCTCAATTACCCATCAGTTATCCAGTCATGCAGACACACAATTAGTTGTGCAATCATAATTAAAAATTAGTCAACCTACAACATGTAAAAGGGGGAAAAAAGATTGGGGGGGAAAAATGGGTACCCATTTTCTTCTTCATCATCAACCTCTTTTTGGTCATCCTCCCCTTCTTGTTCGGCCACTACTACTGCTTCTTCTTCATCATCAACCTCTTCTTGGTCTCCCTCCTCTTCTTGTTTAGCCATTGCTGCTGCTACTTCTTCTTCATCATCAACCTCTTCTTGGTAGTCGACCCCTTCTTGTTCAGAGTCTGCTGCGTCTTCTTCTTCTTAGTCATCCACCTCTTCTTGGAGGTTGTCATCCTCTACTATCGCTTCTTCTTCATCTTCTCCTTGGAGCTCCCACATATGGAGGAACACATCCTATTTAATTAAGAAGGTGGTACACAAATCTGTCGTGCGCAAAATTTCCTTAACCCACTCTACTATTTCCATATCCTCATACAGATAGAGATCCACTAGCTCTCTAATCAAGTCTCTTGTTCTCCAAATTAATATGCAGTTCATCTTCCAGCTGGTGACGAATGCTGGTAACTGCGCTGGTGTTAAAATCTGTCGTGCGTAGAATTTCCTTCATCCGTTCTACTATTTCCAAATCTAAAACCATCTTTTCCTATTTTGTATTCCACAATTGTGACCAAACTGGTAGGGAGGATCACTTAAGTGGATCCAAAGAAAAAAATTGTAGAAGTTAATTGATCTTTTCTTGTTTTAGTGTCGTGAGAAGGCTAAACAGTCGGTGAGTGTGAAATTTATTTACGTGGCACCTTTATTTTTTGCCTTTTCAGTTTTCCTTTTCGTTTTCATTTGTTTTTCTTTCTTTTCCGCTTAAGTTCTTATTTTTGAGCATGATGAAGGCTTGAAGCCGCAGTCAAATTAAAAATTTTGAATCATTTTTTAATTCATAGGTGACACCCTTTTGGTAGCTGTTATAATTGCCACCAATATTAATTATATCTCCTTTATCTCAAAAAAATACATTTTCAGACATCCCACAGACTCTATCAAGTATGTAACGTAAATCATATGCTTTCATATTGGGGGCAGCGTCTATCCAACATTTAGGATACACCATGCCCATAGATGCTGTCATACCCATAACTAATAGTTCCTAATTCTTTAACTAATAGTAACTATCTATTTGCAATTCATTAACTATCCATGGATCTAGAGACCAACTGGAGGATTTTCATTGCTTAAATTCAAGCCTCTTTTTACTAATTTCTTAATTATGTTTGGAAAACCTTGACGTGAACTGATATACAAAGTGCAGTTTCTAAAATAAATAATTCAAGCGGGAAAAGAAACATCTAGTAGTGAAATAATAAAAAATGTCCTTAACCTGACATCACAAGTATGGTAAGTGACAATTAACAAAATTCCAAAGAATAAGTACATTAACCAAAGAAACTAAATACACACTAGCACAATAATTGGAAACTAAAGGACTTCTAAATCACAATCTTCTATTGGGCTATTCAAATGGCCCACTAGTTAAAACTATTACGGGCTATTAAGGCCCTACAGGGTTATTTAGTACATCAGTTGCATTTAGGGTCAATTAAAGGCCATGTTAAGTGGTTTGGGACCTCCTTTTGGTAAGAATAATGTGTCTATTATCAACACATTAGAAATAAGTCAGGTCTTTGTCCAATCATCATTAGTAGTACCTCAATTACCTATTAGTTATCTAGTCATGTAGACACACAGTTAGTTGTGCAATCATAATTAAAAATTAGTCGATTTGCAACAACATGCAAAAAGGGGAAAAAAGATTGTGGGCAAAAATGGGTACCCATTTTCTTTTTCTTCATCATCAACCTCTTCTTGGTCATCCTCCCCTTCTTGTTCAGCCTCTTCTACTGCTTCTTCTTCATCATCAACCTCATCTTAGTCTTCCTCCTCTTCTTGTTTGGCCACTGTTGTTGTTGTTGCTTCTTCCTTATCAACCTCTTCTTGGTCGTCCTCCTCTTCTTGTTCGGAGGCTGTTGCTGCTTCTTCTTCTTGGTCATCCACCTCTTCTTGGAGGTCGTCCTCCTCCTCCACTACTTCTTCTTCATCTTCTCCTTAGAGCTCACGCATATGGAGGAGCACATGCTATCTAATTAAGAAGGTGGTGTACAAGTCCACCGTGCGCAAAATTTCCTTCACCTGCTCTACTATTTCCATATTTTCACGCAGATAGAGGTCCACTTGCTCTCTAATCAAGTCTCTCTTGTTCTCCAAATTAATATGCAGTTCATATTCTAGTTGGTGGCGAGTGCTCGTAACTAAGGTGGTGTAAAATCTGTCATGCGTAGAATGTCCTTCACCTGCTCTACTATTTCCAAATCTGAAACCATCTTTTCCTGTTTTACATTCCACAATTGTGACCAAACTGGTAGGGAGGATCAATCACTTAAGTGGATCCAAAGAAAAAAATCCTAGAAGTTAACAGATCTTTTCTTGTTTTATTGTCGTGAGAAGGCTAAACAACTGGTGAGTGTAAAATTTGTTTACCTGGCTCGTTTGTTTTCTGCCTTTTCACTTTCCCTTCTCATTTCTGTTTGTTTTTCTTTCTTTTCCATTTTAGTTCTCATTTCTGAGCATGTGGAAGGCTTGAAGCCATGGTCAAATTAAAAATTTTGAATCAATTTCTAATTCATACACAACACCATTTTGGTAGCTGTTATAATTGCCACAGATGTTAATTATGTCTTCTCTATCTCAGAAGAATGTGTTTTCAGACATCCCATAGACTCTATCAAGTATGTAATGTAAATCATATGCTTTCATATTGGGGGTAGTGTATATCCAGCATCAGGATACATCATGCCAATAGATGATGTCACACCCATAACTAATAGTTCCCAATTCTTCAACTAATAGTAACTATCAGTTTGCAATTCATTAACTGTCCGTGGATTTAGAGACCAACTAGAGGATTTTCATTGCTTAAATTCAAGCCAATTTTTACTGATGTTTTAATTATGTTTAGAAACCTTGATGTGAACTACTATATAAAGTGTGGTTTCTAAAAAAAACAATTCAGACAGGAAAAGAAACATCTAGCACTAAAATAATAGAAAATGTCCTTAACCCTGCATCACAAGTATCGTAAGTGACAATTAATAAAATTCCAAAGAATAAGTACATTAACAAAAGAAACTAAATACACACTAGCACAATAATTGAAAACTAAAAGGCTTTATTTGCTTTTGGCCTATTCAAATGGCCCACTAGTTAAAACTATTATGGGTTGTTAAGGCCCTACAGGGTTATTTAGTATAGCAGTTGCATTTAGGATCAATTAAAGGCCACGTTAAGTGGTTTGGGACCTCCTTTTGGTTAGAATAATGTGTATGTTATCAGTACATTAGAAATAAGTCAGGTCCTTGTGCAGTCATCATTAATAGCACCTCAAATACCCATCAGTTATCTAATCATGCAAACACACAATTAGTTGTGCAATAATAATTAAAAATTAGTCAATTTGTAACAGCATGCAAAAGGGGAAAAAAGATTGGGGGGAAAAAATGGGTACCCTTTTTTTCTTCTTTGTCATTAATGTCTTCTTGGTCATCCTCCCCTTCTTGTTCCACCACTGTTGTTGCTTCTTCTTCACAATCAACCTTTTCTTGGTCTTCCTCCTTTTCTTGTTCAGTCATTGTTGTTGCTGTTGCTTCTTCATCATCAACCTCCTCTTGGTCGTCCTCCTCTTCTTGTTTGGAGGATGATGCTTCTTCTTTTGCTTGGTCATCTACCTTTTCTTGGAGGCCATCCTCCTTTGCTGTTGCTTCTGTTGCAAGGTGTGACCCTTGGTCTCCTTGTTCAGCGCTATGCTGCGGTGGTTTGCAACAAGGGCTTAACCGCCTCCCATGCTTGTTAAGTCAAGTGGTTGTATCAGGCATTAACAGGTTGATCTTTTGGTGCAACGGTAGCTAACAATTGGTATCAGAGCCGAGGTCACGGGTTCAAACCCTGTACTTGCGCTGGGGGGATTGTTGCAAGGTGTGACCCTTGGTCTCCTTGTTCAGCGCTGCGCTGCAGTGGTTTGCGACAAGGGCTTAACCGCCTCCCGTGCTTGTTAAGTCAAGTGGTTGTATCAGGCATTAATAGGTCGATCTTTTGGTGCAACGACAGCTAACAACTTCTTCTTCATCTTATCCTTGGAGCTCACGCATATGGAGGAGCACATGTTAAATTAAGAAGGTGGTGTACAAATCCATCGTGTGCAGAATTTCCTTGATCCGCTCTAATATTTCCATATCCTCACGCGAACAAAGGTCCACTAGTTCTCTAATCAACTCTCTCTTGTTCTCCAAATTAATATGTAGTTCATCTCCCAACTAGTGGTGAATGTTGGTAACTGAGGTGGTGTTAAAATCTGTCATGCACATAATTTCCTTCAGCTGCTCTACTATTTACGAATCTGAAACCATCTTTTCCTATTGTGCATTCCACAATTATGACGTAAACAAATTTCACACTCACTTGTTGTTTAGCCTTCTCATGATAATAAAACAAGAAAAGATCCATTAACTTCTAGAAATTTTTTCTCTGGATCTGCTTAAGTGATCCTCCCTACTAGTTTGGTCACAATTGTAGAATGCAAAATAGAAAAAGATGGTTTCAGATTCGGAAATAGCAAAGCAGGTGAAGGAAATTCTACACATGGCAGATTTTAACACCACCTGAGCTACCAACATTTGCCACTAGCTGGAAGATGAACTACATATTAATTTGGAGAACAAGAGATACTTGATTAGAGAGCAAGTGGACCTCTATCAATGTGAGGATATGGAAATAGTAGAGCGGGTCAAGGAAATTATACACACAGTGGATTTGTACACCACCTTCTTAATTAGATAGCATGTGCTCCTCCATATGCATGACCTCCAAGGAAAAGATGAAGAAGAAGAAGCAGCAGAGGAGGACAACCTCCAAGAAGAGGTAGACAACCAAGAAGAAGAAGAAGAAGAAGTAGTAGTATCCTCCGAACAAGAAGAGGAGGATGACAGAGAAAAGGTTGATGATGAAGAAGCATCAGCAGCAACGGCTGAACAAGAACAGGAGGAAGACCATATTAAAGAAGCACAAAGGGTAGAGGAGAAGTATTTGATTCCTAAGAAGTAAGGGGCTAATGTGACAAGAGAGAAAGGATATTCAACACCTTCTATTCCTCAACCTACTAGGTTGACTCCACAACAAATTGAGGAGAAAAGAGAAAAAGGGTTGTGTTTCAATTGTGATAGCAAATATAGTCAAGGACATAAATGTAGTGAAAATAAATTGTTCTATATTGAAGGTCCAAGTGAGGAAGAAGAGGAGGAACCCATATTAGAGGAGGATAGGGAGTCAAGTGAGGATTCACATGACTCTCAACCAATCATTTCTTGTCATGTACTCTCAGGTTTGAGTGCACCACAAACTCTCAAGGTAGTGGGTTTCTTAAAGAAGCAGAAAGTAACAGTGTTGATCGACTCAGGTAGTATTCATAATTTCATCAACAAAAAGTTGGCAACTCGTCTAAATTGTTTTATATATCTAGCCCCAGAGTTTCATGTTTTGATTGCAGATGGTGGTACAGTTAGTTGTTTGGGGAAGTATCATAGCATTAAATTATCCATGGGAGATTATCAACTTGATACCCTAATGTATGTGATATCCATGGGTGCAACAAATATTGTTTTGGGAGTACAATGGCTAACTACATTGGAAACAATTGAGATGAACTTCTAAGAACTATTCATGAGATTTCAATCAGAAGGAAAGGTAGTAGAGCTAAGGAGGTTGAAGGCAAAATCCCCACAGATGGTAAGCTCTCATCAAATGCAAAAGTTGCTTAAGAAAGGAATGGATGGATTTGTGGCCCAGCTATGTTCATTAGAAGTCTCTCAATCTAATGCTCCTACTCATCCAAATGTACAAGCAATGATTGATCATCACTCAGTGGTTATTGGAGATATACCTAAAGGACTTCCTCCTAAGAGGGATCATGATCATGCCATACAACAAGTTCCATTGATCCAACCACCAAACATCAGACCTTATAGGTACCCACACGTACAAAAAAGTGAGAAAAAAATTTTGAGGAGATGCTAGAGGTAGGAATTATCAAGCATAGCCAAAGTGCTTACTCCTCACCTATGGTGATGGTGCGTAAGAAGGATGAAACTTGGTGCATGTGTCCGAATTATAGAGTGCTCAAAATGTACACCATTAAAGATAAGTTTCCTATTCCAGTCATTAATGATTTGCTAGATGAATTGAATGGAGCTATGTATTTTACCAAGTTAGATCTTAGATTTGGTTATTGTTGATGTGTAAAATTACGCAGGTTCCAACACCAACATGGGAAGTTTCAGGAATGTGGGACTTGCTACCTGAAACAACCTCCAGATTTTAAAGAAGCTGGCTCTTCTCTATCTTGTATGGGTTTTGGGAAAAAGGATAGAAATTAACAGAATTAAAGATACAGTTAAAGCAAATCTATCTATGGCGATGCGCCTAAATAATAAGTATCTCTCTCAACTTAAGCACAGTGAAGCTATTCTCAAGATTCAGTTACGTTAAAGAGAAAATTTTGCATGATTAACATAAATAGATATAATGAATAAACTCAAAGGCTCACAAACAGACAATTTACAATGACAGAAAATATCAACCAAGGCACAGAACTTTGTCTTTCTCATTAATTTTCTAGCAACATAAGAGGCACAGATACATGCACAGTTACATTTACTTTCTGAATCAAGAATAACAAAAATAAAGGCAAAATGATATTCACTGGTCACAACAAAAAGTCTCAAACTTCTCTCTTAAATCTTTGATAGAAAATATCTCTAGCGAAACTATCTATGAATGAATCTGAATCTTGAGAATAGGTTCACTGTGCTTAAGTTGAGAGAGATACTTATTATTCAGGTGCATCACCATAGATAGATTTGCTTTAACTGTATCTTTAATTCTGTTAATTTCTACCCTTTTTCCCAAAACCCATACAAGATAGAGAAGAGCCAGCTTCTTTAAAATCTGGAGGTTGTTTCAGGTAGCAAGTCCCACATTCCTGAAACTTTCCATGTTGGTGTTGGAACCTGCATAATTTTACACATCAACAGTTTTTGGCATGCCCGGTGGGACCATTTCTTGAAGTTTCTGTCAAGATTGTATGAGCTAAGAAGCTACAGGGAGAAGCTACAGGGAGTCAGAGCTATGGACCTGTAACAAGAGCTCAATCTGCTGCTAGACTAGGCATTCTTTTGCCACCGCTAGTAGCTAATCCAAGGAGAAGAGTGAATCAGTTTGTAGCACCACCAAGAGCAAATATGGGAGCACTTATAGCCCCAAGGAATTATGCAAATTGGAACACTGGCAGTCCTCTAATTCTCCCAATACCACCAGCTACTTGGGATGCTACCCCAGCTAATGCTTTAAAGGCTCTACCTAAGTTCAGTGGGGAAGATTTCAAGACACCTAAGGAACATCTGCAAGATGTATCTGATGTCTATGTAGTGCATGTGATCACTCAATAGAATGTGGCTATAAGACTGTTGGTAGCTTCTTTTAAAGGGAAGGCTCTGGACTGGTATAGATCTTTAACCCCAAACACAATATCCACATGGGATCATCTTGGTGATGCTTTCTTTGAAAGATTTAAAGAAAAGGGTGATAAATCTTCTTTGCTGTAACAATTGATCACTATCAAAAGGGCACCACAAGAAGCTATGACTGATTTCAATTAAAGATTTCAAAAGACTTGGGAGAGGATCCTTGCCACAGCAAGACCATTACCAGGTATGGCTATTGTGTTTTACCTTAAAGCTTTAAACTCAGATATATCAGTGATGATCCAATCCCTTGGAGGTCAGACACTACCAGAAGCTTATGAGTTTGCAGTCAAAGCTGAAAATAATTTCATAGATGCTAGAAAGTTGCCCCCAAGGCCTCCTATGCCCATGTTTCCAGAAATTACCTTACCTCTGCCTCAAGAAGTCCCTAATCCTACAACCTCACCTGTGTCTATGTATTCTTTTCCTCAGCAACCTACTAAAGTAATTGCCCCTGTTTAATCATCTAAAATGGATGATGTCAAGAACATTTTAAGAACCTTTTCAAATGAGATAATCAATCTGAAGAGATAACAGAATCCCTATCCAAAGCCCCCTTATCAAGGTTACCAAGGAAATGGGCCTCCCTTTCATCCAAATCAGTATCAAGGCCCTCAAAGGCAAGCTAATCCTCAACCATCAAACCAGTTAGTCACAATCCCTACACCTCTACAAGTTGTTCCTCCTAATCCCAATAGGGAAATTGTTCCAAGACAAAATAATTTTGTAGATGGCATAAATGCTTGGTGTTTTCCTTGCAATAATGCCCATATGCCTAGAGACTGCCCCAGAGGAAATTTACAGCAAAAGATAGTAGAACAGAGAGGATTAGAGGGACAATTTACAACTTCTAACGCACCACCATATCAGTCTCCTAGTGTACAAAATGCAGTCCTGGTTGCCCAAATGCAAGGAATGTCCTTACAACAGGAAGAGGAAATAGCCCCTGAGCATGCTCTATTTTCATGGATTGAGGAAGAAGATTCAGTGTTCTTAAATGAAGCATCCACTTCCAAGAAGCCTTTGGTCCAATCAGATTACTATACTAGAGCCAAGCGGAGAATGATGGATCAGCCTAAAGTCACAAATAATGAAATTATGGGAGCTCCTCCATTTCAGAGTCACCAGAACACAATTCAAAGACAAGAGATACCTCAGCCTGTGCAGATTCAAGTAGCCTCTGGACAAGTTCAAGAAAAAGCAAGGTATCCTTATTACTCAAAAGCCCAAGCGTTAGGACCGGTGAACGTGGTGGATCAGCTAAAAAGAACTCTAGCGCATGTATCAATCTGGGACATGTTAGCTATTCCTGAGTAGAAGACATTGTCGCAAGAGGCTCTGTAAGGCCAAGAAGTGCCTAAACATACTGGTGCCAAAGGAGGACCTGTTGATAAAGAAAAGCTGTAGCTCAAAGATACTGTACCTCTGCAGACAATAGCCCTTTTGAACAATGCACCTGAGGTAGGTAAATCCAAACCAGAACCCTTTTATTTGACTTTAATAATTGGGAAGAAACTGTTGCATAATGCAATGATAGAATTGGGGGCTAGTACTACAGTAATGCCAAAACAAATAGTAGATGCTTTGAAGATAAAGTATGAGCCAATTACTAGAGGAGTTATGCAGTTGGATGGGAAATCAGTGCAAATGATAGGGAGAATTAAACAACTCCCATTGCAATTGTACACTTGCCCTAATATAATTGTGAATCGGGATGTGGTAGTTATAGATATTCATCTTGTATTTGGTCTATGTCTATCCAGAGATTTTATAGCCAAGATAGGAGGTTACATGTCATTAGATTGGTCACACCTCATTCTGAGAACCAAATATGGGACAAAGATGAAGATACTGTCTGAGCCATTATCAAAAGACCATATCACAAATGAAGCAACCCCAAAATTAGAGGCAGCCCATGCTATGCTGAATAAGGATGAAAGAATCTTTGTTGAAGAGATAGGTGACTAGACTGAACATGACCACCAAGAGGAAGAGAATAACCAGTTATTGACTATGATGCAAAGTGATCCCTATGGAAATTATGACTCTACTGGTTTAGGCACTTATGTCATATTTGAAGAAGACTAAGAGATCCCAAATGTTTTAAGGGAAGAAACACCACAGACTCAAGAATCTGAAAAGTACTCAAAAATCTGGACTCTAAATTTTGATTGGGCTAGAAGTAAAAATGGTGCTGGTGCAGGGATTTTCCTTACTACCCCAAATGGTGAGAAAAATTTAAGAGCCATCCGTTTTCAGTTTGCCTGTACCAATAATGATGTTGCGTATGAATCCTTGGTGCACAGACTCATGTTGGCAAAGAAAAGAGGAGTAAAGAATCTATTAGTAAGGGGAGATTCAGAACTAGTGGTGAAACAAATCAGAGAAAAGACAGTAGCCAAAAATGTAAGGATGAGATCCTATAGGCACAGAATTTGGGACCTAATAGATGGTTTTGAGGCTTTCAACATTGAAGTAGTTCCTAGAGCCCAAAATTCTAAAGCAGATAGAATGGCACATGTTGGTTCACAGTTTGACCCAACAACTGATTTACTAGTTAATAATGAGTCAATCAAAGTTATAGTGAGACCAACTATCCCAGACAATGACCAAAATTGGCAAGTTTTTGAAAATGATTTCTAGGTCCTCTCATTTTTGCAACAATCAGAAGAATTTGCTGATTAGTTGCACCCTAAAATTGAAGAAGCCTATGGTGACCAAATTATTCAACTAAAGTCAAATAAGCTCCCTAAAGGACTGATTACCTTAGAAAACGTATTTGACCTAGAAGATGTAAGCCTGGAGAAGAAGAGGTTTCAAGCAAATAAAGAAGATTATTCTGAAATCCAAGTTAGGGAAGGAAGAAAATTGAAGATTGGCAATTCAACAACCCAGCAAGAAAAGGAAAGATTGATTGATTTATGTGAAAGATATGATAGGGTGATTGCTGGAGCCACTTTTCAAAGAGCAATGGATGTAGCATTTGGGGAGCTTATAAACAAAATCGTCCTGATTTATCTAGATGACCTCACTATTTTCTCTACAAATACTATTGATCATTTTGATCATTTAGAGGCAGTTTTTAAGAAGTGTCAAGAGTTCAGAATATCCCTGAACCCCAAGAAGTGTACCTTTGCAGTACCTCAGGGTAAACTGTTAGGGCATATAGTGTCAAAAGAAGGGGTCTTTATTGATCCAGGGAGAGTCACTACCATAATGAATCTATCTCTGCCAGTTAATAAGAAAGCAGTTCAATCCTTTCTAGGGAAGATCAACTTTGTCAGCCAATTCATATCTGACTTTGCAGGACTAATCAAACCAATGACACTGTTGCTAAAGAAGGACCTAGTTTTCAAATGGACTGCAGAGGGGAGGCAAGCTTTTGAAGAAGTCAAAAGAGCCATTTCAACAGCCCCAGTACTCAGAAACCCAGACTTTTCTAAGTCTTTTATCATGTATGTGTATGGAGGAGAGTTCAGTGTGGCTGTTGTCTTAACTCAAAAAGATGATCAACAAGAAGGAGAGCACCCAATAGCCTTTTTCTCTAGGACACTCAGAAAAATATGAGGTCAGATACAATTTTGTGGAGAAATAGGCATATGCCATGGTTAAAGCCCTTAAGAAATTCAGACACATGGTAACAGGGAATAAAATTCTGATATTAGTGGCTCATCCTAGTGTAAGAGAATACATTATGGAGGGTGAGATCACTAAGAAAAGAGCTAACTGGATAACAAAGATCATTGAATATGATGTGGAGGTCAGACCCACTAAGTTAGTAAGAGGCAAAGGATTGTGCCAATATATGGCTCAAGACATGGAGAAAATGATGACACAAGAAACACAAAGTGAGAGTGTGTTGAGAATCCAAGAGATTGATCAGAATTCCTGGGTCACAAATAGGATTCATTTTATGAAACATGGGATTTTCCCAAATGAGCTCTCCCATGATAAGAGAAGGTATTATAGACAACAAGGGTCCTACTTTGTACTAATTGACTGGATCTTATTCAGGAGAAATGTTGATGGCATACTTTTGAGATGCATAGAAAAAGATGAGGCTCAAAGAATATTACATGAGTTGCACCATGGAACCTCAGGTGGACACTTTTCAGCAAGGACCACAGCAATAAAGGTGACTCAAGCAGGATACTTCTGGCCAACTCTATTTACACACTATTATCAGTTGGTCAAAGAGTGCCAAGCCTGTCAGTTTTATATAGGAAAAAGAAGAAATGCAGAAATGCCCCTAAGCCCCATAATTATAGATGAGCCCTTTGCACAATGGGGTTTAGATTTTATTGGTATGATTAATCCAATGTCAAGTATGGGACACAAATGGATCCTTATGGCCACAGATTACTTCACTAGATGGAGTGAAGCAGTGTCACTCAAGGAAGCAACAGAAAAGGTAATATTAGACTTTCTGGAGGGTATTACTATTCGTTTTGGTCCTCCTCGTACCATAATATCAAATAATGCTAAGGCCTTTTTGGGAACAAAAATATCTAAGTTTACATTAAGGTATGGAATTTATTTGAAAACTTCTTCAAATTATTACCCTCAGGGTAATGGTCTGGCAGAGTCTACTAACAAGAACCTAATCAGACTCATTAAGAGGATAGGGACCAACTATCACAGAAAGTGGCATAAGCTGCTAAATACAACACTGTGGGCTGACAGAATTACACCTAAGCAAGTGACAAAGATGTCTCCATATGAATTGGTCTATGGTAAGCCAGCTGTAATGCCACTAAGCGTAGAGATTCCAAATCTACAATTGTTGAAACAAATAGAGATTGAAGAGAATGGCCCCATGCAAGTCAGACTTGCTGAGCTCTTGGAAGTACAAGAAAAAAGGGAAAAAGCACATGAGTCACTAATAAAACACCAAAAAATAATCAAGGACTGTTTTGACAAGAAGACTTCAAATCCCCATTTTGAAGTTGGCTCAATAGTTTTGAAGTGGGATGAAAGCCAGGCCGACACAGTAAATTTGAATCACTATGGACTGGCCCTTACAAGATTCATTCCTATAAGCAACAAAATTCTTTTGAGCTTGAAACATTGGAAAGTTAACCTGAAGAGATTCCTGTGAATGGGATCTATCTGAAGCATTTTAATTAAGCAGTGTCTCCTATGTATTATAGTTAGTTAGTTTCCCTTTATTGTTTTCCTGTTTTCCCGCTTTCTTTTCCCGCTTTTCTTTTAAATAAGTGTTTTGTGAACACGTGTTAGCAGCGCAAGCCTCTTCTCTTTTTGAAAGCCTCGCATTTATTTAAGGTTGTCTCCAATCCCCAAAATCCTTGAAAGTATGCACTTTTGCAGCCACTCTCATGATGTGTCTAACACTCTATCCCATGCCGATTTAAAAAGATACACTAACGGTTTCTTGGTGTTAATATCATTTATAAGGCACGAAGTGTCATTAAAGCCTCATTAATAAGAGTCAAAATCCCAAATTACGGCTATCATTTGCATCCAACTCTCTGCTGTGAAATCACTATTGCCTGCAATTCCCATCCTTAGCAAACCCTTCCTAGTCGGGTGTCACTTATGTCATGCAATTGCTACCTTTGTTGTGTCAAAGCTTCCTACGTTCTCCCCGCAGACACATATATGGCTAAAGCATAGTCTTCTCAGGAGGGCCTCAGAATTTGTGAATCAATCAACAGGCTTCTAAGCAACAAGTCATACGCCTCAATGTCCACACAGCCCAAGAGGAACTATCCAAGAACAAGGGTTCCCGAGGTAGGGTTTTCTGTCGACCCAGAGAAGGTTAAGGACTTTGCAGATGGTATCTTCGACCTAGCCCTTCAAAAATCTACCAAGGATCTCTGTGAAGGGGCACACCAGAGATGTATTCAAAAGGCAAAGAAAGGGGACTCTGAAACTTTTGGAATGAGGATTTGGACCTCACAGTTGGCACAGTTCATGGTTCCAAGTGTGCATCCATGTCCTGACTTAATTGATATATGTGCAGAGCATTTTCATGCACCCTCAAGTACCATACAACAGGGTCCCTTCGTAGTGCAAATTACACCCAAATCCATAAGAGACATGTTGGCCCTGTATCATGATCAAACGGCCACATTCCCTACTATTGCCAAAATGCAAAAGACATGGTCAAATGTGAATAACCAGCTTAGGTTTCTCAACTCAGAGTTGCAGTTGCCAAAGGAGAATACACAGATGCCCACATTACCTACAGGAAGGGCACAATTCAACCAGGCCAGTCAAGAGGCACTGTCAATGATGGCTTTCATTTTTGGAATGAAGGAAGACATTATAGTCTACGATTGGCAAATTGCTATCCTCTTCAGGCTAAAGACTGTGGACAAGTCACAGGAATACCGGCTGGACTTTTTAGAACAAATTGCTTACTCCATGGCCGATCAACTCATAAATTTCAAATCCAAAGGAGTTTCAGGTATTCTGCTTACCTGTTTCATTTAATGCTATATTAGAATTATGGTATTTTTGCACAAAATATGCAATTGAACATGTATGACCCAGATTTCAGGCAAAATAGAACTATTCCTGTGTCTGCATGGACACATGTGCTATCTGAGGCATCAGACCCTTATGAGTTCTAGGAATTCTTTGTTGCACCTGCATTTTGCCATTTGAGCCCTGAACCTGTAGAACATAGGCTGACACAGAGCATTAGGGGTTTCATGAATAATTGCCCAATCCCATGTGACTATTTCTTTGGGGCCCAAAATACAATCATTAGGGTCCATGGCTTCAATGGGGAACCAATACTGTTACCAAAAATTCTAACCCCTAGGTTAGCATTTCTAGAGGTAACCCGGCAAGTGTCCGTGGTTGACAATCAATTCGGCACTAAGAAGAAGAAGAAGAAAATGTATGATGTCCCATGGGTTAGAAGGAATATGACCCTAGAAGTCAGGGACGCTGAACACCTGTTGCTACGAAAGTTAGCCCTCTTGGGATTTTTCATCATTGAAGACAAATGGAGATATGACCCAAATAGGTTTATAGCCTCCTGGGTTAGAACCAACAAAGTCAAGGCTAAAATAGCGCATGAGGGCCACCCCTTTTGGGAAGACAAGAGAAACCCTAAAGAAGATAGCCGTGACTTGTATGTGGAACTGGCAGATTTGCCTTATGAGGGTCCCAGGCCATGGGAGACCTTTTATGTTAAACAAAGGGCCTTTGACCCTAAGGTTAGAATGGGCACTAGTTTAAAGAAAGCTTTGAAGGGCCAAGAATGGAAACCAGAAAAAATTGAGGCCTATTGGAAATATAGGCAAGAAATTTTAGAGTTGACACACTCTTTTGGCAAGGTTGACACAAATGAGAAATGGGAGTCGATCTGGGATGAGTGGCATCCCTCTCCAGTTTCCAGCCCCGATACAAGCAGAATCCACAAGAAGGGTGAGGAGTCTGAAGAGGAGGTTGAGTCAACTCATACAATTCAAGCAACAAGACAAGCCTCATCTACAGCCCCTGTATCTCCCTTGCCCCAATCTCTTAGTACTCTAGAGAAATAAAAGGGTGTCGTGTCATCACCACCTAGAGGGACTCCATCAGTTTCAGCCACTAGGGCTTCTAGTTTTGTACCCTTGCCACCTTCAGTAGTGGTAAATGTAGAGGAAAAGGAATCAAAAGGAGAGATAGGAGAAAGGCTAGGGAAGCATAGAACACTAAACCTGCCACCAGAGTTAGATGAAGAAGCAGAACCTTTGCTACAGCAACTATTAGCCACATCTGCTGCTCCTCAGGTAAGTGTTTCTTCTCCTTTTTCCTCTCAGTCTCTTTCTTCTACCATAGGGGTGGTGATCTCAACTGGCCAAACATTAGTATCCTCTGCCACCTCTACTGTGCCTATATCTACACTTGCCCTAATTGCTAATCCTCAAGCCATGTCTTCATAGGCCACCTCATTGCCATTCTTTTCCCCTTTTGTTCCAAGAAGAGCACCTCCCCAAATCTCCCCTAGCCAACATTTGGCTATTCCTTATGGTTTACCTCAGGATCATCCCTTTGTTGGGGGGTACATTACTTCTCCCCCCACTTTCCAAGCTCAGGCAGATACAGCAAAGAAGGCTAGAGAAGCCAGGCTAGACAAGAAAAGAAAGAAAGAAAATAAGAGCCTGGTTGTGCCACATATGAGGTCTCTCTTTGACCCAATACAACAGCAGCTGACTGTCACACATTTGTCCCCAAATGTGGTGAAGCCAAATGAGCAGATGCAGCCTCAAGACTTTGCAATGAATGCAATAGCCATGGACATGTCACTTTTCAGACCATAGGATAGGGTTGAGCTACTGAATGAAACCACTTCTGCTATTGCAACTGACTACTTAAAAGTGTCCAGGAAGTTGCAGAAGGTTGAAACTGACTTAGCTCAGGAGAAGGCAAATAGTAGCAACCTTGCTATAGAGTTGAAATCTAGAACAGATGAGATAGAGAATCTAAATAAACAGTTGCAAAATACTGTTTCCTGTCAAATTCATCAAGCCACTCAGGCTCAAAATGCTTCTCTAAAGATGGAGTTGGCATAGGAGAAAGCTGCAGTAACTATTTTGAGGCAGGAAAAGGCCACATTGGAGAAGAGATATCAGGATAAGTTGCAACAAGCTACACAGTTTCAACAAAAGTTATTGAATGAGCAAAATACTGCTGCTACAATATAGGTGCAACTCTTAGCAAAGCAACAAATGACAAAACAGCTAACATTGGAGTTAGCTAACAGGCCTCAGAATGCTGGAGTTCTGAATCTAGTCAAGGAGCTATATGTGTTAGTGTGGAAAAGAATCTCTGAGGAGATTATCCAGCTCAGACCCTCATTAACTTTCCTGTTAAATGCACAGTAATTGTGTGAAAAAGTAGAAGCTTCAGTTCAAGTCACCCTGTCTACTGTGTCTTTGAGAGTTTCTGATTCTCAATTGTTGTTGAAGAAGCCATATGACACAACTGATGAAATATTGTCAGCAGCAGGGATTAGCAACAGGATGATAGTTGCAAAAAAGGTGAATGAAGTTCTAAGTTGCAACTCAGCTGCCACAAACTGTCAGGAACTCCTAGATGTTGTTAAAGAGGGAGTCAAAGATATGAAGAGACACATAGAAGATTTGGTGCAGCTGGGTCTTCCCTCGCCATTTCCAGATGATAGCACTGTATTGATGATTGATGAGATTAAGACCCTCCTTTTGACAAAGCAAAATGATCAATCTATTTTTCACGGCTTAAGTGATTCCTCATCAGTACAGGAGGTAGAAGTTGTCTTGATCCCGATGGCCCAATTAGAGTTTCAACTGAAGACCGTGGTTCAGATTCTACAGAAGTTTTCTCACAAGGACATAATAAATCTTGATTTTGCCTTTCAGGATTTACAGTGCAAGCAGGGACTCTCAGATTCAGAATGGTTTGTCTATCAGACAGCTTTGCAGAATTTGTGACCCTGTCTTGTATTTTACATACATATATTTTGCCAAGTTTTGGGTTCTTTTTGAGCAGGCTCAAAATCCCTACTGGTCGCCAAGAACTGTAGAGTATAAAACTCTACATTTTGTTTTCAGCAGCGCCTTCGCGAGTTTTAGTTTCTATGTCTATAAATTTTTCTGAGAATGGCCGCGAGGGTTTACAGGGGTTTCATTTTACTATTGCTACGGGTTTTCTTTTGTCAGTGCTGCAGAGTTCGACAAGTGTCGAGCTACAGTTTAAGCCACTTTTGTTTCTACTTTTGCAGTAGACCGTGCCACGTGGATTAAATGTCTCTAATACATTCTAAGTTGTGATAATGTGGAATACGCCATGTGTCGCCTGCAGAGACACAGTTATAAAGTTTCAGTGTGTCTGCGGAAGAAGCCATGTGTATTTTATGATAGCCGTGGAGCTTGCCAAGTGTCAGCTTCCACATATCTATTTATATATCCTTCGATGCAAAGTAATAAATGGAGGTAGGCCCCAGTGTAAAGGTTCAGTGATGCAGAATGTGGCACGTGGTGGATGCAATACCCAAGTAAAAGCTTTTTCCCCTTTCTTCCAGCGATAATAAATGTTTCTTCGGTTTCGCGGAGCCCGACATGTGTCAACCTCCACGTGAGTCTCAAAAAGGTTCTAATGTTTCAAGAAGCCTACGGAAGCTGCCACATACCAGATAGTTGATACTACAGAGGCTGCCACCTGTCCCTGTTTGAAAGCTAGTAAGGGAAGAGTTGTGGACCCCATTTCTAATATATCTTTAATCTTCAAAGCAACGGATCGTGACAGTTGTCACAGGTAGGGGCCACCCGAATATAGAGACACAGTTTAGTGAGAAGGTGCGGATAAAGACACATATCTATTTCTAGTTACTATGGATGCCGCCATGTCTTAGTTTCCTATTTCTCTCGAGAGATGAAGAAGTTTCAAGTTATATGTGCGCAGACGGTGCCATGTGTCTCAGAGTTCATTGCTTAAAGAGTGTGGATGCCTCCAAGTGTCTTTTCCCTATAGAAGGGATGTGCCACACATGTTTTTGCCACAGCCAATGGACTTGCAGTTATTGTAATTGTTTGCAAATCCAAAAGATTTTAAGTGTCAGGGATTTCCAGTTAGCTCCAGTTTGGTTAGGCCGTTGGGATTCGATTGTGCAGACAATCTAGAGTCGATCAATAGATCAAGAGATTTAGATTCATTCATAGATAGTTTCGCTAGAGATATTTTCTATTAGAGATTTAAGAGAGAAGTTTAAGACTTTTTGTTGTGACCAGTGAATATCATTTTGCCTTTATTTTTGTTATTCTTGATTCAGAAAGTAAATGTAATTGTGCATGTATATGTGCCTCTTATGTTGCTGGAAAATTAATGAGAAAGACAAAGTTTTGTGCCTTGGTTGATATTTTCTATGTCATTGTAAATTGTCTGTTTGTGAGCCTTTGAGTTTATTTATTATATCTATTTATGTTAATCATGCAAAATTTACTCTTTAACATAACTAAATCTTGAGAATAGCTTCACTGTGCTTAAGTTGAGAGAGATACTTATTATTTAGGTGCATCGCCATAGATAGATTTGCTTTAACTGTATCTTTAATTTTGTTATTTTCTACCCTTTTTCCCAAAACCCATACAAGATAGAGAAGAGCCAGCTTCTTTAAAATCTGGAGGTTGTTTCAGGTAGCAAGTCCCACATTCCTGAAACTTCCCATGTTGGTGTTGGAACCTGCGCAATTTTACACATCAACAGTAATCACCAAATTCAGATTAAGGAGGAAGATATTTGTAAGACAGCATTTCGAACTCATGAGGGTCATTATGAATTTTTGGTGATGCCATTCGGTCTTACCAATGCATCATCTACATTTCAAACTTTGATGAATTCCATTTTTAAGAAGTTCTTGAGAAAGTTTGTGTTAGTGTTCTTTGATGATATATTGATTTATAGCAAGACTTGGGAAGAACAATTGCAGCATGTAGATCAAGCATTACAATTACTCAAATATCAACTCTACACTAAGCCATCCAAGTGTGATTTTGGTCTTAAGGAGGTGGAGTATTTAGGACACATAGTTTCACATGAAGGAGTAAAGGTGGACCCTAACAAAATTAAGGCTATCATGGAATGGCCTATTCCAAAAACCATTAAGAAACTAAGGGGTTTCTTGGGATTGACAGGGTACTATAGAAGATTTGTGAAGAATTATGGTCGTATAGCAACACCCCTCACCACTCTATTGAAGAAGGATTCTTTTCATTGGAATGAGTCCGCTAATGCAGCATTTGAGAAATTGAAGGAGGCTATGTGTACAACTCCAGTGCTTTCCACTCTAGACTTCACCAAGGAATTCATTGTGGAATGTGATGCTTCTGGAAATGGGATAGGAGCAGTTCTCATGTAAGAAGGTCAACCAATTGCTTTTGAGAGTTGTCAATTAAAGGGTAAGAATCAGCTTAAACCTATTTATGAGAAGGAAATGCTAGCAATTGTTCACACAGTTAAACAATGGAGGCCTTATCTAATGGGTTGACACTTCAAGGTTAAGACAGATCATGATAGCCTAAAATATTTTTTGGAACAAAGATTATCCTCTGAAGAGCAACAAAAATGGGTCACTAAGATGTTGGGATATGACTTAGAGATTGTATATAAGAAAGGGAAGGAAAATATTGTGGCAAATGCACTTTCTAGGAAGGATGAGAAAGATGAAGCCTTATTGTGTGCCCTTTCAATATTACAAGCAAATTGGGTGGAAGAAGCCAAAGTAGAGTGGCAAAATGATGTTGCGATAAGTAATCTCATCCAACAATTAAAAAGTGATCCTAGTAGTTCAGATAAGTTTTGTTTGAAGGGAGATGCTCTTTGGTATAAAGAGCACTTGTATCTCTACAAGAATTCCACTCTTAAACACAAGATTCTCACAGAGCTACATGAGTCCCCAGTTGGTGGTCATTCAGGATTTTTGAAGACATATCATCAGGTCAAGAAAGATTTTTTTGGGAAGGGCTAAAAGGTGATGTTCAAAAATTTGTGGTTGAATGTTTGGTTTGTCAATGAAATAAGGGGGAGGCAATTAAGACACCAGGTCTCTTGTAGCCCTTATCTTTTCCTAACCATCATTGGGAAGAGGTATCCATGGACTTCATCATAGGGCTTCCCAAATATAAAGGTCATAATGTCATCATGGTAGTAGTTGATCGCCTCACTAAATATGCACATTTCATTACATTATCACATCCTTTTATAGCAAGTGCAATGGCAAAAGTTTTTTTGGAGAATATCCAAAAGCTACATGGTACACCTAAGGTTATTGTCAATAATCGTGATCCTATCTTTACTAGTCACTTTTGGAAAGATTTATTCTCATGTTTGGGTACTCAATTGGCTCATAGTTCTTCATACCACCCTCAATCAGATGGGCAAACTAAGGTTGTTAATAAGTGTTTGGAAGGATATCTACATTGTTTCACTTTAGAGAAATAGTCTTAATGCGTAGATTAGCTACCACTTGCAGAATGGTTGTATAACACTTCTTTTTAGAGCTCATCAAAAATGTCTCCATTTTTGGCACTTTATGAATATCATCCTCCTTCCATCACATCATCATTAAAGGTGTCACCAAGAGTTTAAGCAGTAGAGGACCACTTGCTTCATCAACAACATGTACTTTCAGGACTCAAGGAGAATTTAGTCATGGCACAAAATCGAAGGAAACAACAGGCGGACCAACATCGTAGTGAAAGAAATTTTGAAGTTGGGGATTGGGTCTTCTTGAGATTGCAGCCTTATAAGCAAATCTCAATGAAGCAACAAAAAAAGAATAATAAGTTCTCTCCAAGATATTATGGGCCATACCAAATCATGCAAAAGATTGGTAGTGTTGCCTACAAGCTAGAGTTGCCACTAACAACAAAGATAAATCTAGTTTTTCATGTTTCTTGTTTGAAGAAGGTAATTGGGCATAATATTCCTACTCAAATAGTACTACCAGACCTCGATGAAGAAGGAAGAATCATTTTGGAACTAGAGTGCATTCTTCAAACATGCATGAAGAAGATGAGGAATAGAACCATCACTGAGTATCTCATCCAATGGAAGAATTTATCAGTTGAAGAGGCCATATGGGAGGATGAGGAGTTCATTCAAAAGAATCCACACTTGGTTAGCATTGAGGACAATGCTTCTTTAAAGAGGGGGGCATGCTACGCCCTTAATATTAGTGTATATTAGGTTATGAATAGTCAGCTTGTGGCTATCTTAACTCCTAATTAAGTCATGTTATCATTATTATATGATTATTTAGTTAGATAGGTTGGACTAGGTCTTATATAGGGGTGTGTCTATTCAGCCTAAGCATAATTAGGTATATATAGGAGGATGTGAGTCTTATTTCATCATCATATTGTAAAGTGTGTTCTCATTGGAGATATTTGGAGGTTTCCCACTCGAAGTGGCCTATTATTCTCAGTTATTATCAAGTATTTATAGAATATTTCATATCATCTTCTTCCATTGTGGAAGTTATTTCATTACCAGTTGGTCTCTAGATCCATGGATAATTAATGAATTGCCAACTAATAGTTACTATTAGTTAAAGAATTGGGAACTATTAGTGTCTATGGGCATGGCAGTGTCTATGGGCACGGTGTATCCTGAATGTTGGATAGACGTTGCCCCCAATATGAAAGCATATGATTTATGTTACATACCTGATAGAGTCTATGGAATGTCCAAAAATGCATTCTTCTGAGATAGAGGAGATAGAATTAACATTGGTGGCAATTATAACAGATACCAAAAGGGTGCCACATGTGAATTAAAAACTAATTTAAAATTTTGAATTTGACTGCGGCTTCAAGCCTTCAGCATGCTTAGAAATGAGAACTAAAATGGAAAATAAAGAAAAACAAATGGAAATGAGAAGGGAAACCGAAAGGACAAAAAACAAATGTGCCACGTAAACAAATTTCACACTTATTAACTATTTAGCTTTCTCATGACAATAAAACAAGAAAAGTTCAGTTAACTTCTAGGATTTTTTTCTCTAGATCTACTTAAGTGATCCTCCCTACCAATTTGGTCACAATTATGGAATGCAAAATAGGAAAAGTAGTTTCAGATTTAGAAATAGTAGAGCAGGTGAAGGGAATTCTATGTACAACAGATTTTAACACCACCTCAGTTACCAGCAGTCACCACCAGTTGGAAGATGAACTGCATATTAATTTAGAGAACAAGAGAGAATTGATTAGAGAGAAAGTGGACCTCTGTAGGCGTGAGGATATGGAAATAGTAGAGTGGGTCAAGAAAATTCTGCGCACGGTGGATTTGTACACCACCTTCTTAATTAAACAACATGTGCTCCTCCATATGCCCGAGCTCCAAGGAGAAGATGAAGAACAAGCAGCAATAGAGGAGGACAACCTCCAAGAAGAGGTGGATGATCAAGAAGAAGAAGAAGCAGCAGCCTCCAAACAAGAAGAGGAGGATGACCAAGAAGAAGTTGATGATGAAGAAGCAACATCAACAACAGTGGCTAAACAAGAAGAGGAGGAAGACCAAGAAGAGGTTGATGATGAAGATGAAGTAGCAATGATTGAACAAGAAGGGGAGGATGACCAAGAAGAGGTTGATGACAAAGAAGAAAATCGGTACCCATTTTTCCCCCAATATTTTTTCCCCTTTTTGCATGTTGTTGTAGATCGACTAATTTTTAATTATGATTGCACAGCTAACTATGTGTCTGCATGCCTAGATAATTGATGGGTAATTGAGGTGCTGCTAATGATGATTTCACAAAGACCTAACTTATTTCTAATGTGCTGATAATAGACACATTATTCTAACCAAAAGGAGGTCCCAAGCCACTTAACGTGGCCTTTAATTGACCCTAAATGCAAATGATGTACAAAAAAATCGTGTAGGGCCTTAATAGCCCATAATAGTTTTAACTAGTGGGCCATTTGAATAGCCCAAAAGCAAACTGTGATTTAGAAGCCTTTTAGTTTTCAATTATTGTGCTAGTGTGTATTTAGTTTCTTTGGTTAACGTACTTATTCTTTGGAATTTTATTAATTGTCACTTACCATACTTGTGATGCGGGGTTAAGGACATTTTTTATTATTTCAGTGCTAGATGTTTTTTTTCCCGTATGAATTATTTATTTTAGAAACCACGCTTTGTACAACAATTCACGTCAAGGTTTCTAAACATAATTAAAAAATTAGTAAAAATCAGCTCGAATTTAAGCAATGAAAATCCTCTAGTTGGTCTCTAGATCCATGGATAGTTAATGAATTGTAAACTGATAGTTACTATTAGTTAAAGAATTGGGAACTATTAGTTATGGGTATGGCAACGTTTGTGGGCATGGTGTATCCTAAATGCTGGATAGACACTGCCCCCAATATGAAAGCATATGATTTACATTACATACCTGATAGAGTTTGTGGGATGTCTAAAAATGCATTCTTCTGAGATAGAGGAGACAGAATTAACATCAGTGGAAATTATAACGGCTACCAAAAGGGTGCCACTTATGAATTTAAAACTGATTCAAAATTTTGAATTTGACCACGGCTTTAAGCCTTCGGCATGCTTAGAAATGAGAACTAAAATGGAAAAGAAAGAAAAACAAATGGAAATGAGAAGGGAAACCAAAAAGCCAAAAGACAAACATGCCACATAACAAATTTCACACTCACCGGCTGTTTAGCCTTTTCATGACAATAAAACAAGAAAAGATTCATTAACTTCTATGAATTTTTTCTTTGGATCCGCTTAAGTGGTCCTCCCTACTAGTTTGGACACAATTGTGGAATGCAAATAGGAAAAGTTGGTTTCAGATTCAGAAATAGTAGAGCGGGTGAAGGGAATTCTACACACGGCAGATTTTAACACCACCTCAGTTACCAACAGTCACCACCAGTTGGAAGATGAACTGTATATTAGTTTGGAGAACAAGAGAGACTTGATTAGAGAGCAAGTGGACCTCTATCCACGTGAGGATATGGAAATAGTAGACCAGGTCAAGGAAATTCTGTGCAGGGAAGATTTGTACACCACCTTCTTAATTAAACAACATGTGCTCCTCCATATGCGTGAGCTCCAAGGAGAAGATGAAGAAGAAGAAGTAGCAAAGGAGGATGACCTCCAAGAAGAGGTAGATGACCAAGAGAAGAAGTAGTAGCAGCCTCTGAACAAGAAGAGGAGGATGACCAAGAAGAGGTTGACGAATAAGCAACAGCAACAACAATAGTTGAACAAGAAGAGGAGGAAGACTAAGAAGAGTTTGATGATGAAGAAGAAGCAACAGTAGTGATCGAACAAGAAGGGGAGGATGACCAAGAAGAGGTTGATGATGAAAAAGAAGAAAATGGGTACCCATTTTTGCCTCCCAATCTTTTTTCCTCTTTTTGCATGTTGTTGCAGATTGACTAATTTTTAATTATGATTGCACAACTAACTATGTGTCTGCATGACTAGATAACTGATGGTTAATTGAGGTGATGCTAATGATGACTACACAAAGACCTGACTTATTTCTAATATGCGTATAACAGACACATTATTCTAACCAAAAGGAGGTCCCAAACCACTTAATATGGCCTTTAATTGACCCTAAATGCAACTGCTATACTAAATAACCCTATAGGGCCTTAACAACCTATAATAGTTTTAACTAGTGGGTCATTTGAATAGCCCAAAAGAATACTGTGATTTGGAAGCCTTTTAGTTTTCAATTATTGTGCTAGTGTGTATTTAGTTTCTTTGGTTAACGTACTAATTCTTTGGAATTTTATTAATTGTCACTTACCATAGTTGTGATGCAAGGTTAAGGAAATTTTTTATTATTTCAGTGCTAGATGTTTATTTTCTCACCTGAATTATTCATTTTAGAAACCGCGCTTTGTACAGAAGTTCATGTCAAGGTTTCTAAACATAATTAAAAATCAGTAAAAATAGGCTTGAATTTAAGCAATGAAAATCCTCCAATTGGTCTTTAGATCCACGGACAGTTAATGAATTGCAAACTGATAGCTACTATTAGGAAAAGAATTGGGAACTATTAGTTATGGGTATTGTTGTCACATAGATTTGCACCCAGTGTTGTAGGCTTTTAGGGCTCCAACAATCTAGTGAAACATTGAGACAACCTCCAAGTGTGGGACCCTACAGGGAGCTCGAATCTCTAAAGAGAGGCTGGTTCCTTTGCTAAATAAAATGTTCAACGAGCCTAAGACTAAACCTAATCTATCCACCGGTTATGAAAAGAGGAAGAGGGAGTAAACTAAAATTAGAAGGAGGTGATACACCGAGTTTGAATATGAGAACATTCACAGAGCTAAGATGCACAAATGAATTAATACAACTGATAAACTTACATAGATCATGGATATTTTAACAGAGCTAAAGAATAGATTGCCAGGAGTTTAAACATTCACAAATAATAGCCAATTCTAAGACTACACAGAGTTAAAAGCATGAAGTAAAAACCATATGTATTGATCAAGAGGCACAGTTACAGTAGAGGAAGTTCTGTTTGGAATACAGAAGCATAATACTAACTATTTTCCAACCTTTTTTACATCTTACATTTATGCATATATAGCATCTAATTCCAAACCTTGACCTAATTAGGTTACAATAAATCACCCCATGGGCTCTATCAGAAAATATCTCCACAAAAAAGAAAGTTAGCCTACAAGAATTCATTGCAGAAAATATCTGAATCTATAGGTGGCCGGAAGATATTTTAAGTCTTCAATGCGAATTGCTGAATCATTCACCTACAACCATAAATGCAACAAATATCTACATTTGAGAAACTTTTACAACATTTCAATTCAGCTCTAGATGTGTCTTGTCAGCTGAGTTTGCATATCCTTCTTCAGTCGGCAACCATCCTGATATCTGGATGCATATCCAGATCATGCAATTTAGATCATATTTTCAAAGTGGGAATATCACCCTAAAAAAAGCCTGCCAAGAGAAAGAGGAGGAAATTCTAAGCACTTTTTCCTTTTGGATCATGTAGAAATTCCTCAAGATGAGGGAGATATCCATGGTCAAAGTTGTGGTCAACTGACATCTAGATGTCCACATGTCATCATTTCGCAGCCTTGCATAGAATCTTCTCGATGAGTAAGATTCACCTACAACACGGTGCCACCATTAGATCCTTATCGGCCCCTAATACACTTTACACGTGTCCTCATTACGCAGCCCCGCATAAGGAACATGACATCAGCTCCAACGGCCTGTGAGCTATGCGATATATGGATATGCACCAGTCAAATTTACCTTGGCGGCATGGAGAAAATGTCATCTGCATGGATATTAACTTTTAATATCCAAGTGCTAAGATAACATTTGGATGATGTCATCGGCATGAAGAACTTTGTTGAAGAGGAGATCTGGATGACATCATCGGGATGTTAACATTGAAGGATAAGATACCGAATATTAACTTAATATCCAGAATGTCTGGATGATGTGATCAGCGTATGCACTTCTTTAGAGAGGGCATCCAAATGATGTCATCAAGACATTTACAAGGTCATGGACATTAACTTAGGATCCAGATATTAGGAAATATCTGGATGACGTTATCAAGATATCCAGGCTAGAAAATCCTTGTGAAGGAAGGCATTTGGAGATTAAGAATTTCAGGGTTTTTCTGGGTTTTTTGAAAGGATTACCCAGACTAGATATTAGGGATTTTTTCAAGGAAAAGCATGAGAATTTGAAGGATTTAAAGCTTGTAGGGCTAAACCCCAAGGGATATCCAGGAGATATTCAAGGTGAACCATTTGACTCTCGACAGAGGAAAATGGGTCAACATTTTGGTGACCTCTCAGGGATGTTTTCTTGCTAAACAATTGATCAGTAGCCTTAAGCATCCATTGGGCATAGATTCCAAAGAGAGGAATGAAATAGGCCAAGACAACTGAAAATAGCCTCAAAACAAGACCACAAAAAGAAACAAGGCATGCATTCTCCTAAGGACAATGCAACTTGTGCAAGGCACTTAGGGAAAGGGAAACCTAAAAATGAAATAAACTAAAACAATATATACAAGACCTCATACCAACCTTAATGGTAAGGTTTGAGATTGATCCCATTCACTGAGATTGGTAGAACTTCACCATCCAACCTTGAGAGAATGGAGGCATTTGCTTGCTTACAATTGATTATGACATAAGGCCCTCTCTAAAGTGCATCAAACTTGGTGTGGCCTCCAGGTTTGGCTTGGTTAGCATCTCATTTTAGGACAAGATCACCTTCTTTGAAGGTTTGGACCTTGGTCTTCTTGTCAAAATACTTCTTGGTCTGCAGCTGATGTTCTTCTAATGTGATCATGGTTGACTGTCTTTTCTCTTCTAATTCAATTAACTTAGCCATCCTGATAGACCTCGCATCTTCTCCTTCCAACTCTAGTTGATGAGCCAAATCTAGTGCAGGAAGAGCTTCCTTGAAGAGGAGATCTGGATGATATCATCAAAATGTTAATGCTAAAGGATAAGATACCGAATATTAACTTAATATCTGAAATGTCTGGATGATGTCATCAGCGTATGCACTTCTTCGGAGAGGGGATCCAGATGACATCATCAGGACATTCGCAAGGTCATGGACATTAACTTAGAATCCAGATATTAGGAAATATCCAGATGACATTATCAAGATATCCAGGCTAGAAAGACTAAGTGAAAGATGGAAAATCCCTACGAAGGAAGGCATTTGGAGGTTAAGAATTTCTTAGTTTTTCTGGGTTTTTTGCAAGGATTACCCAAACTAGATCTTAGGGATTTTTGCAAGGAAAAGCATGAGGATTTGAAGGATTTAAGGATTGTAGGGCTAAAACCCAAGGGATATCTAGGAGATATTCAAGGTGAACCATTTGATTCTAGACAAAGGAAAATGGGTCAACATTTCGGTGACCTCTTAGGCATGTTTGCCTACTAAACAATTGATCAGTAGCCTTAAGTATCCATTGGGCATAGATTCCAAAGAGAGGAATGAAATAGGCCAAGACAACTGAAACCAGCCTCAAAACAAGACCACAAAAAGAAACAAGGCATGCATTCTCCTAATGACAATGCAACTTGTGAAAGGCATTTAGGGGAAGGGAAACCTAAAACTGAAATGAACTAAAACAATATATACAAGACCTCATACCAACCTTAATGGTAAGGTTTGAGATTGATCCCATTCACTGAGATAGGTAGAACTTCACCATCCAACCTTGAGAGGATGAAGGCATTTGCTTGTTTGCAGCTGATAATGACATAAGGCCCTCTCCAAAGTGCATCAAACTTGGTGTGGGCTCCAGGTTTGGCTCGGTCAGCATCTCATTTTAGGACAAGATCACCTTCTTTGAAGGTCTAGACCTTGTCCTTCTTGTCAAAATACTTCTTGGTCTGCAACTGATGTTCTTCTAATGTGATCATGGCTGACTATATTTTCTCTTCTAATTCAATTAACTCAGCCATCCTAACAAACCTCACATCTTCACCTTCCAACTCTAGTTGATGAGCCAAATCTAGTGTAGGAAGCTCTAAGGATATAGGAAATCTAGCCTCTCTTCCATACACTAGAACAAAAGGAGAGTTCCCAATGGCTCTCTTATAAGTGATCCTATTAGCCCAAAGAGCTAATTTGATCTTATTGTGCCATTGTCTCTGGCTTGTCTCCATGGTCCTCTTTAGAATCCTGATTAGGTTCTTACTGGTAGATTTGGCCAACCCATTACCTTGGGGGTAATAGTTAGATGAAGTCTTCAAGAACACATTGTACTTAAAAGCCCAATCAGCAATCCCAAAACCAGTGAATGCTTTTGCATTATTAGAAATAATAGTATGAGGAGCTCCAAACCTTGTCATGATTTCTTCCAAGAAATCTATGATAGATGATTCATTTGCCTCCTTGAGTGGGACTGCTTCAACCCACCTGGTGAAGTAATCTGTTGCAGTCAAAACCCACTTATGGCCAGCATTAGAAGAGGGATTTATCATGTCAATAAAATCTAATTCCCACTATGAGAAGGGCTAGTCAAACTGAATAGGGTGGAGTGGGAGTGCTACCAATCTTTTCTTTCCTGCAAAGAGTGCACGCTCTTTGCATCCTCTTACCCATACATGGGCATCATTGAATAATGTGGGCCAATAGTAACCTGCCCTCATTATTTTCATTGCTATAGCTCTAGCAGAGAAATGGCCACTAGTTGGGCCAGCATGAAACTCACTAAGAAGTATATCAACTTGATTTGATTCTATGCACCTCAATAAGACTCCATCCAAGTTCCTCTTGAAGAGAACACCATCTACCAAAGTATAAGGGATAGACTGCAGCCTGAAATGTCTTCTTTTGGTTCTGTCTAGTCCATAGGGATACTCACCAGTGGATAGGAAACTAGCCATCTCTATTGTCCAAGAACTCATAATTGATGGCTCAGTTGTAGGTGTAGACACCTAAAATTGTCCATGTCTTACAACATCACCTTGTTGATACATTACTTGAGACATCTTATGATATTTTGTCTGAGGTCCTCTTCCATGACCCCTTCTATCACTCTCATTAGTTAAATAAATTACATTTATTTAACTAATCCCTCCTATCCATTTATCTTCCTCTCGCATCAAATTAAATAAATCTTATTTATTTAATTCCATTTGTCTCTCATGATTTAAATAATTTTATTATTTAAATTACTTATTCCCACTCACATCCCTATTTTAGTCTCATTCATTGTGTGTCATAGGCACTTTCTCTCCAAAATAAATAAAAAATCCCACTTATTGCCACTCTCCTCCTAATTTTAGCCTCATGTCATAACCCTTTATGATGGGTCATAAGCACTAAAATTACCTTTTAGTCTTGTCCATCTACATCACATCATTGGCTTTCAATCTTTGCCATCCATTTGATTCCCTCTCTATCTATAAATTGAAACTCTTATTTCAATTTCAAACCCTCACTAATTATCTTGCTCTCTCATTGACTAACTAGCTAAATCACAATTGTGCAATGCTTAGCTCTGTTATGTTGCAACGGTGAGCAATCAACAACCCTTCGACATCATGCATTCTCATGCAAGATTGAGAAGAGCCATGGAGATCAATCAAGTCTAATGTGGATTTGGTTTGCATTTGAGTTTCATTGTTTTTATTT
Source organism: Cunninghamia lanceolata (assembly GCA_027924645.1). Taxonomy (NCBI): domain Eukaryota; kingdom Viridiplantae; phylum Streptophyta; class Pinopsida; order Cupressales; family Cupressaceae; genus Cunninghamia; species Cunninghamia lanceolata. The sequence goes on along the minus strand of BSBN01000408.1, from coordinate 4,420,771 downwards.
TCATGCTAGTTTGTCGTTCATGGTGCATAGTTAGGGTTTAGTTAGTTTGTTGTTTTTAACACTAAATCTAATTTTCCCTAACTATAGAATGGTGAACCTGATGTGAATCCCTTGATCTAGCTTGCTTTTTGCAGGTTTTATTAACTTTTTATTGTAGGTTTATGCCATTTTTGGAAAAAACCCTAGGTTTTAAATATTTCATCATATCTTCCAAACAGATGCAAATTTTTCTACAAAATTTTCATAGAAGTTTTTCCATCATCTAAGGAAGCTACAAAAGAAAAATCACGTGTTTACTACAATTTTTGTAGGAGTTATCACAATTTTATGTTTTTTTCATAAAATTGACTTTTTGGGCACAAATTAGAGAATTTTTTTAAAAAAATTATATTTCTAGAAAGCTCTTAAAATTTTAATTGGAATTTGTTCTTTACAGATTTAATTTTGAGGTCAAATATGGTGTTGAATGATCCAATCTTTGTCTACTATAGGGTTTTCATAAATCTGCATTTTTGGGTGCAAATCAGGGAATATTTCTAATTTTTTTTACATTTCTGGAAAGGTCTTAGAAAACTAATAGGGGTTGATGAGGTCGGAGTAGGCTTTGTTAATACATCATCATTTACTCTTTATCAATCCAGAGCTATCTGTCCCTATTAAGAAACAACAGATTATGGGAAGACAGAATGGAGGAGTATGAAACTACTGCTGGGTCAATTGGCCTACTAATGAGGCATGAATGCCCAAAGACTACATGGTTCAGAAACATTTTCAAGGCAAATTTGTATAGGTAGAGTATCATGGGCCAATATATACAAAATCTAAACTCTTGTATTATAGATTTCTTTGCCTTCCCAATGCCGCCGTGTCAAGCTGCAAAGCACGGTTTGAAACACTTCCCAATGTGCTAAAAAGAAGGGAACCAGTTTCCCCTACTAACATACGATGGATGACCACAAGAGTCAGGAGCCTCATTCCAATTATTTAGTAAAAGCAACAAAATTGGATTGGAATGAGGTTTAGACCCCCACTGTTGCTCATGCCAGCACCTAGGCTCAGCCATCCTCAAGGTGAACTAATGCCACTAGAAAAATTTAGCAAATGGCACAACAAGATTCAGGAAAATGATGGGTTCCACCCTAAGGGAAGACAATTGTTCTAGTACGGTGATGACGACTATAATTGTAGCACAATTATAGAAGGGAAAAACATTCTGGATGGGGCGGGACAGTAATGGCCATGAGGGCATGGCAGAAGCTAAGGAGGGAGGAACTGATGAGCAAAATGATTGACTCATTTAATTATCAATATTTTCATGCTTTGATAAACTTTTAAAAAACATATTGGCATATAAATACATATTAATATAATTATATTTGTCTTGAGAATTGATTATGCTTATGTTTTGTTTCCATTACACCTTGATGAAATCTCTTTAATATTGATGCTTGAATGGCATTTTCTATGTGCATATCTCATAATTTGTGCTATAAGTTGTGGATATTCAATAAAGGTTGCATCAATTGAACTTCAGCTAAACTCTAGATAGCTCCAGAGGACAATACTTCCTAATCGTCATCCTCTCCTGAGTCGATGATTTCCAGCAAACGCTCCTGAAGACCCTCTAAGCCCTGTAACATGCCCAATCAGCACCTCAAATCCTTGCCACAACTTTAATTACACCACCATATCACTGAACTCAGTGACCCATATATTCGATGGCAAACATCAGCTCCAGCTATCATTATCGCCTGGGCACACCACTATTTTTGGGGAACTCATGGAGTTCACCTGACTAATTGCTTTACTCAGATCTCAGATCTGGAGTTTCTTGCAACTGATTGTGTAGTTAAGCAAATAATACAGCTGGTTGTTCCAGCTCCAGTTCATAGGGAATTAGTCAGTAGTTAGATTTACTTTTCAATAAGCATGCAACTGGTTGTTCTAGTTCACTGCAGTTAGACTCGCAATTAGCATTCCTTTTTCAATAAGGCTTGATTGTATAAGTAGAGAAGCCATTGCACCTTATTAAGTTAGTTCATGTTTTTCCATCAATTTAGTTGTTCATCGCAGTTTGTTTTTAGCAGAAGAAAACTTTTGAGTTTAGGCATGTATGTTCTTTAAATCTGAATAAAATACAAATGAAGGGAGATTTTCTTTGAAAGAAGTTGTTGATCAAAGAGGATCGTCTCTAGCTGGGAAAGTAGGGCCCACTTCCCCATCTTGGAGGTGATCTCTTGGTATTCTGTCTGTATCATTTTACTTCTATTAATTTCTTTACAACAAAGTGTTATGTGTTGTTTTTCCGTCATCTATTCTCACCTGTAGGTTTATTCTTCCAAAAATAGAAAATTATAAAAAAATCAGATTTGTTATCTCCTTAAGCATTGTGTTGTTCAGAGTATTGCATGTCTAAGAAGAAACAATAGGTTTCCTTTCTATTCATCTCTTATTTTTCGCAAGTGTGTTCATTTCTAGCAATTAGATTAAACTCCTATTTCAGCACGTGTGTTTGTATCAAAGCAATTAGATTAATGTTTATTTTAGCAAATGTTAGAATAGTTTCTTTTTTTTCAAGAAAGAGTGTTTCCTTTCAAGAAAAGTTAAGTAGTTATTTTATGAGCAAGAAGATCAAAACTACAACCGTGCGAGGATCACCAAACCAATCTCTGGTCCTCAACCATCCCGTAAAGAAAACCCCCCAACAAATAGTCTTATCGCAGATCACTCCAGACACCTTCGGATTGATAAAGAGTAAATGATGATGTATTAACAAAGCCTACTTTGACCTCATCAGGGGTCTCTTTTTTGAGTTTTTACTTTTCAGATCAAAAATGTTTCCAAATGATCAAATCTATGTCACTATCTAAAAAAATATGTATCTAAAATTACAATCTTCTAATGAGCTTATCTTTTTATGGCTGCATTATAACATTATTTTTTAATTTTTTTAGGGATTTGGTTCTGTGCTAACACTTTGGTTGCAACTATCTTGTTTGTCTAAGACTAGAAATTCAAACTACTAATGGTGGATTTGCAGGGATTTCATCGATTAGATATCTTTTTCAAATGTCTTTTTGCACATAGATTAACTAGGGAGTTAATTAATCACTATTTGTTGTGCTTGTAAGGATGGTAGGTGTATGCTCTCACCTTGTGTGAACTCAGTGATCAGAAGCCAGACCCATCTCTTTATGTTTTTAATCCCTTAGAGGGTCTGCCTCCCGATTTGTGAGAGGGAACGACCCAAGCGGTACTTTCATTTCAATCCACTATATAAATAATTGTGGTTGTGATGAAATTCATCAATCACCTAGTGTTGTTGTTCTATACTAATAGAAGTCTCCCTTAGTATCCATGTGATGCGTGAAAACCCTTTCTAAGGGCTGGGAGGCCTCTTAAATGAGCGAACTGCCGCATGTATAGACACCATATTATCTTGAAACACTGATTACAAACCACTTGTTGTAGAGGCCAAAAACCTTTTTTACTTGCTGGTGCAGGAGGTCAGACCTCTAAAGCCTCCCTACATGCACTATTCATTGTAGAGACAGAAAATCCCTTAGTTCATAAGATCTCTGGATCTTCAGGGTAAGAGATTTGGTGTGCCCATGCTGTGTAAGGGGGAGCTAGTGTCACCAATATCTCTAACTGTCTGCTTTGTCTCAGTATATGGAGAAATCCAAGTAGGGACTCAACAAGTAGTATCCTCTTTCCATCCTAAGTTGTACATGCTTACAAGTGTCTTCAAATTTGTCAAGACCTATGAAATTTTGGGGCTAATCTAGGCCCCCTTCAGACTTCTACTCTGATTTTATATCAGGGTCATCCAAAACATTATGTCTATTATGTTTTGCATGTGTGTTCAAAAACAAACATTGTCAATCTCAACCAAACACCACACCCCGAATCTATAACATTCCAACCTTAACTCATATTACTCATATTCCTAGTCTTGAACCTAGTCCAATCTTCATTCATCAAAATGGTTGTGATCATCAACAAATCTAGGCCTAATCCAAAACCATGCATACTCTGAGGTGACCCAAAATTTGCTCCTAATGATGATGAGGATCTTATAGATTTTGAGGCATACTTGGAGGAACAAACTGAAATCTAAGAACTTCAATCTATGTGTAACTCCATCCCAACACTAGAGCAAAGGATCATAGCACAAGAACTCCAAGACCTCATTCAAATACTTCACCAACTAGGTCAACCCCTAAACCAAAAAATCATACAATGATTCCAATCCATCATTCAAAATTTTCAACAAAACCAATCACCACAAATACAATAACTCCTAGTTGAAATCAAACAACTCATGCAATATCTATCTCCAAATCTTCTACAACATGGACATGCTAGTACTAGTCACTCCTCACACCAAGATTACAAATCCTTAATCCATCTTAATGCTAATCTTGACAAGGGAAATACCACCGTAAGTTTGGAATCATATACCAATCCATCTACTAGTCCCCCATCATCATCTGAGAGAATGCCTATACCAAAACCTACTAGTCCTACACCAAGACCACCATCAAACTTCCCAAGCTCTAATCCATCAACCAATAAATCCTCAAACATTTGTCGAAAGATACTTTGCAAAGTCTAAAAGAAAAAGAAAATCTATGGAGTTATCCAAATCCACCAATCCATTTAATCCCTTTGACCCTCCAGTTAATCAAAGTCCAAGCCCTAAGTCTAATCCATCTAACACCCCTCTTGTCCTTCCACCATGGGACCTATCCACTCCTAGTCCTAATCCACATAATCTTAATCATGAGCCTTCAACTTCCACCACCCCTACACCTACAAAGGATGTGATCCAAGGACTACTAGTATGGAATAAATCATCCCCATGTCAAGCACCCATTGATGAGCCTACCAAAGAACCTTTGAATTCCATGTCCACTTCTGCAACCCCATCATGTGGTCCACAACCACTCAAGCCTATTGAAAATTTTCCTCCCATGAGTTCATTGCCCTCTCATGTTGTTGACCAAGAGCCTACCCAAGAGTCATCCACTTCCTTTCAAGCATACCAAGAGCTATGTCAAGAGTTTAATTCTAAGCATGTGGAAATATCAAGCCCTCATCCAAATCAAGATCAAATCATTTCTAAGTTCAACTCATCCATGACCTATATATTTTCTATGATAAAGATATTATTTATGATCATGACCCTATTCATGAGCAAATTTATCCCATTTATAGCACACTTAATCCTATTTTTGCTCCCATTTATGATCAAGGTTCTATCTATGATCGTGAAAACCATGATGATCCTCTTAGCCAAACTTTATCCATTTCATGATCAAGAGATTATCACTCCACCTATCCCTATTCCCATAACCATCCATGATCAAGATATCCAAATTGCTCCTATTGATCCTCCACCTACCCCTATCCATAATTCCACAACATTTGTTTCCCTTAATGAGACACATGCCTCCCATGTAAGCATAGAAGATAAAAACAAATAACTTGGATCTTAGTGAACATAATGATACTCAAGATCTTAATGATCCTTCCCCATCATCCACTATCAACCCCATTTCAAATCCACCATTATATCCTATTGGTCTTACCACCTTAATCCATGAATGTTCTTCCTTGGGGCAACACTAACCTTTATCCACCACTTCACATTCTTCATCCAATAATGAACTCAAGTCTAGTGTCCAACCTACACCTAGTCCCATAGTCCACTGCATACTCTAAAACATGAACTACCAAGGTAAAGGCTTAGGTCTTCATGAACAAGGTACTTTGGAGCCAATCTATGTCAAAGTCCCTCCATGCTTGTATGGCCTTGGATATACACCCCAAGGTAAACAATCTAAATATGTTGGTAATTCATCCATTCCTCCTAAGTCCACCACTTTCTATCATAAATCCTATCACACTCCCAAAACATATGTTGTCATTCCACCTCCATTATCCTACAAATGTCAAAACCATGTGACCATACACCTTCCACCATCCACTTTACCACAACTTCTTCCAACTCCTAATATCCCTCCATCTACATTACCACCACTTCTCCCAATGCCAAATCCATCCATTTGCACATTCCCTCAAATTCCTAATCATGGTCAATCAATGCACACATCATTTAAACAAAAAGCTTCAACCAAACCCAAGGGATTCAAAAGTAAAAATTTGGATGCCTCTACCCATAAAGCTAAAAATCCTAAAGGTCCTCATGCCTCAGGACATCAATGCAAAAAGTCAAAGAAAAATACATCCAAAAGGCTACCCAAGCCCATACCTTCCCAAGCAAAGTCTAAAACTAAAATGGTATGGGTACCTAAGCAAAAAGAAAGCAAGTCGCATGAGGCATCCACATCTCAAAAATCCCAACCATCCTCTTCTCTCCAAAACTCCCACTCCATTCAAAAGTTTCAAATTCCTATATCCCAGAAGCAAAACAAAAATCATAAAAATACTAAGTCTATGTGGGTACCTAAAACACTACATCAACCACCCCCTAAGCAAACATCCCCATTGCTTCCTACACCACCTCCAAATCAAAAGCTTAAATGTTTAACATGGTGTGTGCAACTGTTGATCATGGTTCCCTTCCATTCCAAAACTCCACATACCTCCATCACCCCATCATTCAACCACTATCCTACATATGTTCCCCATCACCTTCCTATGGTCCGTTCTTTTGCATAAACCTTTTATCCATTATTTTGCATAAGTCCTCCATAATCCACATCATTATCCACTATTCTTCCCTACATAATCCATATCATTATCCGTTATCCCCCATCCATCCATGCATAAACCTTTCAAAATCCACTATCTACCTAATTCATCTCCCTTTCATAAATCTCCTTACCAACATCTATGAGCATAATGACATTTGACATGGTCCATGTGCAACATTTATATCTAATGGGACACTATCACTTTTCATGGAACTAGACACTTAAGTCCCTCTTATCCATATACCCCTTCTTCCATCCGAAAAAGTCCAAAAAAGTCAAAAAAGTCAAAAAAATAAAAATAAAAATAAAAAATAGTAAAGAGAAATCCCTTCATCCAATGGTGAAAACCACCCTTGGTGGTGCCTTGGATAAGTACCATGATGAAAACTTGGCAAATAGGCTTCATGTGTAGGTTTATCTTCTATGTCACTTACACTTGGGGGCACATTGTCTCATCCACACTATCATTTCTATCCTATCATACCATTTCCATACCATATCCTATCTTGCCTTACCATCATACCCATATACTTATCATATTGAGTCCATTCATCTTCCCTTCCTCCTTTTCGTCTTGATAAAGATTGGGGGCAAAATGTTGACAAACGCTTTGGATATCTCTTGGCATACCTCATCCTATACAAACCAATCCTATCATAAGCTTATTCATGTGAAATTCTATCATCCTATTTTCATAATCTTTGTCATGAAAAATCCTAAGTAGTGCACCTAGAATGGGGCATGTTATTCCTATGCAACATAGCCTTGGAGATCACATCCTTGTCCTCTTACGCATACATCCATTCCATCCACTTATCATGAGCTTTTTCCCACCCTTTTATCCATTCATCTAATCCTACATCATCCTTGCACCTAGACTTGGTTTTCCCTTGTCATTGGTATCTAGCACAAAGACTACCCAAATTGACATCCAATGCCATTCCTCAAAACATTTCAAAATCCAAAAAAATCAAAACATTTCAAAATCCAAAAAAATCAAAACATGTCAAAAACACAAAAAAAAATTAAAACGTTTCAAAATGCAAAAAAATCAAAACATTCCAAAACTCCAAAAAAATTACAACATTCCAAAAATCCAAGCAATAAAATCAATTATCAAATCATCATTCAAACAAATTCTTCCAATTCATTCAAATCTAATCATCATCATTCAAATCATTCTTCCAAATCAAATCAATCAAACCAATCCAAGCCATGATCCAAATGTAAGTCAAAGCTAATCCATACTAATCTAGTCAAACCAATTGACACACATCATCCAATCACATCCTTGGTTTTGTTCCAATATTGATGTCAACCAAATCAATCAATCAATCATCATCATAATCAATGGGATATATTGTTCCCGCATCCTTGTGTTGATCTAGGGATATATGGCATGTTTCATTCTTGAAACCAGACATTATCATTATCATCATCAATCAAATCAATCAATCAATCACTTAATCATTGATTTACAGCTTGACAAGGGCAATACCTTTTTTGTTTTTGTATCATTTGTGCATGCATGCTTGCTTGCTTGTGTGTGTTATCATTTTATCTTGCATTTGTATCAAATCTGAATCATTCCCAGCTAATATTCATATCTTGTATCCAAACAAGGTTGTATTATGCTAGGGCATGAGACACATCATCACCTTGGTCCTTATACCTTGGTGCATAATGTCTAGTGCTATATCAAACATCATGGTTGCTCACCTTCATTGCAACATAACACATCCTTCCCTTTCTTCTATCCATTCCCTTATCTTTCTCTTGGACCAATCCCTTTCATTTTGAGACCCTACCCATGTTTGTCCAACCCACCTATCCTCTCGAGGGGGCATCATCATCCTATACTTTCATCTTCATCCTGTTTCCTTAGCTTCTTTGAAATGATGTTACTCAACATAAATCTCATCATCTCGAACATCATTTCAAAGAGGGGCTAAATGTAGACACCTAAAATTATCCATGTCTTACAACATCACCTTGTTGATACATTACTTGAGACATCTTATAATATTTTGTCCTAAGTCCTCTTGCATGACCCCTTCTATCACTCTCATTAGTTAAATAAAATACATTTATTTAACTAATCCATCTTATCCATTTATCCTCCTCTCGCATCAAATTAAATAAATCTTATTTATTTAATTCTATTTGTCCTCCATTTGCACCAAATTAAATAAATCTTATTTATTTAATCTCATTTTCCTCCATCATCCAATTTAAATAAATTAAATATTTATTTAAATGTCACTTGTCTCTCATGATTTAAATAATTTTATTATTTAAATTACTTACTCCCACTCGCATCCCTATTTTAGTCTCATTCATTGTGCGTCATAGGCACCTTCTCTCCAAAATAAATAAAAAATCCTACTTATTCCCACTCTCCCAATTTTAGCCTCATGTCATAACCCTTTCTAGTGCATCATAAGCACTAAAATTGCCTTTTAATCCTGGCCATCCACATCACATCATTGGTTTCAATCTTGGCCATCCATTTGATTCACTCTCTATCTATAAATTGAAGCACTCTTATTTCAATTTCAAACCCTCACTAATTCTCTCACTCTCTCACTGACTGACTAGCTAAATTACAATAGTGCAATGCTTAGCTTTGTTATGCTGCAACGATGAGCAATCAACAACCCTTCGACATCATGCATTCTCATGCAAGATCGAGAAGAGCCATGGAGATCAATAAATTCTAGTGTGGATTCGGTTTGCATTTGAGTTTCATTGTTTTTATTTTCATGCTAGTTTGTCTTTCATGGTGCATAGTTAGGGTTTAGTTAGTTTGTTGTTTTTAACACTAAATTTAATTTTCCCTAACTACAGTAGGTTCCTCCTCATTCAAATGGTAAGATGAATTCACCTCATCTACTGATGTCTGAGCTAGCTGGTCACATAATCCTCTGCCTCTAATCAAATTAGTGGCTTTGATGATCGCGTCATACTCTAGGATCTTGGTGACCCAATTCGCTTATTTTTCACTAATCTCTATCCCCATTATGTAATCTCTCATGCTAGGATGAAAAACTAAAACTTTAATATGATTATTTGCCAGCATATATCTGAATTTCTATAAAACTCTAACAATGGAAAATACATGTTTATCCATGGGGTTGTAACTAACCTCATAATCCTTCAAGGTCTTACTGAAGAAAGCCAGGGGCTGCTCCAGTCCTTTTTCATTCTATTGCATCAGGACAACAACAATATTGTTCTCTCCTCCATGTGCATAGAGCACAAAGTCCCTCTCATAATTCAGATTCATGAGAGTAGGCACCCGAGCAATCTCTTCCTTAATCTTTTCAAAACCATCCTTCCCTTCTTTAGTCCATCTGAAGACTACATCTTTCTTGAGCATAAGGGTTAGAGGCTTCACCAAGCTAGCATAGTTAGGGATGAACTTCCTAACAAAGTTGATCTGCCCTAGAAATGATTACAAAGTTTTTTGTTTATTAGGCAAGGGAAGCGAAAGGAGAGCAAATGTTCTATATGGGTCTATGGATATTCCATCCTCAAACAATATATGGCCCAAAAGCTTACCCTGGGCAACAACAAAAATACATTTCTTGGGGTTTAGAGACACCCCAAACTCTCTGCATCTCTCGCAAACTTTCTCTAGATGCACCATATGATTTTCTCCCTTCTTGGAGAAAACTATAATGTCATCCAGATAAATTAGGATGAACTTGTTTATGAATCCTTTAAAGGCAATATTCATCACCCTTCGAAATGTGGCACAAGCATTAGACAAACCAAATGGCATTTTTGCATATGCCATGATTCCCCATTTGGTTGTGAATGTCATCTTATATCTGTCCTCCTCTTTGACAATGATTTGGTTGTAACCAGGGAAGCCATCTAATAATGAAATCCTCTCTGCCCTTGCAATTGTTTGCAAAATTTTATCCATAGAGGGCAGAGGGTAATGATCTTTTAGGGAGGCTCGATTCAGGTCCCTAAAGTCTACACAAAGCCTAATCTCTCTATCCTTCTTTCTCACAAGCACTAGGTTAACAACTCAAGTAGAATACTTGAAAGGGAAGATAATCCTTGCTTGTATGAGCTTAGCAAGTTCTTTCCTCATGAGTGGCTCAATTTTTGGATTAATAGGCCTCTGCTTTTGGCAAACTGGCTTGCAAAATTAGGATCCAGATCAATGGCATGTTGAGCCACAACTAGATTAAATCCTTTAAGATCCTCATATGACCATGCCAGGACATCATTGTACTTTTGGGCAAGTCTCATGAATTCTTACTCTTCTGCATCATCACATAGTTTTCCTAGCAGCAGCTCTTTGTCCTGGGTGATGGTTACCTTCTAGTAATCTTCTTTCTTGAAGCTCATGTTATTTTTCTCACTCCTGAATTTATCATCGCGACTAAAGATGGCCTCAAGAGTAACTAGACCCTTGGGCATCTTGTTTGATTTAAGCTGGATGATTTGATCACCATAGGATTCCTATAACCTAGGCTGCACCCTTGAAGAGAACTCAGCTTCATTCTGGATGAAGCTTGCGATATGCTCATCACTATCAAAAATTTGCCAATGAATATCATTGTCAGGAATAGAGGGCCTGATGACCATTTTCACATGCTAATTGAGACCTTGGAATAAGTCTGTAGGTGGGGAAAATTGAGCTCCCACCATTGCTAATTGATCAATATCTAAATTTAATTTTCTTGGGATTACCTATAGGTTGAGAGCATCAAAACTCTCAAACAAGTCCCAAACCCTATGTCTATAAGCTCTTAGAAGTTGGTTTTTCATCACACATCTTTCTCTGACTTGGTTAACCACCAGCTCAGTATCACCAAAGATCTCCAGATGCTTGATATTTTCTCTCTCAGCAATCGACAAGCCATGGACCAATGCCTCATACTCTGTTATAGTATTCATGCAATAAAAATGCAACCTATGAGAAAAATGCAACTTCTTACCAATCGGAGAGACTAGCAAAACACGTGTTGTGATGTTCACAACAAACTCCATTTTACCCAGAAGCAAAATGAGGACCCCCTATTTGTTGTTGCTTGCGGCTTGTGTGTTGTTCTGTGTGATGGGCGGTATGGGTAAAAGTCCTTGGTGCTTGAAAGTCAAAATGAAACATATGGATAGAATGGAAAGGTTAGTGAAATCTGCATGAAAATAGGCTAGGGTTGCCTTTTGAATCATTTGAGAATTCCTTGTATTTTTAAAATTATGAATTTTTTGAGAAAATTCATTTGTTGGTAAGTTTGTATTTCATATACAAATTTTATCTTTGCAACATGGAGAAACTGTCATCTGCATGGATATTAACTTTTAATATCTAGGCGCTAAGATAACATCTGGATGATGTCATCAGTATGAAGAGCTTCGTTGAAGAGGAGATATGGATGACGTCATTAGGATATTAATGCTGAAGGATAAGATACCGGATATTAACTTAATATCCTAAATGTCTGGATGATGTCATCGACATATGCACTTCTTTGGAGAGGGGATCCAGATGACATGATCAAGACATTCGCAAGGTCATGGACATTAAATTAGGATTTGGATATTAGCAAAGATCCAGATGATGTTATCAAGATATCCAGGGTAGAAAGACTAAGTAAAAGATGGAAAATCTCTGTGAAGGAAGGCATTTGGAGGTTAAGAATTTCTGGGTTTTTTTGGGTTTTTTTGGGTTTTTTGCAAGGATTACCCAGACTAGATCTTAGGGATTTTTGCAAGGAAAAGCATGAGGATTTGAAGGATTTAAAGATTGTAGGGCTAAAACCCAAGGGATATCCAAGAGATATTCAAGGTGAACCATTTGACTCTGGACAGAGGAAAATGGGTCAACATTTTGGCATGACCTATTAGGGATGTTTGCCTGCTAAATAATTTATCAATAGCCTTAAATATCCATTGGGCATAGATTCCAAAGAGAGGAATGAAATAGGCCAAGACAACTAAAACCAGCCTTAAAACAAGACCACAAAAAGAAACAAGGCATGCATTCTCCTAATGACAATGCAACTTGTGAAAGGCACTTAGGGGAACGGAAACCTAAAATTGAAATGAACTAAAACAATATATACAAGACCTCATACCAACCTCATACAAGACCTCATAATCCTTCAAGGTCTGACTGAAGAAAGCCAGGGGCTGCTCCAATCCTTGTTCATTCTGTTGCATCAGGACAACAACAATATTGTTCTCTCCTCCATGTGCATAGAGCACAAAGTCCCTCTCACAATTCAGATTCATGAGAGTAGGCACCTGGGCAATCTCTTCCTTGATCTTTTCAAAACCATCCTTCCCTTCTTTAGTCTATCTGAAGACTACATCTTTCTTGAGGCTTCACCAAGCTAGCATAGTTAGGGATGAACTTCCTAACAAAGTTGATCTGCCCTAGAAATGATTACAAATTTTTTTCTGAGTAGGCAAGGGAAGAGAAAGGAGAGCAAATGTTCTATACAGGTCTATGGATATTCCATCCTCAAACACTATATGGCCCAAAATCTTACCCTGGGCAACAACAAAAATACATTTCTTGGGGTTTAGAGACACCCCAAACTCTTTGCATCTCTAGCAAACTTTCTCCGGATGCACCATATGATTTTCTCCCTTCTTCGAGAAAACTATAATGTCATCCAGATAAATTAGGATGAACTTGTTTATGAATCCTTTAAAGGCAATATCCATCGCCCTTTGAAATATGGCACCAGCATTAGACAAACTAAATGGCATTTTTGCATATGTGATGATTCCCCATTTGGTTGTGAATGTCGTCTTATATCTATCCTCCTCTTTGACAATGATTTGGTTGTAGCCAGAGAAGCCATCTAATAATGAAAATCTCTCTGCCCTTGCAATTGTTTGCAAAATTTGATCCATAGAGGGCAGAGGGTAATGATCTTTTAGGGAGGCTCGATTCAGGTCCCTAAAGTCTACACAGAGCCTAATCTCTCTATCCTTCTTTCTCACAAGCACTAGGTTAGCAACCCAAGTAGAATACTTAAAAGGGAAGATAGTCCTTGCTTGTATGAGCTTAGCAAGTTCTTTCCTCATGAGTGGCTCAATTTTTGGATTAATAGGCCTCTACTTTTGGTGAAATAGCTTGCAAAATTAGGATCCAGATCAATGGCATATTGAGCCACAGCTGGATTGAATCCTTTAAGATCCTCATATGTCCATGCTAGGACATCATTGTACTTTTGGGCAAGTCTCATGAATTTCTACTCTTCTACATCACCACATAGCTTTCCTAGTAGCAACTCTTTGTCTTGGGAGATGGTTACCTTCTAGGAATCTTCTTTCTTGAATCTTGTGTTATTTTTCTCACCCCTGAATTCATCATCATGGCTAAAGATGGCCTCAAGAGTAACTAGACCCTTGGGCATCTTGTTGGATCTGAGCTGGATGATTTGATCACCATAGGATTCCTATAACCTAGGCTGCACCCTTGAAGAGAACTCAGCTTCATTCTGGATGAAGCTTACGATATGCTCATCACTATCAAAAATTTGCCAATGAATATTATTGTCAGGAATAGAGGGCCTGATGACCATTTTCACATGCTAATCGAGACCTTGGAATAAGTTTGTAGGTGAGGAAAATTGAGCTCCCACCATTGCTTATTGATCAACATCTAAATTTAATTTTCTTGGGATTACCTATAGGTTGAGAGCATCAAAACTCTCAAACAAGTCCCAAACCCTATGTCTATAAGCTCTTAGAAGTCAGTTTTTCATCACACATCTTTCTCTGACTTGGTTAACCACTAGCTCAATATCACCAAAGACCTCCAGATGCTTGATATTTTCTTTCTCAGCAATCAACAGGCCATGGACCAATGCCTCATACTCTGCTACATTATTTGTGCAAGAAAAATGTAACCTATGAGCAAAATGCAACTTCTTACCAGTCGGAGAGACTAGCAAAACACATGTGTTGTGATGTTCACAACATGCTTCATTTTACCTGGAAGCAAAATGAGGACCCCCTATTTTTTGTTGCTTGTGGTTTGTGTGTGGTTCTGTGTGATGGGCGATATGGGTAAAAGTCCTTGGTACTTGAAAGTCAAAATGAAACATATGGATAGAATGGAAAGGTTAGTGAAATCTGCATGAAAATAGGCTAGGGTTGCCTTTTGAATCATTTGAGAATTCCTTGTATTTTGAAAATTACAAATTTTTTTAGAGAATTCATTTGTTGGTAAGTTTGTATTTCATTTACAAATTTTATTTGTATATGTTGAATACATTGTTTCTTGTGTCTATCAGGTTACATTTTGCATTTGATAAGTCTTGCATTTTGTATTGGATATCTAAAATCAAATATATACGTCTAGACCAGACATGTGGGTATGTTGTGCTTTATAAAGTTTGGAGTTCGTATACATCATTGTATGAAAATCTTTGCATATGGTATACATGTCCAAAAACATGCATAAGATATAGGGTTGGACCCGATATCTTTTAGGGTGCATTTCATACCAAGTTGAGGTCTAAATTTATATGCATAAAGGTTTGCACTTGTATACATTCATATAGTGTGCATATTCGGACCCGTGGGCAATATTCAATTGAAATTAGAACATAAATGAATGCATATTTGTAGGTATAAAGTTGTATTTAACATACAAATACATATTCAGACGTGAAACAAAAGTTAAACATTGTTTACTTCTGGTGGGGTCCGCAGTTGTATAAAAGGAAATGTATGTAATGTAAACTGGCAAGATACAAGGCCGAACTTCACATGAAATTAGAATTTGGTGAAATAATGGGTGGGGCCCACATGGGTATAACCAAGGGGATGTATGCGAAAACATCTGTATAAGATATATAAAGGAAGATGCAGTCACGGATTTCAAATAGGGTTAAATCAAGCCTATAAAGTATGTTGATGCATGAACAAAGATAAAAGAAAGTCAAAATCAACTTAGTTTTATGTATCGACAATTGTATGCATTCAAAATAAAGGGTAATGTGGGTTGGTTTATATACAACGCTGGAACCATGAGTTATTTTAATTCAATTCATAAACTAACCGAGTTTAGATTGGTATGCAAGGCGGGTTTGTAGCTGATATACAAAAGGAGATACATGTAGTTAGATGCCTTAGCAGACCCAAAGAGAATTACAATGTGATTTATAAGATGCTGAGGTTTGGATTCGTATGTTTTTGCACATGTATAACATATACATGGGGATATACAAAAAGCAAAATATAAGGATGATATACATAATACAAAGGCGGAACTGAACACATTTACAATGTATTTCATAAACTTATGGTGTTTCATTTTTGTATGTGTTGTATTCGGTATACAGGGAATGTTATATAGAAGGGAAGATACAAAAGTGGAATTGAAGATGATTCTAATGCATTTTATAGGCTGATGATGTTCGTTCTTATATTTTATCAGGTATATGAAGGAAAGCGAGGAAGTATACGAAGGAAAGCAAGAGAAAGTGAAGGAGAATGAAGGAAATTACAAAGGCAAAGAGAGCTTATGGATCCAAATTAGACCGAGATTTGGAGATCACGACAGTAAAAAGGGAAAAATGATGCAAAAACCATCGACTAAGAGAATATTTTTGAAGTTTTAAAAGGATTCCAAACACATCCTTTGCGGTGGGGAATATGCTTCTTAGATATTTTGGGTGGGCCTTTTTTCTTCACCATTGATACTACATTTAGAGTGTGGACCATTGATTGATCAAATTCTGTAACCGTATTGGGGAGACTTGAATCTATATAATGGGCCCTGATACTTGTATTTAGACACACATGAATACACAAAAGCATTAAAAGGTATACATGGTATGCAAGAGAGGTGACTGGAGAGTAGTGCCTTGAGCATAGTTGTAGGTAGAAGTTCACCTGTTGTCTATAGTGAGGAGTATGCGGAATGCCTGATCTCCTTTCGGCATCTATAGCAAGTGTTTGTAAGTGTTGTTTAATCGTTGATTCATTCAAGAGATTTTAGTCATAAAGATATTGTAAATTTGAAATGACTGGCATATATTAATGAATACAAACATCAACTTTCTGCGTCTATTTTCTGAGTGTCAGTTAATTTAGGTATTCTTAATGTATTTTCCCTTGAAGATTGCAATTCCATATGTTGATTTGTGAAACTGCTTAGAATTTACATGTGAGAATTTAATTTCTTTTGGATTGATCATGATAAGTAGGCTTATACATGTGAGTAATAGAGTAGTTTAACCACGTTTCTAACCTTACTCTTTCTAACTTTTCTCAAAAAAAGCATAAATATTGAGCTTGCACACAAATATTTTAAGTAAATTGCTACTGATTTGAGTAATGGATTGCAAATTTCAAAGATCTATAGTAGTTTACATATATAATTTGGAAATACAGAGCATGTTTAACAAATTTCATATAAAATCTTTGTAAGATGGTAAATACATGCAAAAGATCACTAATTCAAGTGTAATTTGTAGTTATTTGCATAAATAGAACAAGTCCAGTAAGTCACATATTACTTTAGTTTATGTAAGGCCCCTTGAACATTACAGCTCACAACAAACCACTAAACTTTCCAAAATAGTCAAGAACTAACTACCAGAGCCTTGGAGTTGAGAATTATCTTTGTATAATTCTCCATACTTTTCAAGAGAGACTGAGTTCATTGTGAATATATCTCATGTTGCTTATCTATAAAAACATACATCAACAACCTACACTAGCTCCATTTCTTCTCTTTTCACCATTGAAAAATATCTTCCATGTGCCATTGGAGTCCTCATATGGCCTGAGTACAAAAGGGAATGAAGGATCCCCTTCATGGATAATGTAGTTTCCCAGGTCAATCGCCTCAGCACTATCATAAGGATCAAAATTTTCATGATCCCTTGCCCACTTATCTAAAAATAGGTCGGGGATAGGAAGAGGTGAGAGTTCTACCTCAATAGGTTCTGAGTCATGCACTTCCTCGCCCTAAATCATCACATGTGGGTTCACCCTATTGTGGTCATAATTCTTGACATGATAGTCTAAAATTGGTTCAGCCTCGATGGTAAACCATGTACCATATCTGGTCCTTAACAACATATGAGACCAGTCAGAAGAAAGATAGCCACCTACCTTTGTTGTGAAGTCTCTTGACAGACAAATGGCAAAGAAAAGAGGAAGATCAATGACTGAGATGTCTTGCTTAAAGGTCAAGTTCGGACATGCATGCAAGGTCAGGTCCAGTCCCTTGATCACTCCTACAGTGTTCACAGAGGTGCCATCTAGTTGTAATACTCCTAATGAAACAAGGGTATACTTGATGCCTAATGCATCCACTATCTTCTTGGGGATGACCGAAACACTAGCCCCAGAGTATATCATGCAGTTATGTACTAAAAATTTGCCAATGATCAAGGACAAATAGAAAGGAGATGGCTTCTTGACTGTGCTTACTTGTCCTTCAATTGGTTGCACAAGACTAGCAGGGGCCTTCTCTTTTTGCTTAGTTGAGGGATCTGATGCTGCTAACTTAGTAGATGGGAATTGCCTTAAGGCTTCTTGTAATAGATCCCTCTAAGAGGGGATTGACATTACTTCCCACATAGAAACATTTATGTCTGTTTTCTCCATCTGTTCCACAATATTTAATGGAATAGTGGTTGCCTTATGCATATAGGGAATCCATGTTCCCCTTTTTGGTTGTTCAACAGGTTGTTCAGGCATTTTTGATCCTGATGGAATGTCTTTTGTAGTAGCAGATCTACTACTTTGAATTGGAATTGTGGCATTGGCCACCTTTGCCTTTGGATTAGGCTCTTTTTGTAACCCAACAGGCATGGGACTAGCCTCCAACTGCCTTTTCTTTGACCTGATATTGTCTACAATAGGCATAACAACATTGTCCATAGGCTTATTGACAACACCAAAGTCCTCTGCAGTCCATAGCATCATACTGGCATCACGGGTGGCCTCATTTAATGTTTTAGGATGATTATTTGTTTCCTCTGAATATGATGCTTTCTGAGAATGAAAATTCTACACCATTAAAGCCTTCTCTTATGCACCAATAGCACAAGAGGGATGATTGTGAGGTTGGTTGCAGGGATAGCACCAATCTACCTCTTGGGATAGATTGTTCTGAGTAGGGACTAAAGCCCTAACTAGATTCACAGTTGGTATCTACTGGATAGGTTGAATAGTTTGTAAAGGCTATGCAGGGTTAGGATTTTGGTATCTATTCTACTGATAACCTTGGTTCTAGTTTTGATTCCTATTAGAATTATACCCTTGGTTCCAATTCTAATTAGATGTCTACCCTTGGTTATAGTTTTGATAGGTTTTGGGAGCAGTTTGAATAGCTATACTATCCACCTTGTTGTTTAAATTTGTTAAATTAGACACTAGGGTCTTGAGATCACTCTCTTCTTGAGAATGAGAGGATATTGAAGCTTTAGGCTCTGGGATGGGAGAAATAATGGGCTATTGGGATGAGGAAGGTAGCTCTAGAAAAAGTGGGATAGGAGGTCTAGGAGCAATTTTCCCAGCCTGTAATAAACAATTTTCATCTTTTAGAGCTGTCTCATAACCATCTGGTAGAGTCTTAGCTCCCATTGCCTGCATCATCACAGCAATGTCAGAATTTAAAGCTCTTAGAAAATATAAGAAAGAACCTTGTGGGGATGGCATGAGGGTAGCTAGAATTCTCTCCTACGTCCTCTAGAATCTAAAGTTAAAATCTACCAGCATCTCACTTGGAGCCCTCTTGATAGTTGTCAGCTGCTCAAGCAATGAAACGTCATCTACCCTCTCACCAAACTACTTCTAGAGGGCCTCTCCCAACTCATCCCAGGTATGTATAGAAGTAGGGGTTAAGCACTTGAACCATTGAAGAGCTCTCCCCTTGAAAGATGAGACCATGAGACGAACTGCAACATCTTCATGTTATATATGATGAACCGAGCATACATTAGATATGTCTTTGATATGCTCGGTAGGGGTTACAAAACCATCACCCATGAAGGGTGAAACACTTTTTAGGGATGCATCTGGTATGTCGTTAGATGCAGCCAAATCTAATGGACTTCTTCCATTAAAGGTGACAAAAGGCAAATTCTTGGCCATCCTAGGGATGTTCAAATTCAGTATAGGCAAATGCAAGCTTCTTCTATTATACTGGAACCTAACAGGAGGGGGTGTGGACTGAGCACTTGAATGAGATAGAGTAAGATTGTTATTTCTTCTCATAGGAGACCTAGATAACCTAGACCTTCTTCTTGAAGTAGCAACAAATAGTTTAGTAAATTAAAAGTTACCTCCTAAAGATGCCCTAGTTTGCACAGGCATAAAAGATGGCACTAATTAGAGCCAAATACATGTAGAGTTGCCAGGTGCATGAAAATTCTGCCAAAATGCAGAGTACTGATAAGAAGACCAGATTCTCAGCCTGATTCTTTGATTTATTATGCTTACTGATGAGGTATAAATAACCTCATTTCTTTGATGAAAGAAATAACCCTTTGTGCATTGCCCAATCCCCTAACCTTGCCAATTTATTTATTTTTATAAGCAATATTTATCTATTTTTAATAAAATGTTGTACAAATCTTCATTTCCTAAATTGACTGAAATTAGTTTTTAAATGTTGATATAATGGCATGTAGAGTTGGGTAATTGTGTAGGTTAATGCATTGCCTACAAAAGAAGTGGACTTAATGCAGCTGAGGTCGAGTGCGCAAGAATTTGAGGGCACCAGAAATTTTAGGTGTGCATTAAGTGAAGGCTTTGTTTAATTTCTCTTATTTCTGTTGGTTACCCAAAGACATTATGGCTCCACTCGGAGTCCTTTTTATGTTTAAAAAGACATCAGTAGTTAAAGATTATGTTTTTTAGTTATAAGACTTTTTCAAATGGCATTTTCCCAGCATCTGAAATTCAGGAGTTTGAATGCAGTTCAATTTTTAATTGTTGCTCAAAACATGGATATAAATATATACTATGGATGGATGAGAATTAATCCCTTAGTTTTTGAAAATAATCATAGCAGTGTATTGCAATTTTTCCATGAATGCAAATGGTGTTGTTCTGAGTAATGTCTTTTGAAATATAAAGATTTGAATTAAGTTACCATGTCGCTGTGGAAATGACTGAATGTGACTTGAGTTAGAGACAAATTTCTCCCAAGGGTTGGCCACTCACAGGACTATAGAATAGATAACTACTTTCATTTCTGTGGATGTTTCATTCAACTGAAGTTATTTTATGTTTAGTTTTTTGTTGTGAACCTGCAGGATGTGTTGTTTAAATGTTTCTGGAGCAACTGCTTTAGTTAAATTATTGTGTGTTGTTTTAAAATTCTCTGTGTTGTTTAAATGTTTCTGGCACATCTGCTTTAGTTAAACTATTGGTTACTGATAGTTGTAAGTTAGAATGTTCACAGTTAGAATTTTTCATTGTTCAAAATCAGAGTAAGATTGCAGTCGTGAATTTTTAGTGTAGAGTTTATATGCTTTTTAGTGTAGAGTTTATATGCTTTCTAGTATAGTTTTCATGTTTTTTAAGTATAAAATTTAAATGCTTTCTATAGAAGGATATAATTGTTGTTTCATTTCATATGTTGTTCCAATCTTTTAAAGAAACTAGAAAATTGTTTCTCAATGAGATATCTAAACCCCCTATTTCATACAGCCTCTAACACTACCCCAGTCCATAAATTGATAATTTTCAACTAAAGTGATAGGACCTTACGACAGCCTATCACTTACTATCCCACCGGGCGTGCCAAAAACTATTGTCACATAGATTTGCACCCAGTGTTGAAGGCTTTTAGGTCTCCAACAATCCAGTGAAACATTGGGATGACCTCTAGTTATGGGACCCTACAAGGAGGTTGAATCTCCAGAGAGAGGCTGGTTCCTTTGCTAAATGAAATGTTTAGCAAGCCTAAGACTAAACCTAATCTATCCACTGGTTATGAAAAGAGGAAGAGGGAGTAAACTGAAATTAGGAGGTTGTAGACACATAAATTTGTCCATGCCTTATCTACACCTAGTCGACATGACCTTGTAATATTTTGCCCTAGGTATTAGGTCATTCCATCCCTAATTCCATCATAATCCCATCCTAATCCATTATCTAATTAATTAAATAAATTTTATTTATTTAATTAATTTCACTTATCCCATGCTAATCCACTTCCCCATTAATTAAATAATGATTTTACATTATTTAATTAATTTCCATATCATATCCTAACCACTTTCCAATTAGTTAAATAAAATCTATTTTTTTAAATTAATTTCCCAACTAATTATTATCACCTCTCACCACAAATTGACACTTGTCCATCTCTCCATCCACTCATGTGTGGTAGTACATCTTTCATGTGTTGTAGTATAACTTTAATTTAATATCCTTCACATGTACAACTAATAAAATATATTTTTAGTATTTGTGTACACAATCACACATGAGACCTATTCCTTTCATTCTCCTTTGCACACTTGTCACATGACTACAATTTCTTGAGGTGCAAGGGAACCCTAATCAACCCTAATCAATCTCAACTATTCATATCATTCAAAATAACTCTCAATCACAACTGTCCACTCGAATTTGCCTTTTCTATAAAGGTAGCCTCTCTTGAGCCATTTGTAACGAATCTTATTCTAGTATCCTCATGCTATCAATTTTTCCTCTCAATCATTGATCATTAATCTATCATCCATCCATCTTGCATCGTTCAATCATTCATCTATCAATCCCTATCTTCATGTTATGCTGCTGAATTGTGAGTAATCAACATTCATCTCTTTGGGTAAAGCTAGAGTGCTTCGGGTGTGACACTCTCCACCTTATCAATGGATTGTGGATCAATGTGAAGGTATTACATTACTTGTTTTGCATTTTGTTATTGTTTTCCTTTATGTTTATTTCCATGATTTCATTTGGCACACCCGGTGGGACTCCCAGGTCTTGATTCTACTAACTTTTATTGGTTTTTGCATGAGTTTTCCATGAAAATCATTTGTTACAGGTATCAGCACCTTCTTTCTCTATATTGGCACCATTTTCCTCTGTATTGACACCATTTTCCTCTATAGTGGCACCATTTTTATCTATATTGGCACTATTTTCACAAAAACTTCAAATGAGCATAACTTTTGCAATTTTTATCCCATTTTTGTGAATTTTTTTTGAAATTGCTTAGAATTTCATGTACTTTCTATCTTCTTTCAAGCTTATTTTGCTCCATGTGTTGTATCAATGCGTTCTGCACTCAGATCAACGCTATCTGCAACTGGTAACAAGGTAAAAGAAGGTAAAACATAGATTAGTGCCATATCTCCCTGGATTGGCACCATTTTTCTCTATAGTGACACCATTTTCCTTTGTAGTGGTGCCATTTTCCTCTGTAGTGCCGCCATTTTTATCTGTATTGGCGTTATTTTCACAAAAACTTCAAATGAGCATTATAACTTTTGCAATTTTTATCTGATTTTCATGATTTTTTTAAACTTCTTAGAATTTTGCGTACTTTCTATCTATGCCATTAATTTGTTTGTATCAAGCCATTTTTTATTAGATTTTACCAAAATGCATATTTTGGACTTAACCCCTTTTGTCTTGCAAGTTTGGTTTTCTCTTGTCTTGGTGACTTTCAGGGGCAATCTAAGGAGTTGAAGTAGTGTTGGCATCATCATCTATAGCAATTTGGAAAGCAATACTAATCAGGTGCACTCATTTCATCTTTTCATCTCTTAATCATTGTTTGACCACACATTTGGACTTTGGGCTTAAAATGAACAACTTGCTTGCATTCACACATCAAATTGGGCTAAAACAAACCATTGTCTTCAATCATATTTGGACTTGGGATCTACAAAGAGCTAGTGCTTGAACTGTTTGATCACACATTTCATTTGTAAGGGTCAATTAACCACTGCAAGCGTGAATCAAGTGTGTGCCAATGCCACACTTGGTTTTCTTTTGTTTACCCTATCTAGGAGGCCTGCTTAGAGACACACCACTCCAAGGGATGACCTTGATCAAGGCTGAATCGAAAGACACCCTCATTTGGAAGCTTGAAATCTTGTCACTCTTAGCTAAGCCCCAAAGAACTTTATACCTTTGGGAAGTGAAGGTGAAAGGTGGGTTACCCCTTTCTCACAGCTGTGTGGCAAGATTTTGCTTTCAAATCATCCTAGTCAACCTTGTGTAAACATTGCCCAAGACCTAATTGGCCATACCCCACTTCAAACTAGACATTAGGTTTATTGTTGTGTCTTCAAGTGTGTGTTTAATCATAACATTTAAATCTTGAAAGGAAAATTCATCATATTGTTGGGTGTGTGTTCATGCATTTACTTGTGAAATCTTGTGTTTGATATTACCCTAATCAAACTTCAAATAAACAATTGCCACATCATCATCTTCAACCAACTTGTCATAACACATATCTTAGATCACATCATCCACACAACCCAATCCTACTCATCCAATTCATCAATTCAATCCAAATCATCTTCATCCTTAGTAAAACCCTAATATTATCCAAGTCATCATTACACATCATCATCAACCTCATTCTAATCAAACCCCCTTCATTCTAATCATCATCCTAATCACATCTAATTCATTCTAGTCCAATCCTAATCATATCTTCCTCATTCTACATCAGCAAATCAACATCATCATAATCATCGTAGTCATCATCCTAGTCATTATACATCATCCAATCATTCCAAGTCAAATCACATCCCAACTGCTTTCATCCCAATCCAAATCCAAATCAATCCACTCAAAAATTAAGACCTTAGTTGATCATCATCAACCATTATCCAAACTTGCTTGAGATCATTAGTCTATCTTAAGTAAGTCATCCAATTAAATCAATCCCATCACCCCTCTTACTTGAGATCATTAGTCTATCTCAAGCATAGAGATACATTCATCAAAAACAAAACAAATCCAGTCATCCTAAGGTCTTGAAATTTGATCCCAATTACCCACTAGCCATTTCATCTCATACCTCTCCAACAACATGGATCCTTATGTGGCAATGCAATATTTACAAAGAATTAAATGTGCCTATGAGGATTTGGATCCTATCGCTAAGGAAGAATCCAAAAATGAGATAAAAGATATCCCCTTAGCACTCCTCGTCATTGGAGAACCGCAAACCCCTACCCAACCTTCATCATACCAACATTCATATCATCCTATATGTCCACTCCATCAACCTCATATCAACCTTCGACCTCATACCAACCTTCATCATTTCAATCTAATCCACCCACTTATCACGTTCATGCCACATCACCTAATCCCACTTCATCATCCTATCAAGGCCATTCCACATCACCTCATCCAACATCTCTCCATAACAATGCCACATCACCATACCCTACTTTCAACATCAACCAAACTCCACAACAATCCATACTTCAAAATTTTT
Organism: Cunninghamia lanceolata; assembly: GCA_027924645.1. Classification (NCBI taxonomy): domain Eukaryota; kingdom Viridiplantae; phylum Streptophyta; class Pinopsida; order Cupressales; family Cupressaceae; genus Cunninghamia; species Cunninghamia lanceolata. Next base: position 4,395,622 of record BSBN01000408.1, on the reverse strand, counting down.
CACCTACATATCCTATCATGCCACCTCATCACCAAACCCATCCACATGGCAATCAAATGTCCTAACAAGAACAACATGCAAGCCAAATGGCCCTATGTACATGAACCAATCAAGCCCAAGTTTACTTTTGCAACAAACATCATTGATAGACTTAAGTCATCTTATGCAAGACCTAAAATCCTTTGACAAGGGAGAAACCAACCTAGCAAGTGCCTCCTTTGATTCACCTTCACCATCCAATCATATGCCAACACATGATCCAACTAGTCCTATCCCAACACCTTTATCAAGCCCTTCATCGCCTTCATCACCTTCATCCCTATGTTCCACTAATTCTTCATTAAAAGATTCCATGAAGATACTTTTACAGAAATTGGTCCAAGAAAATTTGATTGAGCTATACCTTCTCAGAGCATATTCTCCATCTATGTTTAAACCTAGTTTGTATAAAGATGATGAATATTGTGCATACCATAGATATAGGGGCCATACCATATTCACTTGTGTTTGATTTCAAAGATTGGTCAAGAACCTAGAAGATTGTGGTAAGATTGTCTTGGATAAAACCAATCCCTCTAATTCTATTATCTTTCCATCCAGCCCAAGTCCCAATCCATCTAATCCTATTATCCATCCAATTAGCCCTCAATCTAATCATGATCCTAAGCCTCCAACCCTATCCACCCTTATCATCCATCCCCTATATTGTCCATTTACCCATACCCTTGCAAAGGATGTGATCCATTGGCTACTAGCAAGGAATAAAATATTGCCATGTCACCAAACACCTATTCTTGAGCCTATAAAAGAGTCCTACACCATGCCTAGTCCTATCCTAACAGCATCATGTGATCCACAAACAATCAAGCCTATCATGAACCCAAGTCAAGAGCTATTGTACCTTCATGTCAATAACCCTCAAGAACATGTCAAGCCTATCCAAGAGTTATCCACTTTCATTCAAGCAACCCAAGAGGTATGTCAAAAGTTTAATCTTAAGCATGTGGAAACATTTTGCCCTAGTCCAAATCAAGGTCAAATCACTTTTATGCAACCCATCCATAACATGTATCTCTTCCATGATCAAGATGATATCCATAATAATGAACCTATCCATGAGCCACTTGATCCTATCCATCTCCCAACAACTATTCATGAGCAAGCTATCCAAATTCAACCTATCCATAACATTTACCTTCTTTATGATCAAGATGATACCTATGAAGAAGCTATCCATGAGCACCTTGATCCTATCCATAATCCTATAATCCATGAGCAAGACATCCAAATTGCTCCTAGTCATCCTCCATCTAGCCCAATCCATGATCCTACACCTTCCACTTGTCATGATGAGACATGTGCCTCCAAAGCAAACATAGAAGATTGAACAAGTAATTTGGATCCCAATGAACATAAGAAAGATCCTAATGATCTTTCCACATCCACCATTGATCCCATTTCAAATCCACCATATCCTACTAGTCTATCCACATTCATTCATGAGTGTTCCTCCTTAGAACACCAACAACCATTATTGACTTTACCTTATCCATCCAATAATCAACTCAAGTCTAGTATCCAAACTACACCTAGTCCTATAGTCAATCGCATGCTCCAAAACATGAACTACCAAGGCAAAGGTTTAGGCATACATGAACAAGGCATTTTGGAGCCAATCCATGTCAAGGTCCCTCCTCGCTCATTTGGCCTTGGATACACACCCCAAGGTCAACAATCTAACGATGTTGGTACTTCCCTCATGCTTCCTAAATCACTTCCTTCCATCATAAACCCCATCATATTCCTAAAACATACATTGCCATTCCACCTCCCTCATCCTACAAATGTCAAAAGCATGTGACCATTCACCTTCCACCAACCACTTTACCTCCACTCCTTCCAACTCCTAATATCCCTCCATCCACTTTGCCACCATTGCTACCAACACCCCCTTACCCAATCATTCATAAATACCCTAAATATCCTAATCGTGACCAACAAATGCACGCATTGTATAAACACGGAGCTTCCACTCATTTCATCCGCCACATGGGATTAAAAAATAAACATTTGGATGCCTCTATTCAAAAAGCCATAAATCCTAAGGATCCTAATGACTTAGGAAATCAATCCAAAAATTCAAAGCAAGGTACATTCAAAAATCCATCCAAGCCCGTACCTCCAAAAGCAAAGTCAAAAACTAAAATGATATGGGTCCCTAAACAAAAATCAATCAAGTCAAATGAGGCATCCACCTCTCAAAAATCCCAACCATCCCCCTCCATTTAAAAATGCTATTCCATTCAAACATTTCAAACATCCCACATGAAAAGCAAAAATCAGAAAAATACTAAGTCCATGTGGGTTCAAAAAATCCTAAATCATCCATCTCCTAAGTAAACATCATCATTGCTTCCTACACCACCATCCAATCAAAAGCTTCCATGTTTAACATGGTGTGTGCATCTGTTGGTCATGATTCCTTTCCATACCTCCATCACTCCATTATTCACTCATTATCCTACATATTTCCCCCATCACCTTCCTATGCTCCATGCTTTTGCATAAGTCCATTATAATCCACATCATAATCCACTTTCACCCCTACATAATCCACATCATAATCCACATCATAACCCACTATCTACCTTATCCATCTCACTTTCATGCAATCACCCTACCAACATCTTGAGCATAATGACTTGACATGGTCCATTTGTGATGACATCCTTCTCTGATGGGACTATCACATTACATGGAACTAGACACTTGAGTCCCACCCATCCATATCCCCCCCTTTCCCATTCAAAAGTCAAAATAGTCACAAAAAATAAAAATAAAAAGTCAAACAAGAAAAGAAAAAAAATCAAAAAAAAGTAAAGAGAAATCCTTTCATCCAACAGTGAAAACTTGGTAAACAGGCACCTTGGATAAGTACCATGATGAAAATCTGGTAAACAGGCGTCATGTGTAGGTCAATCTTCTATGTTACTTACACTTGGGGGCACCTTATCTCATCCTTTTCCAAACTATCATACCATTTCCATATACATACCTATCACATTGCATCCATTCATCCTCCCTTCCTCTTTTGATCTTGACAAAGATTGGGGGCAACTGTTGACAAGTGTTTTGGATATCCCTTGACATACCTCATCCTTTCCAAATGAACCCTATCATCCAGGTCATAATCTTTGTCATGTCAAATCCTATCATCATATTGCCTTAAGCATTTTCCTAAAAACTCCTAAGTCTACTACCTAGACTGGGGTATGTTATTCCTATGCGACATAGTCCTTGGAGATCACATCCTCGCTCTCTTACACATACATCCATTCCATTCCATAGCCTATCCTTTTATCCTATCCATTTATCATGATCCTTTCATCCATCCATTATCATCCATCCTTTTGTCCATCCCATTTACCTCCTTGAACCTACACTTGGTTCTTCCCCTTGTCATTGGTATCAAGCACAAAGGCTACCAAAATTGTAAATTCAATGCCATCCCATAACATATAAAAAAAAAATCAAATATTCTCAAAAGTCCAAAGCAATCAAAGCATTCTCAAAAATACAAAAAAAAAATCAAATATTCCCAAAAATACAAAAAAAATCAAATATGCCCAAAAATCCAAAAAAAATCAAATATCCATCAAAAATCCAAGCAATAAAATCAATCAAATCACATCAAATTCATCAAACTCAATCATTCAAATCAATTCATCGAATCAATCAAACCATCAAATCAATTCATCAAATCAAATCAACCCAAGCAATAATCCAAATGCAAGTCAATCATTAATCCATACCAATCAAGCTAATCAATTGTGTCAAATTATCCAATCACATCAATGGTCTTGATCCTAATCTTGTTGTAAACCAAATCAATCAATCATCATCATCATCAATGGGATATACCATTTCCACATCCTTGTGTTGATCTAGGGATATATCGTTCACCACAATGACAACACTATCTATCATCGTCAATCAATCAGTTAATTGTCTTAGACAAGATGTTGCATTGTCGAAACTAGACCAGGCATCTTATACATGTTTCACCCCTGAAACCAGACATCATCATTATCATCAATCACTTAATCAATCATTGGTTTACAACTTGATAGGGGCAATACCTTGTTTGTTTTTTGGTATCATTTGTGCATGCTTTCTTGCTTTCTTGTGTGTTATCATTTTCAACTTGCATTTGTATCACATCGGTATCAACCTAGCTAATATTCATATCTTGTATCTAGACAAGGTTGTATTATGCTGGGGCATGAGACACATCGTCACCTTGGTCCTTATACCCTAGTGTATAACATCTAGTGCAACATCAAACACCATGGTTGCTCACTTTCATTGCAGCATAATGCATCATTCCTTTCTTCCATCCATTCCGTCATTCTTTGTCCTTAACCAATCCCTTTTCATTTCGAGAGCCTACCTGTGTTTGTCCAATCCGCCTATCCTCTCGAGGGGGCATCATCACCCTATCCTTTTCCTCTATCCATTTCCTTAGCTTCTTTGAAATGATGTTACTCGACACAAGTCTTATCATCTTGAACATCATCTCAAAGAGGGGCCAAATGTAGACACATAAATTTGTCCATGCCTTATCTACACCTAGTCGACATGACCTTGTAATATTTTGCCCTAGGTCCTAGGTCATTCCATCCCTAATTCCATCATAATCCTATCCTGATCCATTATCTAATTAATTAAATAAATTTTATTTATTTAATTAATTTCACTTATCCCATGCTAATCCACTTCCCCATTAATTAAATAATGATTTTACATTATTTAATTAATTTCCATATCATTTCCATATCATATCCTAACCACTTTCCAATTAATTAAATAAAATCTATTTGTTTAATTAATTTCTGAACTAATTATTCTCACCTCTCACCACAAATCGACACTTGTCCATCTCTCTGTCCACTCATGTGTGGTAGTACATCTTTCATGTGTTGTAGTACAACTTTAATTTAATATCCTTCACATGTACAACTAATAGAATCTATTTTTAGTATTTGTGTACACAATCACACATGAGACCTATTCCTTTCATTCTCCTTTGCACACTTGTCACATGACTATGATTTCTTGAGGTGCAAGGGAACCCTAATCAACCCTAATCGATCTCAACCGTCCATGTCATTCAAAATAACTCTCAATCAAATCGTCCACTTGAATTTGCCTTTTCTATAAAGGTAGCCTCTCTTGAGCCATTTGTAATGAATCTTATTCTAGTAGCCTCATGTTGTCAAATTTTCCTCTCAATCATCCATCATCAATCTATCATCCATCCATCTTGCATCATTCAATCATTCATCTATCAATCCCTATCTTCATGTTATGTTGTTGAGCTGAGTAATCAACATTCATCTCTTTGGGTAAAGCTAGAGTGCTTCGGGTGTGACACTCTCCACCTTATCGATGGATTATGGATCAATGTAAAGGTATTGCATTGTTTGTTTTGTATTTTGTTATTTTTTTCCTTCATGTTGATTTTCATGATTTCAGAGGTGATACACCAAGCTTGAATATGAGAACATTCAAAGAGCTAAGATGCACAAATGAATTAATACAACTGATAAACTTATATAGATCATGGAGATTTTAACAGAGGTAAAGAATGGATTGCTAGGAGTTTAAACATTCACAAACAATAGCCAATTCTAAGACTACACAGTTAAAATCATGAAGTAAAAACCATATGTATTGATCAAGAGGCACAGTTACAGTAGAGGAAGTTCTGTTTGGAATACAGAAGAATAAGACTAACTATTTTCCATCCTTTTTTACATCTTACATTTATGCATATATAGCATATGATTCCAAACCTTGACCTAATTAGGTTACAATAAATCACACCATGGGCTCTGTCAAAAAATATCTCTGCCAAAAAGAAAGTCGGCCTGCAAGAATTCATTGCAGAAAATATCTGAATCCATAGGTGGTTGGAAGATATTTTGAGTGTTCAATGCAAACTGCTGAATCATTCACCTGCAACCATAAATGTAATAAATATATGCATTTGAGAAAGTTTTACAACATTTCAATTCGGCTCGAGATGTGTCTTGTCAGCTGAGCCTACGTATGCTTCTTCAGTCAACAGCCATCCTGATATTCAGATGCATATCTAGATCATGCAATTTAGATCATATTTTCAAAGTGGGAATATCCCCACTAAAAAAAATCCCACCAAGTGAAAGAGGAGGAAATTCTAAGCACTTTTGCCTTTTGGATCATGTACAAATTCTTCAGGATGAGGGAGATATCCGTGGTCAAAGTTGCGGTCAACTAGCATCTGGATGTCCACGTGTCATCATTTCGTGGTCACGCATAGGATCTTCCCAACGGGAAAGATTTACATGTGACACTACACCACCATTAGATCCTTATCATCCCTGATACACTTTACACATGTCTTCATTTCGTAGCCTCGCATAAGGAACATGACGTCAGCTCCAGCAGCTTGCAGGCTATGCGATATCCAGATATGCACCCGTCAAATTTACCTTCGTGGCATGGAGAAACTGTCATTTGCATGGATATTAACTTTTAATATATGGGTGCTAAGATAACATCTGGATGATGTCATCAGCATGAAGAGCTTTGTTGAAGAGGAGATCTGGATGACGTCATTAGGATATTAACGGTGAAGGATAAGATACCAGATATTAACTTAATACCCTGAATGTCTAGATGATGTCATCAGCATATGCACTTCTTTGGAGAGGGGATCCAGATGACGTGATCAGGACATTCGCAAGGTCATGGACATTAACTTAGGATCTGGATATTAGGAAATATCCAGATGACGTTATCAGGATATCCAGGCTAGAAAGACTAAGTAAAAGATGGAAAATCCCTACGAAGGAAGGCATTTGGAGATTAAGGATTTCTAGGTTTTTTTGGGTGTTTTGCAAGGATTACCTAGACTATATCTTAGGGATTTTTGCAAGGTAGAGCATTACGATTTGAAGGATTTAAGGCATGTAGGGCTAAAACCCAAGGGATATCCAGGAGATATTCAAGGTGAACCATTTGACTATGGACAGAGGAAAATGGGTCAACAGGTATGGCAACGTCTATGGGCATGGTGTATCCTGAATGCTGGATAGATGTTGCCCCCAATATGAAAGCTTATGATTTATGTTACATACCTGATAGAGTCTGTGGGATGTCTAAAAATGCATTCTTCTAAGATAGAGGAGACAGAATTAACAGTGGTGGCAATTATAACAGATACTAAAAGGGTACCGCGTAAGAATTAAAAACTAATTCAAATTTTTGAATTTAACCACAGCTTCAAGCCTTCGACATGATTGGAAATGAGAACTAAAATGGAAAAGAAAGAAAAACAAACGAAAATGAGAAGGGAAACCAAAAAGGCAAAAAAAATGTACCCCATAAACAAATTTCACACTCGCCAGCCGTTTAGCCTTCTCATGACAATAAAACAAGAAAAGGTCTGCTAACTTCTAGGATTTTTTCTCTTGATCTTCTTAAGTGATCCTCCCTACCAGTTTGGTCACAATTGTGGAATGTAAAAGAGGGAAAAGATGGTTTTAGATTCAGAAATAGTAGAGCGGGTGAAGGAAATTCGATGCACGACAAATTTTAACACCACCTCAGTTACCAACAATTGCCACCAACTAGAAGATGAACTACATATTAATTTGGAGAAGAAGAGATACTTGATTAGAAAGCAAGTGGACCTATGTCAGCGTGAGGATATGGAAATAGTAGAGCGGGTCAAGGAAATTCTATGCTCGGCAGATTTGTACACCACCTTCTTAATTAGACAGCATGTGCTCCTCCATACGCACGAACTCCAAGGAGAAGATGAAGAAGAAGTAGCAGCAAAGGAGGATGACCTCCAAGGAGAGGCGGATGACTAAGAAGAAGAAGAAGTAGTAGCCTCCAACCAAGAAGAGGAGGATGACCAAGAAGAGGTTGATGATGAAGAAGCAGCAACAACAATAGTGACCGAACAAGAAGAGGAGGAAGACCAAGAAGAGGTTGATGACGAAGAAGAAGTAGCAGTAGTGGCTAAACAAGAAGGGGAGGACGACCAAGAAGAGTTTGTTGACAAAGAAGAAGAAAATGGGTACCCATTTTTGCCCCCCCCCCCCCAAAATTTTTCCTCTTTTTGCATGTTGTTGTAGATCGACTAATTTTTAATTATGATTGCACAACTAATTGTGTGTCTGCATGACTAGATAATGAAAGGAAGCTAGGTGTGTGGAAATCGCTTCCTACACTAATCTAATGAGGAGAGATGAGTGCAAATTCATTTTAATCTTTACAGTTACAACAATGTTAACCCAATAACAAAGATATTGCAGCAAACACATACATAAGAATGTAAGATAGAAGAAGAGAGAGACAAGATATATGTGGGTAAAACCCTTATGGGTGAATAACCCCACACCCCAAAACATAGATCAAATGTATTATCTAAACAATGAGGTTTACAATATAGTTACAGAGCCAATTCTCTTTCAAGAGTCTTTGACACTCGTATCTGGAGACAATCTAGCAACATAACAGTACCTGTCAATCACATAATACATCTCTCCAAAGCACCTATTTATAGAGAAAATACAAGGCAAAAATGACTCTATCTTGGAATGGGCATCCAACATGGCCTCATGGCCCAAAACCCACGCCTATGGACACTTGTCCAACACTGTAAGATGTTCTTAACACTTGTCAAGTCACCCCATCCCAAAGAGGTCGCCTATTCCCAAGTTGGGCAATGACAGATACTCTTACAACACTTACGACCATCATAGAATCCGTCATAGCTGTCATATCTTACAGCTGTAAGAGAATCTGTCATATACAGGCTATAAATAGCATATTCTCTTATAACATGTCATAACCCTCCTTGGGGCATCCAAATATGCCTTCTTCCAAGATGCCTTGTGACACATGTCTTCACTTGTCATAGAATCTTCCATTTATGACTCTTATGCGTCATAGATTTGTCATAGGAATCTGTCATGACCATTTTGGTCAATATTCCCTTACACACTATCCAGGATGCCAACACATGGCAAAATATTCCTACCACTATGTGGGATGCTTATCTCCTCATGCGAGGACAAATTTACAACTTGTCACCTTCCACGTAGGATGACACATCACCGTGCCAACTCCCACAAGATGACAATAAGGATTTGCATCCTAATTACAATAATAGGCAATAATTAAATAAATAAAATGAAATAATACAAGGAATTACCAAGGTTGAAACACCTTAATTCCCAACAGATAACTAATGGGTAATTGAGGTGTTGCTAATGATGACTGCACAAAGACCTAACTTATTTCTAATGTGATTATAATAGACATGTTATTCTAACCAAAAAAAGGTCCCAAACCACTTAACGTGGCCTTTAATTGACCCTAAATGCAACTGATGTACTAAATAACCCTGTAGGGCCTTAACAACCCATAATAGTTTTAACTAGTGGGCCATTTGAATAGCCCAAAAGTAGACTGTGATTTAGAAGCCTTTAAGTTTTCAATTATTGTTTTTAACAAAGTAAGGGGCTAAGAGGGTTTTCATTCCCTTAACGTTTTTAACCAAGAAGGATTAAGGGAGATTTGTGTGTTGGTTTCTATTAGGTACTGTGGGTTTGAAAACTTGCTTTGCTTAGTCCTGACTATATGATGGTTAAGATTGGGATTAGTATAAAGTTTAAAGTTTGACTTTATTTGAAATTGCTAGGAATATAAAGGGGAATGGAAAATGATGATTTGAGAATATAAGGCTTAATAGGGACAACTTATACTAGCAACTTTAGGCTCCTAACTAACACAAAAATTAAACAATACCAAACCACTAACAAATACAATGATGGAACAAAATGCAATATGAAATATTTGAGTTTTATGTGATACCAGATTTTACATAGTTGTAAGAGATAAATGAAATGAAACATGCGGAAGATTATATTATCATATCACAGGATTACATTCATCTCATACAATGCTCGCTATAGACACCTAACTGACCTATCTCATCAGGACTTCTAAGTTTCTGATTTCTACAAAGTAGAAAGAGTATACTACTCTGATCCTTAGAGTTAATGACTCTGAAGAATTCTAAGACTCTTAAGCTTGCTATGAGGACTTACTCGCTCAAGACTCGAATGCCCAATGAGGGGGCCTCTTGTCCCTTATATAGATCATCAAGGTGGATATTTAACCTCATGGATTAAGTCTGAGTTTCAAATCCAACCATACCAAGTCAACACGTTGCAACTCTTTATCCGTAGGGTTATCTAGTTGAGGATAAGATTCCTCTGGTGGACCCCAATAACCCGTGAACAAGGAATAAAGAGGACAGACAAGACTCCTAAAGAATCTACTTTTTACAAAGTTGTTTTTTGATCATGAGAGGCATATCTCGTGCTTACTGTAAGGCTCGTAAGCTTTCCCCTTTTCCTGTGGTGTGGGCCACATCTATCTTTTGACACGAAGGGACAGATTCCTTCGGTGGATGACAAGCCACATCCACTAGCTAGTACTGGGGCCGGAATCACTGTAACTAGCATATCTTGGATCATTATCTAGATCAAGGGTGAATTCACAATTAGCACAAGTCATATAGGAGGCATGTGGGACATAACCTGGAAGCTTTGTTATTTTTGGAAGACCAAATGAAGAACTAGCAGCTTTGGCGAGAATCTGGTTCTTTCCAGATGATGCTCATAGTCTTTAACTTGTATGGACCGTATATTCCTTGTGCCATGGCTCCACTATCTATTACTTCCATACGGTAGGTTTTTGTATGTATCCAAATGGGCATCTAATTTGACTGCAGGTGTCAAAGTTTGTTTGGAACACTCCAGTGTTGATACAAAGTTCCTACACCAGTTGGACCATATGTTTGAACCATGTGTCTACTTATCAGATTTTCAGTATCTAAGTCAAAGGTTAGCTTGAAGACACAGCCTGTATAAGCAGAGGTACCATTGAACTACATTCCATCAGCTGGGGGATAAGGACCTTGAAACATATCTCTTATTAATTCCTTTCCCTTTTCTTCATTAAGCCATCGGTCAATTCTATGCACAAATGGATTTAAGAACTTAACTGGTAAGACAAAGTCTCCACACTAATTTTGGAGAACATGACTGACTTCAGGATCAGTTGGTTCAACTTCGACTGAGAATTCAAAAAAAGGTCTTTATGTCCACAGATTTTCAAGAGTGAGTTGTTGTTTGGCAACCAAACATTTAAACCTGTCAAACAAAAAGTCGTTAGCCATCTAAAAAACGTGACGATCTCGCATTGTAAATGGGTTGGTGCTCCATTCTCAACAACTTTTCTCATACCACCTATGTTCAAGAACTCTGATGACATTAATTCTTCCTGTGGAAACAGGAGGTCCTTCTACCAGCAAATCATGCTCAAGTTTGGTTGCAATATCTGCAAAAATATTGTTAACACCAGGAAGATGAACAATATCAAAGTTAAGAGTATTTAAGAATTGTGCCCATCTTAGTAGTCTTCCTCTAATCACTTTATCTTTGGATTCTTTTTTGAAGAATCCACGCATATTTTGAAGATCACTTCTAATCAAGAATCTTTTGTCAGCTATAAACATTTGAAAAGCCTTAAGAGTATTTATAATAGTAAGAATCTCCTTATGAGTGCTATGATAGTTCAACTCACTATTCCTAAAACTGCCAGAGATATATCTGACAATCTCTTCATGGCCTTGAGGCTTTTTTTCTTTTAACACGCCTGCCCATGCTCACTCACTGTTATCAGTTTCAACTATTTTTGAACCATCACCCGGCAATCTGAGAGGCAGAAGGTAAATGCATTTATTCTTAATTTTGTTGATTATGGCATCATGAATTTCTAACCATGGAGGTGGATTCTTTCCTAACAACTTATTCAGCTCAAGCCAGTCTTCAACAAGCTTATGATAGAATCCGGCAATATAATTTACTAAACCCAGAAATTTCTGTAATTCTTTTATATTTGTTACCTAAAGGTTCTGGATTCTGATCAGACTATGTGGTTGTGCTTCCATTTCTCCCCCTAGGAGAAGCTTGATGCCAATAAACACTATCTTCTCTTGAGCAAAGTGTGATTTGATGGGGTTGACTACAAGACCGTGTGCTTGGTAAATCTATAGAAACTGTTGTAAATGAACAAGATGTCGATTCATATCCTCACTGAAAACAAGAATGTCATCAATATAGGGCAAAATAAATTTAGCATAGGGTTGGAAAATAAGATCCATCTTCTGTTGGAGGATAGATGGTGCTGTCTTAATTCCAAAGGGAAGAACTTTCCATTCAAACAACCCTTGTGGTACAGAGAAAGAGGTTTTGTAGATATCCTCTGTCTTCATGCCAATCTGCCAAAAACCCTTTGTTAAATCAAATTTAGAATATATGTGGCTTCCCTGAATAGTTTGCCATATGTGATCCTTACTAGGCAAAGGGTGACGATTATCAACCAGACATTCATTTAACAGTTTGTAATTTACAACCAGTTGTTTCTTAGGTAGTTCATTACCGTTTTCATCAAATTTTGGTACATACATTGCATGACAGAAAAATGGTGAACTTGAGGCTCTTATCAAATCCATCTTGCGTAACTCCTCAATTTCTTCCCTGCAAACTTTAGTTTCATGCATGCTCATAAGAAAATAGTTTTCCTTAAACTTGGGAGTTAGTTCATTACCATCTGCATCTCTTTTTAATGGTAGACTGTAGAACAGGTTTCGTTTCTGCTTCTTTAGGTCCTTGGTAAGCACAGTGGCTGCAAACTCAGATTTGAGCTTTTCCAATGGTTCTTTTGCAACCTCAATTTATCTGGCTATCCATACTATGTTTTCTTTTTTCTTCTTTGGAATCTCTATCTTGGTGGTAAAGGCTAAATCCTAATGAAGTCGAGGAACTTGGAAAGTACCTTGCAGTGTAATAAAAGTGGAATCAATGGTGATTGGTTCCCAGTGCTGCATAGCTCAGCTTCCAATAACTCCATCATAACCATCTACCTCATAATGAACAAAAGTTAGTTCATCAATATATCCATTACTCAACTGAATAGGAACTCTACATACAAGCTTAGATTCAAATTTTCCTTTTCCAAAGATTAATATAGTAGAGCCTTCTATCCAACGATCTTTTGGAAAATAGTTATATCTGGCCACATTGACATCCGTGCTAGTATCCCAAAGAAAAGCAAGTGGATATGCCTTTATACTTGGCAAATGAATAGTTAGAATTACTCCAGGACATGTCGTAGTAACCTTGTTCTGTTGGTGGGCTCTAACCTGATGCTGGCTGCTACTACCTTCTTCTAGATAAGGTGCTAAATTTTGAATAAGCACTAGACTTCTTTCAGTGTCCTCAGTCTGATGAACCAAAGGACTGTATGGTTTTTCTTCACATAAAAGTTGCTCTTCCCGTACAGTGGTTTGTCTAGGCAACTGAAATGAAGTAGAAGAATTAAACTTGTTAACATACTTATCCAATTCTTGAGATCTTTCCATTTCTTCAACAAGATGAACATTTTCTTCTTCCTCAATCTTGTTGATCTTAGCTTGGGATTGTTGACTAACTTTTTCTAAGAAGTTTTTCCTGTGTATTCGCCATAACCTTCTTGCCATGCTTCCTGTAACAGGTGCTGCCGAAAGGCTTCTCTGAGCAATAGGGGTTGTGAGCTCAATTGGTGTAACTGGTTGTGAGTAATTTAACACTGGAGTTCTTCTAGCAAAAAGAGTCTAGTAGATCTTTCATTTTCTGTAAGAAAAAAATGCTTCTTTGCTGTAAGCTGTTCCAGTTTACTGGTCAACTTTTTCCAAGTTTCTTGGCCCATGTCCATCTTATACAGATGAGCTTCAATTTGGACAATTTCTTCTATTATCTTGTCCAGGTCTTCTCTAGTGTCTCTTCTCATCATTCTACAGAAGAATGAATTTTCATAATCACTTGATGATTCTAACTCCTCTTGACCTTTGGTCTGGTTTACCGTTTCCTGCTCTGGAGCAGACAAATATTCTTCATCATCAGATTCTTCTTCTGTCTCTGAGAGAATGATGTCCTCTAAATCTGATGGATATCTATCGATGAATTCAAATTCATCGTTGTCATCTAGTCCTGCAGCTCAAACTTTCCCTTTGTTCTTCTTCTTGTTTCACTCTGGACACTTGTTTGCATAGTGCTTTCCCTTACAGATGTAACAAGTTGGTTCCCATTTTTTACCAGTGCTTTTCTTATCCCATTTCCTGAAGTAACCTTTCTTTTTGGGATACTTACTAAATTTCTTCTTCTTATTATTGTAATAAGACTTATCACTTTTGTCACAAGAATAGCATTTTGAAGAGGATTTACCTTTGTCAGGAAACTAATTTGATGGCATAACTTGGTAACAGGCAGATGCAAAAAGCAGGGGCTTGACCCTTTTCATTTCTTTCCTCTTTTTTGATTCCTGACAGATTTCTTCATTTATTTCTGTTAGAAATTGCACCAGCTAAGGAAACGTTAGTTCCTTCATTTCAATATTCTCTATTACCAAATTCTCAAAAACTTTTTTGTGGTAGAATTCTCCAACCACATCTCCAAAACTTTTTATAAAAGTAGTGAACATAAACTCATGGTTTGGTTCACGGCCAGACTGATTAAAATTCTTATACTGCTCCTTGGAGTATTCCTTAAAATACTTTAAATCTTTACACTTGCCTCTGATAAACTTATTATAGGAAAGTTTCTCTCTTATGTCTATTCTTCCTACAAATAGACGTGTCAACTGAGCACAAACTTGATCAATGCCTCTGGCAATCAAGTTTTCTCTGAAAGTGTCCTCTAGACAATCCCACACATTACGTGCTACTCTAGTCATTGAATTGAGGGCTTGTTTGATCACCTGAACTTCATCAGCTCCTACATTTGTGGACATGTAGTTGGTGATCTATGCATGCATGGCGTCTATGCCTCTCATGTTCTCAACATCCTCAAAATTATCAAAGTTTACTAGAGGAGGAGTATCTGCCTTATAAGACTAGATATTTTTAAAAGGGTCTACTAGGTTGGAACCATTAGGATTTGTTCCATTTCCACGGACCATTTGGAACTTGCCTTTGGCTTTTTCTTCATCTGTGGTTTCTCTCAGGTTACCAGTAGAGGGATCATAGACTTTCTCTATTATAGGTTGCTTGACTACAGTAGAGAGTTTGGGACCCTCATATTATCCCTGTAAGTATCCTTTTGTATTTGATGGAAATTTTAACACTTTCACATTTTGTGACTGTTTGAGTGTTAAAACCACTCACTGTATATTAGTTGATTCTATAGTAATGGAATCTCCTAAGAGCATCTAGGACTTAGATACTCGTTGAATATCCTGCTATACTAGATCAACTTTTGCTTCAGTGTGTTTTATGTTCAGGTTACAATTTGATAGCTGAGAGCATATAACATCACAATCTAATTTATTCTCAGCTCTCACTTTCTGTAGCATCTCTCTGTGTTGTTCAGCTACTCATTGCTGAGCGACCCACCACGTTTTGACATGTGCTTTAAACTGGCTATAGGACTGGCGGAGCTCTTGGATTTCCTGTTGAAGTTTCTTGATAAGGTCCTTTTCAAGCCTATCAAGAGATGCAATAACTGTATGGAGATTCTCTTGAATACTCAACAATTGCTTCTATGTTCTAAGGGCTTGAACTTCTTCCCAGGTTTTTCTATTGTGGAGAAGAAGGATATTTTTTCGAAGACAAAGATTTGTCCAGTTTAGCAACTTACTCTGGCTAGAACCCTGAGGTTCTCCAACAAGGGACACATGTAATGGCCAAAAGTCTACCTGGTATTTCCTGGTGAGGTCGTATATCATGAAGTCCTTAAAAGGAGGGAGAGTACCTAGGACTTTGACAAGACCGGTAGGGGTGTCAACAATTTTTTCTTCAGCCACATTTTTATCTTGTTCAAGGATACTAGTAGGTTTACTAGAATACATCCTAACATGGCCGACAGGTGGATTGAAAACAAAGGAACATTTTTCACATTTAAAAAGGCCATTTTCTAATTCAAAATACTAGTCATGTAAACAAGGAGGAGGTGCAGAGGAGGAACTAGCACCTGAACCACTAACAACTGACTTATTAACATTAGGTAATTTAAACAAATTTTCAAAGCCTTTAGAAGGCTGTAATCTAACACTTTGAGATCTAGGTAACACATTGTCACAGGTGGCAGTGAAGGTAGATTAAAATTGTTTAATGACACTGAAATCAGTAAATTCCAAGGTCGCTCAGCAACTAGCAGCTGAACAACACAGATAGATTCTGCAGAAAGTGAGAGCTGAGAATAAATTAGATTGTGATGTGATAAGCTCTCAGCTATCAAATTATAACCTGAACATAAAACACATTGAAGCAAAAGTTGATCTAGTATAGCAGGATATTCAACGAGTATCTGAGTCCTAGATGCTCTTAGGAGATTCCATTACTACATAATCAACTAATATACAGTCAGTGGTTTTAACACTCAAACAGTCACAAAATGTGAAAGTGTTAAACTTTCCATCAAATGCAAAAGGATACTTACATGCACAATATGAGGGTCCCAAACTCTCTACTATAGTCAAACAGCCTGTAATAGAGAAAGTCTATGATCCCTCTACTGGTAACCTGAGACAAACCACAGATGAAGAAAAATCCAAAGGCAAGTTCCAAATGGCCCATGGAAATGGAACAAATCCTAATGGTTCCAACCCAGTAGACCCTTTTAAAAATATCCAGTCTTATAAGGCAGATACTCCTCCTCTAGTAAATTTTGATAATTTTGAGGATGTTGAGAACATGAGAGACATAGACGTCATGCGTGCATGGATCACCAACTACATGTCCACAAATGCAGGAGATGATGAAGCTCAGGTGATCAAACAAGCCCTTAATTCAATGACTAGAGTAGCACATAATGTGTGGGATCATCTAGAGGACACTTTCAAAGAAAACTTGATTGCCAGAGGCACTGATCAAGTTTGTGCTCAGTTGACACATCTATTTGTAGGAAGAATGGACACAAGAGAGAAACTTGCCTATAATAAGTTTATCAGAGGCAAGTGTAAAGATTTAAAGTATTTTAAGGAATACTGCGAGGAGCAGTATAAGAACTTTTATCAATCTAGCCATGAACAAAACCATGAGTTTATGTTCACTACTTTTCTAAAAAGTTTTGGAGATGTGGTTGGAGAATTCTACCATGAAAAAGTTCTTGAGAATTTGGTAATAGAGAATATTGAAATGAAGGAACTAACGTTTCCTTAGCTGGTGTAGTTTCTGAGAGAAATGAATAAAGAAATATGTCAGGAATCAAGAAAGAGGAAAGAAATGAAAAGGGTCAAGCCCCTACTTTATGCATCTACCTATTACCAAGTTATGCCATCAAATCAGTTTCCCAACAAAGGTAAATCCTCTTCAAAATGCTACTCTTGTGACAAAAGTGATAAGTCTTATTACAAGAAGAAGAAGAAGAAATTCAGTAAGTATCCCAAAAAGAAACGTTACTTCAGGAAACGGGATAAGAAAACCTCTGGTAAAAAATAGGAACCAACTTGTTACATCTGTAAGGGCAAGTACTATGCAAACAAATGTCCAGAGCAAAACAAGAAGAAGAACAAAGGGAAAGTCTGAGTTGCTAGAGTTACAGGACTAGATGACAATGATGAATTTGAATTCATTGATAGATATCCATTAGATTTAGAGGACATCATTCTCTCAGAGATAGAAGAAGAATCTGATGATGAAGAATATTTGTCTACTCTAGAGCAAGCAATGGTAAACTAGACCAAAGGTCAAGAGGAGTCAGAATCATCAAGTGATTCTAAAAATTCATAATCATCAAGTGCTTCTAAAAATTCACTCTTCTGTAGAATGATGAGAAGAGACACTAGAGTAGACCTGGACAAGATAATAGAAGAAATTGTTCAAATTGAAGCTCATCTGCATAAGATGGATATGGGCCAAGAAACTTGGAAAAATTTGACCAGTAAACTGGAACATCTTACAGCAAAGAAGCATTTTCTTCTTACAGAAAATGAAAGATCTACTAGACTTCCTGCTAGAAGAAATCCGGTGTTAAATTACTCACAACCAATTACACCAACGAAGCTCATAGCCCCTATTGCTTAGAGAAGCCTTGCGGTAGCACTTGTTGCAAGAAGCATGGAAAGAAGGTTATGGCGAAGACAAAGGAAAACCTTCTTAGAAAAAGTTATTCAACAAGCCCAAGCTAAGATCAACGAGATTGAGGAAGAAGAAAATGTTTAGCTTGTTGAAGAAATGGAAAGATCTCAAGAACTGGAGAAGTATGTTAACCAGTTCAATTCTTCTACTTCATTTCAGTTGCCTAGACAAACCACAACATAGGAAGAGCATCTTTTCTGTGAAGAAAAACCATACAGTCCTCTGGTTCATCAGACTGAGGACACTGAAAGAAGTCCAGTGCTTATTCAAAATTTAGCACCTTATCTAGAAGAAGGAAGTAGTAGCCAGCATCAAGTTAGAGCCTACCAACAGAACAAGGCTACTACAACTTGTCCTGGAGTAATTCTAACTATTCATTTGCCAAGTATAAAGGCATATCCACTTGCCTTTCTCTGGGATACTGGCGCAGACATCAATGTGGCTAGATATAACTATTTTCCAAAAGATCTTTGGATAGAAGGCTCTACCGAATTAATCTTTGGAAACAGAAAATTTGAATCTAAGCTTGTATGCAGAGTTCCTATTCAGTTGAGTAATGGATATATTGATGAACTAACTTTTGTTCATTATAAGGTAGATGGTTATGATGGAGTTATTAGAAGCTGAGCTATGCAGTACTAGGAACTAATCACTATTGATTCCACTTTTATTACACTGCAATGTACTTTCCAAGTTCCTCAACTTCATCAAGATTTAACCTTTACCACCAAGATAGATATTCCAAAGAAGAAAAAAGAAAATAGAGTATGGATAGAGAGACAAATTGAGGTTGAAAAAGAACCATTGGAAAAGCTCAAATCTGAGTTTACAACCATTGTGCTTACCAAGGACCTGAAGAAGCAGAAATGGAACTTGTTCTACAATCTGCCATTAAAAAGAGATGCAGATGGTAATGAACTAACTCCCAAGGCTAAGGTAGACTATTTTCTTATGAGCATGCATGAAACTAAAGTTTGCAGGGAAGAAATTGAGGAGTTACGCAAGATGGATGTGATAAGAGCCTCAAGTTCACCATTTTGCTGTCATGCAATGTATGTACCAAAATTTGATGAAAATGGTAATGAACTGCATGAGAAATGGCTGGTTGTAAATTCAAACTGTTAAATGAATGTCTGGTTGATAATTGTCACCCTTTGCCTAGTAAGGATCACATATGGAAAACTATTCAGGGAAGCCATATATATTCTAAATTTGATTTAACAAAGGGTTTTTGGCAAATTGGCATGAAGACAAAGGATATCTACAAAACTACTTTCTCTATACCACAAGGGTTGTTCGAATGGAAAGTTCTTCCATTTGGAATTAAGACAACACCATCTATCTTCCAACAGAAGATGGATCTTATTTTCCAACCCTATGCTAAATTTATTTTGCCCTATATTGATGGAATTCTTGTTTTCAGCCAGGACATGAATCAACATCTTGTTCATTTACAACAGTTTTTGTAGATTTGTCAGGTGCATGGTCTTGCAGTCAATCCCACCAAATCACACTTTACACAAGAGCAAATAGTGTTTATTGGCATCAAGCTTCTCCTGGGGGGAAAATGGAAGCACAACCACATATTCTGACCATAATCCAAAACCTTCAGGTAACAAATGTAAAAGAATTACAAAAATTTCTAGGTTTAGTAAATTATATTGCTGGATTCTATCATAAGCTTGCTGAAGATAGGCTTGAGCTAAATAAGTTGTTATGAAAGAATCCACCTCCATTGTTAGAAATTCATGATTCCATAATCAATAGAATTAAGAATAAATGTGTTAACCTTCCGCCTCTCAGATTGTCGGGTGATGGTTCAAAAATAGTTGAAATTGATGCCAGTGAGTCAGCATGGGCAGGCGTGTTAAAATAAAAAATGCCTCAAGGCCATGAAGAGATTGTCAGATATATTTCTGGTAGTTTTAAGAACAGTGAGTTGAACCATTAGAGCACTCATAAGGAGATTCTTGTTGTTATAAATACTCTCAAGGCTTTTCAAATGTTTATAGCTGACAAAAAGATTCTTGATTAGAAGTGATCTTCAAAATCTGTGTGGATTCTTCAAAAAAGAATCCAAAGATAAAGTGAATAGAGGAAGACTACTAAGATGGGCACAGTTCTTAAATACTTTTGACTTTGATATTGTTCATCTTCCTGGTGTTAACAATATTTTTGCAGATTTCTTGTCTAGAGAAGGTCACATTGCAGCCAAAATCGAGCATGATTTGCCAGTAGAAGGACCTCCTATTTCCAACGGAAGAATTAATGTCTTCAGAGTTTGTGAACATAGGTGGTATGAGAAAAGCTATCGAGAATGGAGCACCAGCTAATTTGCAATGTGAGATCGTCACAATTTTCATATGGCTAGCGACTTTCTATTTGACAGGTTTAAATGTTTGGTTGTCAAACAACAACTCAGTCTTGAAAATCTGTGGACAGAAAGACCTTTCTTTGAATTCTCAGTCAAAGCTGAACCAATTGATCCTAAAGTCGATCATGTTCTCCAAAATTGGTGTGGAGAATTTGTCTTACCAATTAAGTTCTTAAATCCATTTGTGCATAGAACTGACCGATGGCTTAATGAAGAAAAGGGAAAGGAATTAATAAGATATATGTTTCAAGGTCCTTATCCCCCAGCTAATGGAATGCAGTTCAATGGTACCTCTGCTTATACAAGTTGCATCTTCAAGCTAACCTTTGACTCAGATATTGAAAATTTAATAAGCAAACACATGGTTCAAACATATGGTTTGACCGGTGCAGGAACTTTGTATCAACACTTGAGTGTTCCAAAAAAAATTTGACACCTACACTCAAATCATATGCCCATCTGGATACATACAAAAACCTACCATATGGAAGTAACGGACGGTGGAGCCATGGCACAAGGAATATACGGTCCATACAAGTTAAAGACTATGAGCATCCTCTGGAAGGAACCAGATTCTCGCCAAGCTACTAGTTCTT
Organism: Cunninghamia lanceolata; assembly: GCA_027924645.1. Taxonomy (NCBI): domain Eukaryota; kingdom Viridiplantae; phylum Streptophyta; class Pinopsida; order Cupressales; family Cupressaceae; genus Cunninghamia; species Cunninghamia lanceolata. The sequence continues at coordinate 4,374,411 of BSBN01000408.1, read as the reverse complement.
CATCTGGTCTTCTAGAAATAACAAAGTTTCCAGGCTATGTCCCACATGCCTCCTATATGACTTGTGCTAATTGTGAATTCATTCTTGATCTAGATAATGATCCAAGATATGCCGGTTACAATGATTCTGGCCCCAGCACTACCTAGTGGATGTGGCTTGTCATCCACCGAAGGAATCTATCCCTTCATGTCAAAAGATAGATGTGGCCCACACCATAGGAAAAGGGGAAATCTTACGAGCCTTATAGTAAACATGAGATATGCCTCTCGTGATCAAAAAGCAACTTTGTAAAAAGTAGATTCTTTAGGAGTCTTGTCTATCCTCTTTATTCCCTATTCATGGGTTATTGGGGTCCACCAGAGGAATCTTATTCTCAACTGGATAACCCTATGGATAAAGAGTTGCAACGTGTCAACTTAGTATGGTCAGATTTGAAACTCGGACTTAATCCATGAGGTTAAAGATCTGCCTCGATGATCTATATAAGGGATAAGAGGCCGCCTCATTTGGCATTTGAGTCTTGAGCGAGTAAGTCCTCATAACAAGCTTAAGAGTCTTAGAATTCTTTAGAGTCATTAGCTCTAAGGATCAGAGTAATATGCTCTTTCTGCTCTGCAGAAATCAGAAAATTAGAAGTCCTGATGAGATAGGTCAGTTAGGTGTCTATAGCGAGCATTGTATGAGATGAATGTAATCATGTGATATGATAATATAATCTTCTGCATGTTTCATTTCATTTATCTCTTTTCATTTTATCTTTTTTCATTTATCTCTTGCAGCTATGTAAAATCTAGTATCAGAGCCTGAAAAGAAATTAATCTTGAGTTTCATTCATAGTTACAGTCTTTGTATGACTATATCCATTCATGAGTTCAGAAGTAATGTTTATCTTTGTATTGCTATTTGTAATGCTCCTCGTATTGCTCTTACCGTCATTCTTATGTTGTAAGTCCTTGCTGTAAGTCTTGTTATTAAGCCGTTGATAGGCATTGTTAGGGCAACTGAGGCAGTAATCTGGTAATTTGAGCATGGGTTCGAGCGCAAATTCGAGTGCAAAACATGGACAAAGCTTCCACCTCTGGATCAGGTATGGCACCTGAAGGTCACACTATGGATCGTAACAAAGAGGTTAGTTTCACAAATTTCTTTGCTGATAATGAGAATACTTTTTCTATGCCAGAAGAATCTGGAAATGCTTTAGATGATGTCTCTCAGAATAGGTTTCTTACAGAAGAATTTAAAGTTCCAAAAATTAAGTCATCTGAGATCTACAGTGATATTCCCAGTAGTCTAGTAGGGATGTTCAATAAGTCTAAGGGTTTAAAGAATTTCTTTGGATACAAGTCTTGGCAAAAGTGTCATGTCGCCTCTTTAAAACACACTATCACAAGTGGCAGTGAAGGTAGATTAAAATTGTTTAATGACATTGAAATCAGTAAATTCCAAAGTTAGGCTAAGGCTAGTCCAGACAATCCCCGGTATATGCATCTTTCTTATGTTAGAATTGGTATCATAGGCCACTATAGAAAGGGCCTTCCCATAATCATTTTTATGATGCTTAAATATGCAAGGCTCTATAAATTATCCCATGCTTTACTAGGATGTGCCTGCGATTCCATGGCAGAAGGATCGCTTTATATAGATTGTTTATTAGATTTCACAGTTAGCCTCAAGGATGGCAACCTCAATGACGTCCTCACCTACCAGTTCAAAACCATGAACTTATACATGAAGGACATGTCCATTGATCATTCTTTGGTCTTCTTGGTTCATTACCATCTATACAACAAGGTTATTCCTATGATGATGAATCCTAGAAGAGCCCAAGGTATAGAAGGCTTATCCACAATCTGGAAATCTACCAGCGAGCACACCCAATTAACAGTGCCCAAAATAGTCTGTCATAAGGATATTCAACTTCCTAAAGAATGGGCATTAGATCTTTGGGATAAGGATTGTCAGCCTCCTCCACAGCTTAGAGAAGAAATTGATGACTAGGCCATTATTAGGTTCTCTTTAGGCCGAGCGCCTTCCATGAGAACAGAAAGAATTTTCAATTACAATAACCTTGTTCTGTCAGTGTTACCCAGATCTCAAAGTGTTAGATTACAGCCTTCTAAAGGATTTGAAAATTTGTTTAAACTACCTACTATTAATAACTCAGTTGTTAGTGGTTCAGGTGCTAGTTCCTCCTCTGCACCTCCTCCTTGTTTACATGACTAGTATTTTGAATTAGAAAATGGCCTTTTTAAATGTGATTACGCCAAGAGGCGGTCTACAGTAGCACACTCCCGTAAACAGTAACCAAATATCATAAAATAAAAAATAAAAATTTAAAAATAGCCCCAGAATCCATTTTAATTTTCCAATAAACAATCGTGATAATGTTTCATTATTAATTTATTAGTGGGTTGCATAATTAACTCCTAAAATGTAGTTGACTTGGACTTTAAATAAGTGTTTCCTCTACATATACACCTATGTATAATTATAAATACACCTATATATATAAATACATACATACTAAAGAGTTCCATATAATAATCAGATGATGTTAAATAGGCTTGACTGAACAAAAATTAATTAGACATAAATTTTTTAAAAAATTGGCCTTTATTTTCATAGTTTATTTAATTAATTTATGTTTCTTTAAAAAAAAAAATTTGGTTGGCCTTTTGGCTGCCCCCACAACTATGGGAAGCGTCCAAGTAGGACGTGGGGATAGAGACTTCCCCATGGTTGGTGCAGCAACAAACTGATATTTTGATGTACATAGGAGTAATACATAGTTTGTTTATGCGGCATTGGGTGGAAAGGTGCAGTTCTGAGCTAGGCGAGTAAAATCCAATTGATCAAAGCTACTCTCTTGAACATGCCTGTTTATTCCATGTCCTTGTTTAAGATTCCCTTGAAGTTTAGAGAGAAAATTGAACAAATCCAAAAAAGGTTCCTATGGTTGAGAACCAAGGAAAGAAAAAGAATCCCTTTGATTTCATGGAATTTGGTTTGCAAACCTAAGAGGATGGGTAGATTAGGTTTAAGTGTTAAGGAAGTTGAAAGAGTTTAATTCTACTCTCCTGATAGGGAATGGTTGGTACCTTATGAATGATAAGATAGAATGGATGGAGATCATCAAGAATAAATACCTTGCTGGGTACAACAACTTCAGGGAATCCTTGGACAGTAATGGCTTATCAGAAGGTTCAGAAATTTGGAGGAACATAACTCAGTCAAGAGATATTATTAAGAAAGGCTCTAAATGGAAGATTGGAGATGGAAGGTAGGTCAAATTTTGGGATGATTTGTGGTTTAGTAACTCCCCTCTCAGGTAGCAGGAGTGGGCTAGCCCCTTCGCGAAGGTGTGCTCTAGAAGTTTTGGCAGGAGGGTGGCAAATTATATTGATGGAGGCAGGTGGAGGAATTTCCTAGTGGTGGATAGGTGTATGGGGGATTTTCAAGCTAGGTTGAATTTGCTTCATATCCCTTCTATCCCCAAAGAGAACCAACTCATTTGGTAAGCTACTTCTTCTGGTGAGTACTCTGTTGCTTTTGGTTTCAAAGGGTTGCTGCCTCTCCAGGGGGATCCTCCCTTCTGGGCCAATCTCTGGGATTCTAAGCTCATCCCCAAGATTAACATCTTCTTTTGGATGCTTGTTCAGAATAAGGTGTTGCCTACTGATAATCTTTGTAAAAGGGCTTTCTCGATGCCTAATATGCACCCATTGTGCCTTAGGGATTCTGAAGACTCCTTCCACATGCTTCTTAGTTGCCCCTTCTCTTTGGAGGTGTGGGGTAAAGTTCTTTCTTTATGGAACCTCAACTGGATCTTCCCTAACTCTTTCAAGGATTTGGTTACTCAATGGATCTACCCTGCCTCCAATCCCTCCCTTAAATTTTTATGGTCTTTGCAAATCCCTCATATTGCTTGGAACCTCTGGAAGGAGAGGAATAACAGAATTTTCAAGGAAGCTAGTGTGGACTCAGAAAGCTTGTTTTTCAAGGTGATTAGATTGATCAAGGAGAACTTCTCTGTTTGAATTGATGAACAGCTTTCACATGGGACCAAGATAGGGGTTTCTCCTTTGGAGCTAGCTATTGCTAAGAATTGGAATCTCCCTAGTGATATCTCTATCCCTTTTTAAAAAATGAAGCAATCTATAGGTGAGGTGGTGTAGAAACTTCCTCCCAAGGGTTGGATCAAAATTAACTTTCACAGGGTAGCTAAAGGGAATCCTAGAGCTGCTGGAAGTGGGGGAGTGATGAGAGATGATTCAGGTGGGTTCTTGATGGCGGTGGCACTCCCTCTAGGTACCCAAACAAACCACTATGGTGAAGCTACGATGACCTACTATGCTATTAAATTAGCTCATTCCAAGGGTTATAAAAAGGTTTGGATTGAAGGGGACTCCAATAATATTGTAAATTGTTTAAAGAATTCCCAAAGTCCTAGTTGGACTATAGCAACCTTCGTCGATGAAGCTTTCAAACTTATGGAATCCTCTGATCAAATTATTATATCCCACATATTCCATGAAGGGAATAGAGTGGTAGATGTGTTTACAAATGTAAGGGTCACTAACCAGACTAAGATCATTTGGGAGGTCGTGGACATGATTCCTAGTGAAGAAAAAATGTTGATCTTAAATGACTGCCTACATGGAACTTAGATCAAGGATTACCAATGAGCTCATGATGGATTTTAATGGTATGAAAGGCAGAGTAATCATTAAGGACCAGAACACATAGATTCTGGGTATGGTAAATGGCTCGTTCAAACCTACAAGGCTTCACTTTCTCTTCATTTGTTTTTGGTTTGCTTGTGAGGGTTCTTGTGGTCTGAATCTTAACATGGGAGGCGATAGAAATAGAGTGGAGCCCTCTTCCTGCGAAGGGGTCCACAACAATCAAAAAGTATGGAAGATTCTTCAAGCAGGGGGTTTCACCCCTTTTATGGAAATTTTGCATGGGGCTGACCCCACTGCTATGATGATGTTTGCCAAAACTTGGAAGAGTACTAAGGTGGTGGCATTTGGATGGGAGCTTACCATCACTGAAGACTTCATTCCCACAATTATAGGTCTCTCTATCAATGGGAAAAAGTTCTTCAAGGAGCAAAAAACCAATGAGGGAGCCTTGAACTACTTCTTTAAGGGCAATGAGAGGAGCAAATTGGTGAAGCTGCAGTCTGGTGGTTACAATCACTTGTCCATTAAGCTAATTTCAGCTGAGGTTATGGAGGTCATTAAGTGCTATGTTACCCTAGATGAGAGGTACATTATTGTTTATGGTTATCATTTTAATTTGCTTAATCATTGTTGCCATCAGTTGCTTGTTTCCTTCCCATTTTACTTGCTGGCATCTATGGAATTTGCTTTGAAGAAAAATGCTAGAAACCCTAAGCTCTCTATCCTCCATGAAGGTTTAATCCTTCCCATAATGGAATATATGAAAAATAATACCCCTAAGGGTAGGCTAAAGGGTAATTCCTCTGCCAAGAAGAAGGTTTTGATAGTCTCCAGTGACTCAAAGACCTAGTCAGAGGATGAGGAGTGGATGGTGGAAGAAGATCAGGAGGATGGTGAGGAAGGGTCTGGTAAGAAGAGGAAGAGGGTGAAAAGGAGAGACATCCAAATCTCCTAGTTTGAGGGATCCCAGACTAGTGAGGATTCCAACCCTGTCAATAAGGGTAGTAAAGGGAAGAAGAAATCTAACAAAAGGAAAAGCCCCATGGATGTGAAGAAAGGCAAATAGATACATATGGGGGAGGCTTCAGATATGGTCATAGAACAAGGGACAGATGTGGGTGAAAAAGAATAGGATAAGTATGTTTGTAATCGTGATGACTCTGGACTGCTTATTGAGGAGACTAACATTGGGTCTCGCTTCCCAGAGATCCCCGACCCCTCTCAGAAACTCCCAGATGATTTTGAAGATTTGATAGCGAATGTTGGGAACAGAGACGACCTGGAGGAAGCTATTGGCTTGGTTAAAAATGTAGTCAATTCTCAACACATGATGACCAAAAGATGGACAAAGGTGGAAAAACCACTATGGAGCAGGATAAGCTGATCTTTTAGAATTGGGAAGATATTCCTAAGATGGAAGAGATGGAGCATGAGATGTTGAGGATGAAAGAGGAGTTTGGGACTAGGATACAATACTTGGAGGAGAAATTGATTGGAATCAATGATAATCTAGAGAAAATGATGAAGATCGGTAAGTTAACTATTCAAAATAACTCACAGGGGATGAAGTTGCTCACTAATAAGCTTAAAGAGCTTAGAAAGGATTAGAGGCACTAATGTTGAAGACATCTTGGTGGTGGAAGAAATGTTTTGTCAAGAAAAGGTTGATGGTAACAAAGAAAAAGGGAAACAAGTGATGCAAGAGGATACTGGAGGCCTGTCAACTCGAACTAGAGGCAGTAGAAAGAAGCAATTTGAAGATGAGAAGAAGGAGCTAGTGAACTTTGCTAGGATACATGAGAAATTCTATGTGCAAGAGTTGGAAGCAGCGGAAACTTTGAAGAAGCTGCTATAGTGTTAGTAGTTTTCAGTTGTGCTACTATTTTCTATGCTTTATACTAGTTTGTTAGCTTTCGGTTGGCTTATGGTTGGCTTTCTGTTTTCGGATTGTTGCTTTTTGTAAAGGGTTTCGGGGCCCCTTCAAAACCTATTTTACCAATATAATCAAAAACTTAATTCATTTTGAACTTAAATTTAATTTTTGGTTTAGATTTTATAAAATTTTGAATTTAAATTTAAGTTTTCCTATTTTTTAATAAAATCTAAATTAAATTTGTTTAATATTTAGATATGAATCATTGAAATGTATTTCAATTTATTTTAATTTACCATTTAGTTCTATTAAAATAAATCCATTAGTTTGATTTAGTTTGGTTTTATTTAAATTGTAGAGATGCATTAATAATTGTAGAGTTGCATATATTTGTAGATTTTTGAAATGGCTCCTAATTTTATTTTCAGCTTAAATTTAAATTTAATTTCTAATTTGGCTCTATGATTTTTGTAGTTCTTATCCATGGAAAAAAGGACACAGAAGAAGCCCATCACAGAGAAAAAGGTCACGACTGAGAAATCTCTAGAAAAAAAGAAGGTTCATAAGGTTGAAAAGAAGGTCCCTAAAAAAGCTAAAAATGAGAAAGGTACTACAAAAATTAAAAAAACAAGTAGATCTTCAGGGTCTACTTGTTTAAAATTCTCAAGGAAGTGCACCGTGATATCAATATTTCTAGCAAGGCTATGACAATTATGAACAAATTTATCAATGCATCTTTGAGAAAATTGCTAGTGAGGCAGCCAACTTTGCTTGCCACAAGAGAAGAACATCATCAACATACGGGAGATTTAGATAGTTGTGAGCCTCTATCTTCCAATGAAACTTGGAAAGTGTGTAGTCTCTAATGGATCAAAGGCTATTACGAACTTCATCAATGTTTGATCTTCTTCTCTCTATTTTGAATTAGGGTTTATCAAATGTTTCAGTGTTAGGGAATTTAGCTTGTTTAAAGGGTTGTAATCCTTAAGTTTTGTATAAGGGAAGTTTTTAGTAATTATTATCTTCTATGATGGTTTAAAATAGCAAATAAGAGGATAAATAGTTGTACTAAAAGCAACATCCATGGTCTTTAATGGTGCATTTATGTAACCCCAAACCATAAACATTATTTATGAAGGGATTTTTGGTTTTAGATTATTGAATGTTAATATTAAAATTTTACATTGGGAAGCCAAGGTACGAGTATTGTGTAATAAACATTATCCTTTACTAAGTTTCACTATGTTATAAAACTACACAAAATATCTTAAAACCTAACTAATAGGAAGCCAAGTAGGAACATAAAGAGTCTAAAATAGTAGCAAGATGAATATTCTCCCACATAATAGATACAATAACTACTTGTACACACACACAAACATAATCCACACAAAACAAACTTTTGAACATACACAAACACATTGCACATAAAGTGATAGTTTAAGTACATTTATACACAATGAAAAATTAATGTCAAAGTACTTTCAAACACATACACACAATGCCGACCAAAGTTAGTTCAAACACACACACACACAAACATGCACTTCAAACAAAGTGAATGCCAAAATTAACTTTTCACACACACACACACACAAACATGCACTTCAAACAAAGTGAATGCCAAAATTAACTTTTCACACACACACACACACACACACACACACACACACACACACACACACACACACACACACACACACACAAATAGAATGAATACCAAAATTCATGCACACACAATTCACACTGTGTGAATTGCCAAAGTTAACTTTCAAAGCCATGCACACACAATAAAGGCCAAAGTTATCCTTTTATTAATTAATAGGAAAACTTAAATTTAAATTCAAAATTTTATAAAATCTAAATTAAAAATTAAATTAAGTTCAAATTAAACTAAATTTAAATTAATTTGAAACTAAAATTAAATTAAATTTATACTAATTTAAAAATAAATAAATAAATATAAAAAAACAATCTAGTAAAGAATTTTAATATAAATAAATATTAAATTAAAATTAACAAAAAAGTATTTACCTTTGATTTCTTTCTACACTCTCCAAAACAATTTCAAAATTGTGTGCACCAAAATTAAAATAAAATAAATTTAATATAAATTTAAATAAAATAGAACTAAATTACTTTTCTAAATTAAATATAAATGAATATGTATTGGAAAACCTAGCCTCTTGCCAACAAGTTACAATTAAATTTAAATAAAAATAAAACTAAACTAAATTAAACAAATAAATTTATTTTAATTTAACTAAATACTAAATTAAAATAGTTTAAAATACTATTATTCAATAAGAAAGAAAATAGGAGGGACAAAATCATAGATGTAGTTGTAAACAAGACCCTAAACTTCACTAAGTATACAATTCAATACCAAGCAAGTGATTGGGAACAATTTACACTTCACTAAGTATACAATTCATGCTAAGCAAAAATACATTTAGCAAGCCTTGGATATAAATATAAGCATGGAAGAAGTAAATGAAAACTTCAAAATACTGGGCCTTGAATATTGCATACAAACCATTAACAACTAATTATTTCCAACCTACTTGACTATTAGGATTTCAAATAATGCATTCATATCCTTCAAGTCTGTGTTTACAATTTTAAATGAAGTTGAAATTAATAAACATGGCTTAAGACCAAAATTTACATATTTTCTTTATCCCATGATAGAGTTTAGTTTCACAAAGTCATAACAATTATAACTAGGTGTCTAAATGTATGTGTATTGATTAGGAAGAAAGCCACATAGTCTATGTGTTTACTGAGCACTGAAGGTGTATAAAATAAACCTAAAACAAGAATAAGTAGGTGGATAATGAGATGGGCAAGCCACAAGCTTTAAAACAAGAGTGTGATAGGTAGAAGAAGAGAATCACATGCTTGGGACAAATACAACAACCCTTCATTTGTTAAGACCATTAGCCATCAAATTAATATTGAGTGATAAAGAAAGATTATATCTTAGTGATCATGCTACTAATAGAAGATCCAATCCTATGTAAATAATTAGTATAGATATAAAATAAGATGCATAGCACCCAACAAACCTATGCACTTCAAACGATTTGGCCACTGGCCACTTTATGCATCACGAATTATTGTATGCCCTGTGTTGAAACAATGGATGATATTGTTGAAAACTATGTATTCGACCATTATACTGATTCCAACACTGTTTATCTTACACAAGACCCTAAACTACATAAAAACAAATATTCTCAAGCACTATTCATGCTAACACTAAACCAATGCAGATCTCATAATATTAACCATCAAACCTTGGATATACCAGGTTTCAAACATTTCATGTGAAGATTAAACCAATGGATATCTTGTAACAGGTCATCCCATTACGAGAAGCAACATGGTGGATACAGAGGAAACACTAAAGAATGCAAGCATCCCAATGGATAATGTTGTCTTTGTTGGAAACAAGATAGATAACTGAGAGGGGGGGTGAATCAGTTATCTCTAATAACTTTACTTTATTTTTCCTTTTATAATTTGTGCAGCATCAAAACACATAAGATATAATCATGAAAGCAAAAATGAAATCAACACATATAACACAAGGATTTTAACGTGGAAAACCCTGTTAAGGGAAAAACCATGGGGTGACTAACCCAAGATTGTATTCTCTATTAGAAGAATAAGAAGTACAAAATGACACTTGCCAATTAGGGCTCACTGCCCGAGCACACTGCCTACAAGAGACTCACTATCTACAATGTTTATAGAAGGTAACCAGGTGTTTGAACTGATCAGAGGCATCCACATATGCTGAGGTTTAGTTCCGGTTAGGCTCAATATCCTGATCTACTGCACTTCATTCTTCCTCTTCTTTAGTGATGTCGTTCTATCACATATCAGACTTGTATTGTTGCTTCCACACTTATCTCTGCCTTTCCTCACACACTATAAACTTTTTCACACACCTTCATACCAAAATCCATCTTGTATAAATATCTGCATCAAGGATTTCAACATCTTTCTAGTCGGCAACCAGAATACTCAAGATATTTATAAAATACTGATCTGTTGGTTGAATCCATGCTCAATATGTGATGTGTATCAAAAGCATAGACATATAAGTCATCAATCATATCGGCCAACCATGTATGATTCCTCAAATAGCTTGATCACCATCAATTTCTCATCCAGATTGAAGTCCGATGCTCTGTCGGTCAGTTCTTCCTTAGTCTACGCTGCATGTTAGGAACCAACACTTAGATGCTCATATCTTTTCACTCATTCATCACCGGAGGCTCAATCTCTGGAATATAGTAGTCATGATAGACCTCTTGACTTTCCCAAGTCTATATTTTGTTGAGTTACACCATCTGAGAGATCCATATCTGATTGTTAGATCTTGTTGCATGCTCTGTTCTTACTCACCAGACCAAAACACTCTTCAATCTGACTTCCGATAGAGACATACTATGTGCTGCGGATGTGTGGGAAAGACTTTGTTGCCATCAATGACAACACTCATGAAGCCACACAGTGTCTCTTGCCAACAATCTCCCCCTTTGGCATTGTTGGCAACACATAGTAAAAAATGACTAAGTGTCGTAGCAAACTCCCCCTTGGTTGATGCTATGTCTTATGTACACTTTTACCAGAGCTTCCCCTTAGTTAGATTCCACATTTTTCACTACTCACTTCCCCTTTAACATCAATGGCAAAGGGTGGAATCCGCACACCAAAATTTGCAAAAATCAACCTATACATAGCTGCATAAGTATATATACATGTTATACTTACATATACTTAAGTATATCCGCAAAAGTGGTCTTCAACTGTACAAATTTTGTTGCCCAACTCTACTTCATCCTATCCAAAATTGAGATGTGACCACTCAACAAGAATACATAAGCTTTTGCCCTTCTTAAGTCTGCCGGATCACTGGTCCGGGCTGTGGTCTGAGCATCAGTTAAGGCCTCATGCATGGCCTCTTAGGGATAATTATTCCTCTAAGTTCACTCATCCTACTTATTATATTCTTCCTCTCCTTTTCAAGCCTCTTTATTTCATTTATAATGGCAATGGACTGGCACTCTTTATTCATTATAGATGTGGTGAGGGGATCAAAATTCTGAGATAAACTTGATAGTTTATCTTCTTGTTCTTTCACCTTCTTTTCAATATCCTCTGTTGCTTTAGACCAGGATAGACAAAATTTATACATTTCTCCACCATCTTTAAGAGCATTTTCTAGGCTCTTTATCCCAATATCCAGGGTCCTCCTATCATTAGTTATGAGTCCCTGCACTTCAGTGAATCTCTTTCCCAAAAATTCTTTCCAGAGTTTCTCTTCTACCGATTTCTCCAAAGAATCAAAATGGGTGCTAACAGAGTTAACCAAAGATTTCAAGTTACCAGATGGAGAGGCTGAAGAATCCCTTTGGAAGGATGGCATGATCTTCTCTAGCACACCGGATGCAATCTCTATCACCTCATAGTCTTCCATGTGAGACTTCAGAAGTTTTTCTTTTGCTTTAGCTTGAGCAAAAGATGCTATCTTCATTATCTATACCAGAGAGAGGGAATCAAAATTGAGTGGTCCTTGAAAGAGTTCCGGTTCATCTAACTCCATCATCTCTTTGTTCAATAATTTCTTCACTGCCTCTACAGTGTCTCTTGCCGAAGACTGATATTTTTCTTTAGGAATCTCTGAGTTGTCATTAGAGATCTTCTTTGTTTGCTCTTCTTCTCTTCCCTTTACCTCTTCTTCTTGACTCACTTTTTCTTATTTTCTTCCTTCTCCTTTAGTCCCTGAGTCTGGAATGTCTGCAATAGGATCTGGAGGAGAGATGTTGACTTCTTCATGGACTTCCTCTTCCGGAACAGAGGAATCCAAGTCCTTAGACTTCTCCTCATCTATATCTTTGGACTCTTCTACATTTTTCTCAATGGATTCTTCTTTTGATGTACTTAATCCTTCGACATCCATGGTAGAAGGTTCTTCATCTATTTCCTCTATAATAGGAAGATTGAATCTCATGAAGGCATTTTGAAGGATGTCTTCTATTTCTTTTGCCACCTGATCAATCTCTCCAAGCATAAGTTTGTTCATTCTTGCTTTGCTCCAGAACTCATCCTTGCAGTCCTTAAAGATCATGGTCATTTGTTTTGGAGTAATGGAAGGATAGAGTTGAATTGCAATATGTTCTCAAATCTCTAGGTCATTTGCCTTAGCATTCTACTTTCTCAGTTCAAGTACTTTCTCTAGACTTTTGGGAATTAGAGAGATGATTTCAATGAATGCTTTATTATAAATGTTTAGATACCTGACTATGGCATCTTCCAAAATCTTCTTGTCAGTATCACTATATTCATCATAAAATTCAATGATTGGTTGCAGGTTCCCATCCACTGTGACTGCCTTGATGATATCATCAATAGAGAGAGTGGGCCTTTCAACAAATTCTTCTGCCTCTTCTTCCTTGTTTTTACCAGCAGAGAATTCCCCAGAAGTTTTCTTCTTCTTATTCATTTTCTTAACTTCCTCATCAGTCTCTGTCTCTTCATCATCCTTTTGGCTTATGTAGGATCTTGTAGCCTTGGTTTTTGTTCTCTTTTCTCCCTTTCCAGATGTCTTGGCTTACGGTTTGGAGGATTTTGAGCTCTTAGGGGTGGTAGGTGCAGAACTCTTTGAGGATCTAGTCCGGGAGGGGGCTTGCACCGAAACACTTTTTTTTTCTGCTTCTTGTCTCTCTTTCTCTACTCTTTCTACTTTCTCTCTGTTTGCATCAACTTCTTCCTTTGATATGCCATATTTCTTGGCAATTTTTTCTACTTCCCTTCTCACTTTTCTTTTCATCTCTAGTTGTCTCAGTTCAACATGTATCTTTACACTTAATTCTTGATAGGTTCCAAACCTTTCTACCTCAGGGTCCTTAGGCTGACTCAACAGGTGTTGGACATGTAGCTCCAGGATCTTCTCATCTACCTCATAGCCCATTGGCATTATCCATACTATTTTGGGCTCAACTGCCTCCATTAGGCATTGATCAGTGTCTACCATGAAGCATAATATATCCTTATATTTTTCAACTATTGTTTGATGAATTCTTTCTCTGGCTTGCATCATACCTTGGAAGTTCTTAAAATATCCCCAGAGTGTTGTGCTTTGAGCCTTGGCATCACCAAGCCCATACATGTAGTCTCTGATTTGTATGGCAACCGGTCTGTCATTTTGCCATACCCAACCACTTGATCTGAGTAGCTCATTCATATAGTAAAAGAATAAACACAGTATTAGCCCACCATACTTAAATGAGTTCTTCTTATCCTTCTTTATTTTCTGCAAGTTTTCTAATAGTTGGTTTAGAAGAAGATCACATAGGTCATAGTCAGCATTTTCCCTAAGCATCTAATATGTAGTATATATTGCAGTTCTGGACACAGAATTCTCCCTATTGGAGTGATAGATTTTATAACCAATTATCATAGAGGCAAATTTGATATCCAGATTTGTGATGTCTTCTATTGTCATTGCTCTCTTGTCAAACTTTAATTCGGTAGCCTCACTTACTGTCTGGTTCTTGACAGATTTGAGAGTAGGCAACCCACCAGATGAGTGCAATCCGGTTATTGCCCTAATGGCATCTTTTGTTATCTTGAATGGCCTTATCAACCACTTGAAGTTGTCATGTATTCTACTAAGAACATATCAAACCCATTCATCTTCTGCAAAATAGGGAAAGTGGATGCATTGTCCAAAATGCTTATCCCAGAGGGCCTTGTATTGAGGTTTAAGTTCAAACGTTTCATCTATTAATTATTTATGATAGATATCCATTAGCTTGGATTCCCCAAATTCTTCAATATTTGCATGTATGTATATCCTAACATCTTCTACGTGCAGAACCCCATGTGGAATGCTAGAGAAGGCACCTAAGGGATCAACTTCTAGGGATTTGTAGGGGTGTTTCTTGAACTTTGGGCGTGGCCTATCAGTGATCTTAACAACATTTGGAGTAGCCATCTTTGCAAAATATTCAGAGAGAGATATTCAAAAATAGAAATACCTTTTTACGCTTCTAGGGTTCACAATATGAGCTGGAAAAGATCACTGGTTGAATCAGATTCTGTGGTTGATCTCTGAGAGGGTTGAAACAATCTTGATGCAGAGCTCTTCCTTTCTTTTTCTCGAATGCAAATGTGCAAATGATGAATAAAGGAACCTTTTTATCTCTGCGCAAACCCTAATTTCCTATTGTAATAAATGCACAACTTAAGTTATTCCAGTTGCCTTGTTCTTCCTTGTTCTGAGAGAGATCTTTCTGAATCACTGAGATGCACTTAGAATTATTTTTAGTGAAAATTGACAATGTATCTCCTTTCCTCCAATCATGCGATTTATCTGCAGGTCAAGATATTTCAATTTTGAATCATATTAAATCTAACTGTGAGAATCTTGCTTTTACCGGGTGGCTGTCAAACCAGATCAATCTTGGCTGATTAAACTCTTCAAAACTCCTTGCGAATCTTTCACATTTTTACTAAGGGTTATTTGGATATTTCTCTGAGAACCCTTTAATCCGCAACATCCCATGTGCCAAATTTAGGCACCAATTGACTAGCTAGGGGAATTTATTTTCCTTTTTGACTCCCCCTGAGCCAGGGCTCATCTGTGTAGTTTTTAGAAGGAATCTCAGTACCAGATTCTGGTGTGGATCCATCCCCAACATTTTCTGTATTCCTCTTCACCCAAATCTTGTTCATCTCCCTTTGAACTTCATCCGCATTCACTTTGCCTTTTCCTTTGTCTTGATTTTGATTATGATGCACTGGACCCTTTTTATCTTGATTCTTACTTTTGTAGAATTTGGCAATATGACTGGATCTATTGCAATTGTAGCAAACAACATTACTTTGCATATTTGACTGATATCCTCTTGATCTACATTGATTAGCCATATGTCCCATTCTATTGCATGCAAAGCATCTACCATTGAATGAATTGTTTATTTGCATATTTCTACATTCATGAGATTTGTGACCATACCTTTTGCAGTTGAAACACTATCTGGAGAAGGATGAATTAGTCTGATTCATTCTTCTTCTGCACTGAGTTGCCTTATGACCGAAGTTGTTGTAATTATAGTAGTAACCATTGAAGGATGGATATCTTTGAGCATTTGGTTGCCTTACCGGAGGTCTTCTAGGCCTGTTTCTTTGATTTTTTGATCCAGAATTCTTCTGACCAGATCTGGAGCTTTCACCTTTCTCATAACCCAAACCACGCTTGTCATCTACCCTCTTTTGGCTTTCAAGAAGAACTTCAAGTTGAGCTGAGCTTATCTTGAATTTCTGTTTGTATTCATTTGTTGTTTGAAGATCTTGTTTAAGAGTGTCTATCTGATTCTCAAGTTGTTCTTCATTATCTCTAGCTTCTTCAAGATCAGACTCCAGATGCCTGATTATTCTATCCATTTTGTGGTAGTCCTCTAACTTCTCCTTGAGAGATTGTTTTAGATTATCTTCAATTTTTCTTTTCTCTTCAATTTCTTGAGTGAATCTCATAACCCCTGATTCCATTTCATGTCTTACCATAATGACCTCTTTTGATAGCTTCTCACATAGCTTGTTTTTCTCATTCAGATCTTCATTAGTATCATTGCCTTCACTTTGACTTGCTAATTGTTGAAGTAGTTCCTTTCTCTTTTTCACAGAGATACATAGTTTTTCTTTTAGCTCATTTATGAAATCATCAACTTGTTTGAGTCTTTCTCTCAAGTTATTGACTTCAGAGTGAGATTGCTCAAGATTATCTAGGGCAGACTGAAGTTGTTCCCTCATACCATACATATCCATTTAGATTCCCAGATCTTCCTCAAGCTATTAGGCTCTGTTTTAGAGGAACTTGGCTTTGATACCAATTGTTGGAAACAAGGTAGATAACTGAGAGGGAGAGTGAATCAATTATCTCTAATAACTTTACTTTATTTTTCCTTTTATAATTTATGCAGCATCAAAACACATAAGCATATATAATCATGAAAGCAAAAATGAAATCAACACACATAACACAAGGATTTTAACGTGGAAAACCCTGTTAAGGGAAAAACCACGGGGTGACTAACCCAAGATTGTATTCTCTGTTAGAAGAATAAGAAGTACAAAATGGCACTTGCTAATTAGGGTTCACTGCCCGAGCACACTACTCACAATAGGCACACTGCCTACAAGAGAGTCACTATCTACAATGTTTATAGAAGGTAACCAGGTGTTTAAATTGATCAGAGGCATCCACATATGCTAAGGTTTAGTTCCGGTTAGGCTCAATATACTGATCTACTGCACTTCATTCTTCCTCTTCTTTAGTGCTGTCGTTCTATCACATACCAGACTTGTATTGTTGCTTCCACACTTATCTCTGCCTTTCCTCACACACTATACACTTTTTCACACACCTTCATACCAAAATCCATCTTGTATAAATATCTGCATCAAGGATTTCAATATCTTTCTAGTCGGCAACTGGAATACTCAAGATATTTATAAAACACTGATCTATCGGCTGAATCCATGCTCAATATGTGATGCGTATCAAAAACATAGACATAGAAGTCATCAATCATGTCAGCCAACCATGTATGATCCCTCAAATAGCTTGATCACCATCAATTTCTCATCCGAATTGAAGTCTGATGCTCTGTCGGTCAGTTCTTCCTCAGTCTACTCTGCTTGTCAGGAACCCAACACTTAGATGCTCATATCTTTTCACTCATTCATCACCGGAGGCTCAATCTCTGGAATATAGTAGTCATGATACTCCTCTTGACTTGCCCAAGTCTGCACTTTGCTGAGTTACACCATCTAAGAGATCCGGATCTGATTGTCAGATCTTGCTGCATGCTCTGTTCTTACTCGTCAGACCAAAACACTCTTCAATCTGACTTCTGGTAGAGACATACTATGTGCTGTGGATGTGTGGGAAAGACTTTGTTGCCATCAATGACAACACTCATGAAGCCACACAGTGTCTCTTGCCAACAGTCTTCTCTTGCTTCTAACACAAAAAAGGGTAATAATGGTAGTTGGACACCATACGTATTCAAACCCTGTGCATTAGCAACATGAGTTACAACTAGATAAAATACCAAATCTAAGTCTTGATTGACTTTAACTAGAGAGATACCTCTCTGTCATAGCATCTAGGTCATGGAAGAGACTCCTCATGGTAGTGGCATCTAAATTGCAGATTAAAACTCATGATCATAGCATCGGTGACACCGAAGGGACACCTAATGGTTGCGACATCTAAGCCATACAAGACCTACGTATCAGTGAGGTATCAACACCACAAAATAGATATCCCTCACTCATTAACATCTAAGTGCAGAAGATCTCCCTCCTAGTATAATATCTAAGCTACAGAGGAGATCACACTTCTTGATCATGGAATATAAGCCAAAGAAGAGATGCCTCTTGAACCCACCATCTAAGCCACAATAGTTACCACATAGTCTAAGCATCTCAGCAGAAAAAATAATACCTCTTGGTCTAAGCATCTTATCCACATAAGTATTATGTAAAGATCATCGACAAGTAAAATGACCGCTTTAGAAACAAATGAACACCAGACCATAGAAAATGTTATGGAAACAAGGATATGGAGAAATGTTTCTCAGATTACCAGATACTAAATTTTTACGAATCATACTAGGGAGTCCAACAGTAAAAGTAAATGAAGTTGTGGTAAGAAGCCCCTCAAAAAGTTTCCACACTGATTCTCCTTTATCATCAATCCAGAGATAGTGATAGGTTTGTAAAAAAATCCTCAATCTTGCATACAAAACAAATCTAAACAAACTTCTTCTTCATTACCTAGCTATGTTCATTTAAAAGGCCATAAAATGGTTGTTACAAAATGATCTTTACCACTTCTTTACTGATTTGGCTAGAAATAATAGGAAATGAAACGCCTGTATGTGCCAGCAGGTTTTTAAATTTTAATTTATTTTTTTATTATTTAGTTTTTAATTGATTTAAGCAGATCAATCTAAATTTATTTTTTTATTTTGGAAAGCAAAAGAATTGAAGGATGACCAATTTTTAAAAAAAATTTGGACAACGAAAAAAATATATTTTTCCAGGACTACCAAATTTTTGGCAGTTACAAGATGTGTGCACATATAGAATGGCCTATCTACCAAATAAAGAATTCATGAAAATTACAATTTTATATGTAGAATAATGGCCAAGTTTCAACATGTGTGAAAAGATGGAAAAAAATAAAGGATTTGCTCAAGAATAAGCAAAGAACGAGAATGAAAGTGACTTTGAAAGCAACTACCAATAAACTTTCTTCACAAATTCCAATTAATATTCATGAAAAAGTAGACCAATTTTTTTCTAATCAAATATCAATCATAAGAGATTGCCAACAAGGATATAAGAGACTCACTACCATCCATTCATTATAATTATGTCAAGAGGTGTTTACACTGACACAGTATTGTGTCGTGATTGTGTACATAAAAACTAAAACATAGTTGACATATATTTTATAAAAAATTTAAACCTATAAAATAATTGAAGACGTGATATTTCCACAATTCATGATATGAAATTGTAAAGCTTCTAGCCATGCATAGCTTATCATTAGGAAGAGAAACGTCATGCAAAAAGCTATACACAATTATTTATCAAAAGTTTTACAATTATATAAAATAACTCTTAAGTAAATAAAAATAACTCTTCAATTAAAAATAAAGCAAACAATGTAAATAAAATAAAATAATTCTTAAATAGTTCTAAAACAAAATAACTTTTAAATAAATAAAATAATTCAAAAAACCTTTTTTAAATAGATGTATTTAAGATATCTATACTAGTTTGAAGTATTTTCTAACATGTTTCAATACATAAATACACAAGTATTTAAAATGTTTAATGGGTGTTTTATTTGAATATTATTTAATTTAATAGTCAAATAATTAATAGTAATTTTATATTTTATTTATATTAAAAAGTTGTAAATAGTTTTTTTTTATTTTTTATTTTAAGAATAGTATTTAATGTATTTTAGAAATGTTTACTAAAATCTAGATCATTCATGATTATGAGAATCTTGATAAAATAACACATAAATACAATATGTTGCCAATGTTCTACCTCTCTGAACATCACTTAAATGCAATACATATTCAAGAGACCATTCATAATTATGAGAAACGAATTCTTGTAAACTATTACTTATGAAATATAGGTCATAATAAAAAGTTATTATTAGTAATAGGGGCTGCCTACGATTCCTTTGTTTCCTTGTTTGATGCGGCCTGTTTTACCTCTGGGTCCCATAGAGTGTGGTCTCGTAGATGTCATTAAAAACTTTCATTCATTCATATAACAACTTTGAAAACACACCCATCTACTAAATCTTCTCTATTAACGAGCCCAACTAAAACATATATTTCCAAAAAAAATAATATGTTTATAAGACTATTTTAAATTTTATAGAACGTTAAGGACCACTTGTAATGATCCTCCAACTCCCTAGGAAATTATTGTACAAGCAAATTCCCCTTGGGATGAGAAACAACCTGAATAAGACGTTTCAATAGATGAAAAAAAATCCTTTTTGATGATGTTTTGTTTGACAAGACCAAGTGTGGTCGTTAGGAATGGCATGCGTCCACTCCACTCATTTATTACGTGCTACAAAAGAAGTAGACTAACTTTTCTTACATTAATCATCACATGCTTTTCATTGGAAAGTGGTAAAATAATTTAGAAAAATTTATGAAGTATGTGTTAAATAAGTACAATTTACATAAAATATTAAATTGTATTTTTTATTTAATAATATTTTTTTTCATTATTAATATTTCTTTTAGTGTTTAAAATTCTTTTGGACTTTTTAATCGGTTTACTCTAATTAAGCTAATAGTATAATTTGATTATCATATCCCATTATAAAGTTATAGATAATGGTATAAGGGTATATATTAACAAAGATTTCAATTTAATGCAATTAAATGTACAAAGTTATAATTCAAATAAAAGTTTAATGTTATTAAAGAAAAATTAAACACTTTACAATTCATTTGTGTTTAATTGAATGAATAAATAATAAACAATAATCAATTAAAATTAAGGAAGAAATGTATAATTGATAAGTGAAGGAGAAAGAAGAGCTTAGCTTTTTAGTAATTTGATGTTGCGGATGATGAAAATTTTGTTGTTTATTGCAATTGATGACTCAAATTATAAATTTGGAATCAAATCTGTATTGTGGAGTCTAGGACAAATGTTGGGCTGAAATATGAAGTGATATGGGACTATGTTGCCCTTGCACTTTGATCTAGGGATACTTTCCTTCTATGCGATCTACTCCACCTACTATAAAATTTTCATCTATTGGTGTGACATATGCTCTTATCTTTAGTAATTGTTTTTGGACAACATGGGCTGAAAAGCACAATGGGCTTGTCATGTGCAAATGGAAGATTTGTTGACTTCATCGATAACAAGTTAGGCCCCTCTATCAATGATACAAAATGGAAGACATACCAAGAAAGCGATACAATGCCTATGATATTGATGCCCATGTAATGTTATAGTGCCTTTGTGTAGATGATTTGTGATATGTTCTTTCACAACTATTTGATGAGTGCTAATGACCTAAGATTGTCAACAAATATAAGATCCCAAATGTTCAATTCTATGTGTTTAGCACATGATATGTGATGAGTTAATAGTCAAATTCCAAAGAAGTTGCCCTTGGGAGCAAGAAATCTGAAATTGGAAATGGGAGGACTAGGCTATGGCATGACCTAGTCTAAGGGGTAGGGCCCCACATGTGCTACCTAGTCTAGGAAGGCTAAAGTCCAAATGGATTAGGTTGGTCTTGTCTATGACATAGATGAAGTTATTCTAAGTGATAGGTTAAGGGTTAGTGTCGGTTTGTCTGCTAAACAAGACAAGCTGAGCACTACAACAATGTAACCAACATTTCATTAAATCTAGATTTATTTTAGTCCAAGGCCTATTGATAAAATGGTTGATATCATTTTTAAATATGTACATTGTTGGATTTTAATATCTCTATTATTAGATTACAATAAGGATATTATCATATTCCAATAAATATATCATTAGGTTCCAACAATATTGTTATTAGAATCCAATAATGTTAATTACAAATTCCAATAATGTTGCTATTAGATTTTAAAATATAGATGCTAGATTCAATGTTTCCTTGTTGCAAATACAATTTTTTTAACAAGTTTTAAATAAAAATCTTAACTTTTTATTCATTTTTATTTTTAGAACTTTCACCACTCTAAGGACACAAATATGTATATTGCATGGAATTGCATTTTATATAGATGTTGAATCCAAAGATTCTATTTATGGGAGATAACCTCCACATGAGATACATTTTCTAATAGTGATATCATAAGCCACAATTATTCTAAAAGGTAATTGTCTTCATTTGAACTATAACGATTAATGTCTTTTCAATAATGTAATTATTTTATAGAAAGTCATCCATGAGAATAGTGTTTGTCTTATTGTAATCTAATTATCACTCTCAAACCTCTCATATATGGTATGAGGTACACATATGGATTTCCAAAACCCATACAATCTTGCACCTCAAGCAAACATGAATGAGGTTCTTTTCTCCTTGCTAAGAAGAAGATGACACCACATATAAAAACATTGTACATATTGTTTACCTATTTCTTTATCTTCTTTTCAACAATAACCTTTATTATGCATGTATGACAAGTGCAAATTTTTAAATGATGCTTGATAAGTGTTTGACCAAGTGACTAAATGAGATGTTTTACCATGGAATATCATAGTTGCACTTTATAGAACACGTGGATATTCTCATGAGGCATTGACATTGTTTCACCAAATGCAATGAACATGTGACTAATCTGATCAGTTCGCCTTTGTCAACATTCTTTCAGTGTGTACATCTACAAAATAGAAAACATTTTTTATCAGATGATGTAGTTGCAAATGCCTTGGTATATATGTATACAAAATTTGGAATTATATATATATAACACCCCGCCATGAACACCTTAGAGAACAACCCATCTATGCTATACAAAATAGGATATTTTTTTTTTAAAATGAATAAGATAACAAAGTAATGTTTGACATATCTATACACATCATTAAACTAACAACTTGTCCTCTAAGTTTCCATGGTTGCATTATTGACAAATTGATAAACAAACTCTAACATACATCATGAATTAACTAACATCGATAATTCACTTTAAATCTATTGCACTAAATGAATAAACATATGCATTTCCATATCTTGACATCAGATAAGTAATCAACATGATCATGTATACAGAATTACATGTGCATATACAAATTCCTATACATATGAGTACATCATTTCATTTTACATGTTATCACCTCCTGATTACATCTGAATACATACATTATGATTTGACTGATACTCAGGACTAGTACATGAGCATAAATCACTGCCTCTATAACTGGTACAAGATCTGATGTCTGATACACAAGATACATCCTCTTCACACACAAACAACGACAAGGGAAAAAAACCAATGGAGATAAAGCACATCCACCCGACCATGTGGAACCCTAAGGTCCACCCCCTATGCTAGGAGTTAACATAAGGTCCCACTACAATAGACAGTCAGGTAGACAGTAGACTATATGGAACAAGGACTACACATGACTCCAACAACACAGGTCAATATCTCAAGCAAGACAACAATACTTCTAGAGGCACATAACGAATGGGGAGAGTACAACTAGGGAGTGCTAGACAACAATAGGGAGGAGTGTCATCACATGGCTTGTCATGGGTTGTCCTGGTAAGCCTTCCTAAGCCCCAGTCCCCATCTTGGGTTGTCCTAGCGGCCTCTCCCAACATACAAAGCTCATGCGGAATCAACATACATTTCATGAGGACAAGGTAGTTGATCTTGCCATTCCAGGCCTTCTCATCTCATCTTAAGCCTAAACGAGCACTTGAGCCATGAGTGAGGCATCCACTTATCTTTGTTTAGTGTGATTAACTACCCAACCCCCTAATTCATTAATTAGTTTATCTCTGAGTTAACAAATTTCAATGGGTTATCCTGAAAGCCACTTTGGGCGCCGGACCTACATTGAAAGCCACTCCCCTACCTGCACCTAGAAACCCTAACTATCAAGCAAGGGCATATAACATCATAATAATAAGTATGCATGATCTTTGCAAGGCATTAACCCTCTTGCACTAAACATAATCATAAGAATGCAACTCAGTAATCCATTGCCCATGACAATACATAATAGAACTCCATTACGATTCCCGAAGTCTCCCCATTCCAAAATCTAACTCAAAACCCATTACAAGATAAATACATTTAAATGGACAACAATTCAACCACAAGGGAAATATTACCTCCTCAAGATACATTCACAACTCAGATCATGCATCATTCACATTATCTTTTACCTCATACATGACTAGAGGCAACATGCTCTTAAAACATCATAAATCCAAAACACATAACAACACTATACTTGAAACAAATCATATTATCCTATGCCTCTGGAATGACACCCTAACAACTTGCACAATGAACCCCATTACAACCAACAATCCAATTAAGCAATACCACTCGCAACAAACCAATTTTCCCAAATGCTTTACTCATAACTCCTATCTCAATACAATGTTAATAAACCCAATATTAATTTTTTTTTAAAATAATAATTATAA
The DNA here is from genome assembly GCA_027924645.1 of Cunninghamia lanceolata. Classification (NCBI taxonomy): domain Eukaryota; kingdom Viridiplantae; phylum Streptophyta; class Pinopsida; order Cupressales; family Cupressaceae; genus Cunninghamia; species Cunninghamia lanceolata. The sequence goes on along the minus strand of BSBN01000408.1, from coordinate 4,350,101 downwards.
TAATAATAATATTATTAATAATAATAATATTAATAATAATAATAATAATAATAATAATAATAACAATAATAAATAATAATAAATACCATGGATCTTGGGATAGTAAATACTTTTCCTCGAAAAATAAGTAAATATTTGTTGTTATTTCCTTAAACAACATTTACTATTACTACAAAATGTTTCTGTCAAATGAATAACTTTCCGTAATAATGTTTTAGTAATTTTATTACCTAACAATTCTAATTTTTGGACATTTAATATGAGGCTATTCAATTGAAAGTGAAAAATAGTCCATAGGGATATACTTTACACTTATTTCCTACTGTGAATATATTAATATAGATTACACGCACCACGGATTATGGAATGATATAGGAGATGACTTGTGAATGGGAACGTAACTAGGACATGGGAAGGCTTTGTGTGTCCATACTCACAAAGCCAATTTAATTTAAATTGACTAAGTTTTATATTCTAATGTCCACTAAGCACGGGAAATATAATTTCATAAGGCATTAATGGGCTTTAACATATCCTGATATTAAACGCATAGATAGAATGTGATCCTCATTTACAATCATGAGAAATGTTGAGAATATAATTTATGACAAATGCATGGCTAGAATATTGATCAGAAAGGTGAACAAATTTGTTTAGACACTGACCAGCTTCATTTCCTAAGAAAAGTAGGTTACTAAGTTTGCAGACTGCTCTCCAATCGGAGTGTTGAAAAGGCTTTAGAAACTTTTAAGCAAATGCAATTCTTGTATTTTCTGATCGCACCTCCGTTCAGTACACCTCAATCTTTGCAATTCAATAAGCTTACCTTAGTTATTTGCTTTCAACAGTTTTTCCATAACAAGAGATATCATCTCACGGAATACAATGGTTGCAGAATATACACAAAATAAATTTGTTTCAGGCAAGAGCAATTGGCAAATTGAACCCATTGCCAGTGCCAAAGGACAAACAAGCAAATTATAAAGAAGGCAGTTTGATAAGTTCTTAAATAAAATTGTTAAAACAACTTTTAAATACTTCAATTATAAGCACTGATATGTGAAGGTAGCTAAAGACAAATATCAAATAGGATAGCTACAATGAGAGCAACCTGACAACTTTTACAGCAGGTTGGATAACTGATTGAGCAACGTAGGTTTCTTATGATCTTAGTGGTGGTGGTAGTTGTATATATGATGACATATTTTTAAACAGATATTCATTTCTCTCTGAAATCCAATTCTATATATGCAAGTGTGTAAATGCTATGCAACATTGATTATATTTAAGTGACTGTGATTCAGAGTTGGAGAAGAAACCAGTGGAAGCATAGACAAGACTGGGACGATTTCCAAATACTACCATGCTCACCTATTCAACATCAATGGACTGTGGACAAAATGGATTTTCTATTAAGACTTTAAACTACTTTCAAACAAAAGCAATTGACATTTTTTTTTTAAAACCAGACTCAAAATGAGAACCATTTGATAAATGCCTCTGAAGATGTCATCTGATGGAATTCAATGATTGCAGGATATGTTCAGAATGGATTTTTGTTTAAAGTCCTTTAAAATCTTTCAAGCAAAAGTGATTGGTTTAAAAACCAATCTTTGGAACCCTTCCATAACCGCGCGATCAAGTAGGTTAGTGGCTTGAGAGTTGTAGTTACTTCAATCACATTTGGAATCCTTATTTCATTACCCTATAGAGATCATTATATGTGCATGGTTGACCATATTGTCCATGCTGGCAAACCAAGAGACACCCTAAACTCTGTCATTGAGATACCTGCTAAATCTATGATGGTTGTATCGTTGTGTGTTCTTAATGCATGTCGATCACAAATGAATATAGGCTTAGTAGTATTTATAGCAACACAACTTTTTAGTTTGGATCCTAAAATGTTACACAAATTCCATTCTTCTCTCAAACATCTAAGCAGAAGTGGGCAGGTGTGGTGAGGTTAAAACGGTGATGGAGATAGATGAAAGATAGAGGGAAGTTGTCAAATTTTGCAGTTGCAATCATTCTACTAAACCAAAAATAAGAAATGGAATGCAATGATTGCAGTCTATGCACAAATGGATCTGTAGAAAGGCCTTAGAAACATTTAAGCAAATGCAATATGAAAGAATAAAGCCAGCTCTGAAACTTTAAGATGGATGCAATCAGAAGGCACAAGCAAATGAAATCAACAGGTCTAAAGACAAATTCATTCAATCAAAGATAATCATGGAAGATGATAATGGAACCTAGATCCCGATGGATTGATGTTGCTCTAGAGCCCCCACTTGTAGCTACCACCTTCTTCCAAGAGCCTCCCATTAATCCTCCAGATCCCTTTCTCCTTTCTCCTCTTTTAATTTAACCACCAAAACCTTAATTTTCCATTCTCCACCTTTTTTGGGAGGCATGGCTCATGATCTAATGCCCCAACAAAGCGACAACCATATATTCATTTACAATTTTCATTAAAATATTATTTTTATTATTTTAATGTTACCTATGAATTTATTTTATCATAATTTATAATTGTTTATATATATTTATTTATGTATTTTATTTTCATTTTAAATTTTATCAATTTACAACCAATTAAATTGTTTATAAACAACTCGTAATTTATTATTTTATTTAATCATTTATTTAAAAATTTATTTACTTTCATGTTAATTTTACCAATTATAAAACAATTAAATTGTTTATAATTAGTAAACAACACATAATTTCCCCTTCTAAATATTTATTTAACTTTAGCTTGAGATTAACTTTGTTTTAATGAAGCAATAACCAGGGCTTAAATCAAACATTTCTAATTGGATAAACCCAACCTACAGAATGATACCTGAACTCCATGCAAGACCACAAGACATGACTCCAAAAATGATGACAACAATGGGGACAAACAGTCCAACTGACGGTAACGACTGGATGCAATACTGGATACTCATCCTCTTCAAGGATGTTGACTGAGTAGGGAACCTTATGCTAACTCCGTTCAACAATTCCATTGGTTAAGGCACACTCAAACCTATCAATTTATGTGGAGTCGATACCTGATACCTGCAACCTGCAGCAAACAACAGGGTTGAACATGTATATATGTAAATATGCAGTCATACACACAGTGAACGGAAGTCACAGTGTAGTAGGGTACTTACATATGAATAATGCGACACTATTTTGTTCACATAAACACATCAACAAGTAACTACATTTCACATAATCTTCCATTGCTTGTCAACAGGATAAAATAATCAATTACATAACAATCTAATACAACAATTACCAGTAACGCATCATAAACATAATCAGATAACGCATAGAACTTAGGATTAAATTGATCCATAACATCTAATACGTCCATCAAGCTATGAAAGCATGAAATACCAGTAATTAAACATCATCAAATGTCATCATAGCGGTAGGTCCATAATCAACTAACATCATTACAGAGAATCCATCATCAAACATAATGTCATAATGTCTAGTCCTACTAGGGTAGCTATCAATCCGACATAAGCAAGGTGAGGGGCACTACATCCTTCCCCCCTAGTATTAGGCTTACTCCTAGAAGCTTGCAAACAAATATGGATATAACTCTCGCATACGGGATGCATCCTCCCAGGTAGCTGAAATCTCATCATTAGGATCCCATTGGACGCCTACCTGCTCTACTGACATAATCATCTATCTAAACTCATGGAACTCATCAGCATGTCGTTGCTTCCAGTGATCTGATAGGAATCAAGCCCTGAATCTCTCCAAGAACAATTCCCAAGAAACTATACCAATATCCAAATGTAACTTCTGCTCCTCCAAACGCCACCATATAGAAGGAAAACCCCTAAGGTGCAAGATGATACATCTCGACTTGGTGTTACTACCATACGGATGCATGGTGAAACACCTACCCAAATCTAACAACTAGGTCTCTGCCTCCAAATCACTACCAGAACCATCAAAAGTGGGAGGGCATGCCCTCAAAAGATCTCTCATGTGACCTGCCAAGATAGCCTCATGTTCTATTGTCATCTCTCTCCTTCTAGGTGACCTTTCTCTTTCCCTCACCTTCAGCTGATCAACCTCCTGCCTAGGACCTAGATGAGCAAGGACCTCCTCAAGCAAATGACACAACTGAGTTCCCTCCGGCTGACCTTGATTTTCTGGATTCTCACCCCTGCTTTCCTGAGCACTCTCACAAGGGCTAGGTGGAGGACTACCGCTACCACCTCCTCCCTGTCCCCTACCTCAACCTCGACCTCAACCTCGACCTCTAGGCATCTTCCTACACTATACCACCAAAGGATAAATCTAAGGTTGCTAGGCGAGGATGACAAAAGAGAAAACATACTCTACAGAATCTAAGCAACTAGGACAACATAACGGGCTTATACACACCCAGAGTACCCAGTGTTTAAACCCTGCTTTGATACCATATGTAACGCCCTGCCATGAACACCTTAGAGAATAACACATCTATGCTATACAAAACAGGATAATTTTTTTTTTTAAAATGAATAAGATAACAAAGTAATGTTTGACATATCTATACACATCATTAAACTAACAACTTGTCCTCTAAGTTTCCATGGTTGCATTACTAACAAATCGATTAACAAACTCTAACATACATCATGAATTAACTAATATTGATAATTCACTTTAAATCTATTTCATTAAATGACTAAACATATACATTTCCATATCTTGACATCATATAAGTAATCAACATGATCATCTATATAGAATTACATGTGCATATAAAAATTGCTATACATATGAGTACATCATTTCATTTTACATGCTATCACCTCTTGATTACCTCTGAATACATACATTACGATTTGACTGATACTCAAGACTAGTACATGAGCATAAATCACTGCCTCCATAACTAGTACAAGATCTGATGTCTGATACACAAGATACATCCTCTTCGCACATGAACAATGGCAAGGAAAAAAAAACCAATGGAGATAAAGCACATCCAACCGACCATGTGGAACCCTAAGGTCCACCCCCTGTACTAGGAATTAACATAAGGTCCCACTACAACAGACAGTAAGGTAGACAGGAGACTATATGGAACAAGGACTACACATGACTCCAACAACATAGGTCAATATCTCAAGCAAGACAACAATACTTCCAGAGGCACATAATGAATGGGGAGAGTACAACTAGGGAGTGCTAGACTACAGTAGGGAGAAGTGTCATCACATGGCTTGTCATGGGTTGTCTTGGTAAGCCTTCCTAGGCCCTGGCCCCCATCTTGGGTTGTCCTGGTAGACTTTGCTAACTCCTGAACCCCATACAAAGCTCATGTGGAATCAACATACCTTTCATGAGGACAAGGTAGTTGATCTTTCCATTCTAGGCCTTCTCATCTCATCTCAAGCCTGAATGAGCACTTGAGCCATGAGTGAGGCATCCACTTATCTTTGTTTAGTGTGATTAACTACCCAACCCCCTAATTCATTAATTAAATTATCACTGAGTTAACAACTTTCAATGGGTTATCCTGACAGCCACTTTGGGCACCGAACCCACATTGAAAGCCACTCCCCTACCTACACCTAGAAACCCTAACTATCAAGCAAGGGCATATAACATCATAATAATAAGTATACATGATCTTTGCAAGGAATTAACCCTCTTGCATTAAACATAATCATAAGAATGTAACTCAGTAATCCATTGCCCATGACAATAGAACTCCATTACGGTTCCCGAAGTCTACCCATTCCAAAATCTAACTCAAAACCCATTACAAGATAAATACATTTAAATGGACAACAATTCAACCACAAGGGAAATATTACCTCCTCAAGATACATTCATAACTCAGATCATGCATCATTCACATTATCTTTTACCTCATACATGACTAGAGGCAACATGCTCTTAAAACATCATAAATCCAAAACACATAACAACACTATACCTAAAAACAAATCATATTATCCTATGCCTCTGGAATGACACCCTAACAACTTGCACAATGAACCCCATTACAACCAACAATCCCATTAAGCAATACCACTCACAACAAACCAATTTTCCCAAATGATTTACTCATAACTCCTATCTCAATACAATGTTAATAAACCCAATATTTTGATCATATAAACTTCGATAACTATATTTAATTAAATCAAGTGACCAATACAATTATTTTTTAAATAATAATTATAATAATAATAATAACAATAATAAATAATAATAATAAATACCATGGATCTTTGGATAGTAAATACTTTTCTTCGAAAAACAAGTAAATATTTGTTTTTATTTCCTTAAACAACATTTACTATTACTAAAAAAAAATTGTCAAATGAATAACTTTCCGTAATAATGTTTTAGTAATTTTATTTCCTAATTTCATTACATTTTTGGACATTTATTATGAGGCTATACAATTGAAAGTGAAAAATAGTCCATAGGGATATACTTTACACTTATTTCCTACTGTGAATATATTAATATAGATTACACGCACCAAGGATTAAGGAATGATATAGGAGATGACTTGTGAATGAGAATGCAAATAGGGCATGGGAAGGCTTTGTGAGTCCGTACTCACAAAGGCAATTTAATTTAAATTAACTAAGTTTTAGATTCTAATTGTCATGCCCACATTTCCCATGTGGTGACGACACGCATCACACATGTCATGTCCACATTTGTCATGTGGTCGTGACATGAAATATCAAAAAAAATTCCACGCTTCCCTAGAAACCCCCTCGCACGTGTAAGCATGCTCGATGGCATACACTCAAGGCATAAACAAAACAGTTGAATGCAGGTTAATGCGTTCACGTGCACATACCAATCGCAATGAAGGCCAACTAGGGGGTCATCGCGATGCGGTTAACGTCGCCAATAGGGTTAGGATCAATGACCGAAACCCTGAGTTAACCTAAGTGAATGCAGGGATTCTGACGTAAGTCAAAATCAATAACCAAAATCAAATACAAGAGAGGATGATAAAATACCAAAATCAAATGACAATACTCGGCAAAAACAATATTATAATCCCAAAACAGGGTTAAACTTCACTAACCTAACTCAACCCTAAATTCTAAAAAAATATGGCAGCATAATGCCTCACGAGCATGAGTAGGGTTTATTGTACTAAAACTAATTTGATCAAGAGGTTTACTGATTTGGATTAATAAATTTCTTACATCTCACTAGTTGCATTGGTAACACAGTTGATTAAGTTAATGGAACATTTTTCAACAAAGTCCGATCAATCTGTTCTCCTTCACGTTTTCTATAATTTAAAACTTTTTCAACAAAGCTCGATCAATCTATTCTCCTTCACGTTTTCTATAATTTAAATTATTTTTCAACAAAGCTCGATCAATTTGAGTTATCTCTGCATCCTTTACATTATTCCTAATTTCTTGGTAGATCAGATCTCAGAAATGGATTTACTAAATTCTTTTAACTAGGTTTGCTAGGTTTCCGAACTGGGTTTAAATCAACGTCTAAATTTTTATTTCGTTAATTAAGTTGCCTCAACATGATTAAAAGAATATTAAATTTTAATTAATAACGTTGTGGTTTACATCTTCTATCATGGAGTTAGATTTTCTAACCCAATTGTTAAAAATAACTATCTCTCAATATTTTAATTGTATTAAATTATTTCCACCTTGCGCCAATTTTCTTCCAACAATAAAATATAATTTTCTTTATGGGCAAAATATCCTAACCCTATTTTACTCATTTTCTCCTCTTTGTTTTTCACTTTTATCTTTCTTTCTCTTTTTTTTTCCTCATTTTCTCATTCTTTGTTTTCTTGGTTTGAGTTGTGTTGCAGGTTGAAATGGCCACATATGAAATGCATATGATGGCTTCAAATAAATAAATAAATAAATATATATGTATACACATAATTTTATTGTGTTTATAACTGGGTTTTTCTTTTATTAAAAATATGTATTTATATTTCTTTGTATTTTCATTTGTGAAATTGTTAAAACCCTAGATATATTTTTGTTTTGTTTTGTTGAGGCAGGTCTGTGAGGGAATGGTGGTCGTAGTGGTGGCAGAGTAGCGGTGAAGGTATTGGTGACCGCTATGGCAGAGGACGAGCAGAGGTCGCTGAGAGGGGAGTGGAGGTGACTGGTGCAGGGGCGGAGGTGGTAGGAGGAGTGACGGACGGGAGGTAACGAGGGTAGCGGGCACTGTGGGAAGCAGCGAACGCTACAAGGGGAGGCCGCGGGGGTTTAGATATGGGGGAGTGTGGGGAGGGGGAAGGAGCCCCCACCCACATCCCATGTAATGGGGTGTGGGTGGGGGCTCCGCCCCCCTCCCCACACCCAACACACAACAAAACAGCAGTGGGAGGGTTCAAACCCCCCCCCCCACCATATTCTATATTGTAACCTCTGTAAATTAAACCGCGACTGCAAACAGAACGCAGTCCATCCAATACTTAGCAATAAAATTTTTATTTTGTTTTATTCGTATTAAGTTTCATTTAATATATATATATATATAGATGTATATACACAACACTCATAATTTTTAGTTTAAATTCACAGTTTAATAAATTTTAAATATATACAATATATATATGTATATTTAATACAGTCGGTTAATTTTATTTAGCAGAAATAATGAGAAAATAATTTATATTTAAATTCATATAATGCACACATTCATATACACATAACATAATTAAAATTTTCTTTCTTTCTATTCACATACAATTTTTTTTTTTTTTTCCAAGCACATTCAAATTTTCTATTTTAAACAATTATGTACAAAGATATATATATCTATCTTCTTTTGTCAATTTTTTTTTTTCTATAAGGCAAGAACTCAAATTTTTTTTAAAACAAATTATATTCTTTGCAAAATTAATATTCACATTTTTGTAAAGGAAGAAACAAATACAATAAATAAACACTTCTAATACACAACAACAACTAATATTCTTTTTCATGGAACTAATTGCAAATTTTCTTGTTATCTCAAAATTAAATCACAACTCTTCTATTTGACAAATTCTTAAAATTTACATACAAATGAATTGACTTATAAAACAAATTTTCTTCTTCAACTTTTTTGAAGGATAGGAATTAAATCAACAAACTCTAACTTTCAATACAATGAAAATGGCTTACACACTACTTAAGAAAATATAATTTTACAACAAAAGAGAGAACCAAGTTCTCATCTTTGACAACTAACAAATGGTAAAGTCTCCTAAGTAGGACAAGCTCTCTCTCAAGAGCTTAAAGAGTAAAGGAAAATAAAATGTTAACTCCAAGAACAAGGAGTTTCTCCAACTTCACACTTAGCTCCAATGAAGCTACATATCACAACAAGGGGAAAGAAAACCACACATCTTGCTCTCCTCCCTACCGTAGACCCGCAAGAGGGTCACCCCTGAGCTAGGGAGGTCATCCACACACTTGGAAACTCATTCCACTTCACAACAAGGCATACAAACATCCAAACACAATTTTACACCCATGGATAATCACAACACAAGAACTCAACCAAGGCAAGTTCAAGGGGGTAGGGGAGTGGACACACTCAACTCAAAAGTGCCACTCCTACAAGTATCCCAATACAAATTCCTCTTATGGCCTCAAGCCAACACATTTAACACAATTTCTAAAAGCTTCCACATTTTGGCTCTCAAGCCATGTCTCATATTGCTCAAAATCACATATATTGCCCTCAAGGCTTACAACACCACAAAAATAAGGTAATGACCCTGAGGAGGATCACTCCTCCCCTACCCCACACTTGTTGAGCATCTTCTCCCAAGTGGGAGAGGCTCTTACAACACCCTACAAATTTTCCCCACAATAACAATAAAACTCAAGAAAATAAATCTCACACATATGCATCATGCAAGCAAATAAAAATACAAGGGGAAGGCCTTAGCCTTGAAACCAACCTTTAAAAGCCCAATTATGGAAGAAGGTTGATGTAGATCTTCTTCAAATTCTCCTCCAACATAAGCCACAAAACTCTCTCTATCTTTTTCCCCAAAGTAAAATTCAAAACAATTAAAATTTTTCAAAAATTCAACAACCCATAACCTTCTCCAAGTGGGATTAAAATAAGCTCAACCCATGAGCTTAGAGGAATGGGGAGGTGACACTTGTCACCTCCACACTCTTACTCCCCACTAAAAGCAAGACCCATAGGATGGGTGTTGACACATGTCACTCACCCATCCCCAAGTCTCCCTCACCCCCTTCCACTTGTCCTCTCTCAAACATGTGGGAGAGAAAAGTGGAGCTTAAGAGGGAATGGGTGACACATGTGTCCCCTTCCTTTCCTCCTAAGAGGGACCACATAACTCCAAGGTACCCTCACAAATTGTGAGAGAGACTTGGAGTCAAGTCCTCCACAATTGGTGGGTCTTGGAGACATCTCCAACCTTGGGAAGTGAAAAGGGATGGGGTTGAGTGTTGGGACCACTCATCCTCTCCCTCCCATGCCTCCAATTTCGTCACTTAACTTCAGGGTGAAGTTAATGTGACCATATGGAGGTTTATCAAGGGTTACCCAAGTCAAAAAGGTCCCTAGACCCAAGGGTTACAACCCAGGGTCAAGGTTAGCCTGGTTTGAGCACCCAGGGTCAAGTTAAAACACATGAAAAGGGGCTCCAAATTTAAAATTTAAAAAATAAAATTCAAAGACAAAATTACAACACAAATTATAATTCAAATTAAAAGAGGGGTAGACTTAGCCCGATTAACATCATGAAATCAACATTACATAATTTCATCATACACAGAGTTGATCTTGGTTCCTCATGGAACTAGATCGGCTTCACAAGGGATTACAACATCGTGTGTGGACTGATCTCTAATTTCTATGGTTTATTAGAAATACATGCGCACTCAACTGCAAAGTTAATCCCACATATATATAATAGCCGAAGCAAATTAAAATATTCACTAGCATAAAATATCACAAGTTCACATAAGCATAAAGGAATTCATATTACAATTAGATCCTAAATACTGCATTTCAAACATCCATTCCCAAGATTGAATCACAAAACAATTTTCTATCTAGCATCACCCAATTAGTTTTCCCATAACATCATTATATAAGGCATCTATCTAACATCACCCAATTAGTTTTCCCATAACATCATAAAGTCTAATAGTTCAGGAATTCGAGATCAACAGTCCCACAAGTCTAAATGTATCAGCAATAGTAAATTAAATAGTCAATGTATGGGAATGAAAAAGGTAGGCCTCACATCCTCCCCCCCTAAGACTGTACTTCCTCCTGGAAGTCGTCAAAGAGGTGAGGATAAAGAACCCTCAATCTCGCTGCATCCTCCCATGTCACCGTGACCTCGTTGTACATGTCCCACTGGACTCTAACCTGGTCTAGCTCTTGACCTCGAAGGCCTAGCATCTAACGAGCCAATATGTGAATTGGCTCCAAAGCCAGTTGACCGTCTACCTCTACCTGAAGAGCACTCCAATCCAATACGTGAGATAAGTCAGATATGTAACGTCATAAAACTGAAACATGAAAGACATTGTGGATACGCAACAGGCTGGGTGGCAAGGCTAGATGATAGGCTATAGGTCCTATCCACTCCAAGATCTCAAAAGGTCCTACAAACTGAGGTGCGAGCTTAGAGCCCTTTCCGTAATGGATTGGACTCTTGTGCGGTCGCACTCTCAAAAATACTCTGTCACCCACTGAGAAGCTCCAATCAGTTCTCTTAGCATCGACATACTTCTTCTGTCTATCTTGTGCCTCTTAAAGTCTCTGTCTAATCAGTGTGACCTACTGCTCCATATCTTGAACTATTTCTGGAGCAATGGCAACCTTGTCCTCTATCCGATCCCAACTCAATGGTGTCTTGCATGGTCTACCGTATAAAGCCTAAAAAGGAGGCATACCCAATGAGCTGTGATGCCCATTATTGTAGGCAAACTCAACCAGATACAGATACTCCTCCCATCTAGACTGATGGTCCATAACATACATACGAAGCATGTCCTCCAACATTTGATTAACTCTCTTTGTCTATCCGTCAGTCTTAGGATGGTAAGTTGAACTATAGTTGAGCTGGGTGCCCAACGCCTTCTGTAAGGCTCTCCAAAAAGCTGAAGCGAATACTAAGTCTCTGTCAAAAATGATACGGTGAGGTACTCCATGTAATCTAACAATTTGATCTAAGAACACTCTCGTCATAGATGGTGCATTGTACGTCGTGCGTACAGGTGAGAAATGTGCCACCTTGGTCAACTTGTCAATTATCACCATGATGGCATCATGGCGGCGTGATGACATAGGAAGACCAACAATAAAGTCCATGGAAATGGTGTCCATTTCCACGCAGGTATTTTGTGAGGGTATAACAGTCCTGCTGGATGCTAATGCTCAGCCTTGACCCTCTGGAACTCAAGGCAACGAGCAACATATTCTGTAATGTCTCATCTCATACCTACCCAATGGTATAACTGTCGTAAATCAGCATGCATCTTCTTCACCCCTGGGTGTGCTACATAAGGTGCTCTATGAGCCTCTGAAAGAATCACTGCACGAAGATCTCCCACACGGGGTACATAGATGCGCTGACGATGTCTAAGCAAACCATCTAGCTCAAGGGAATATCCTGCAAATCTGCCCTTAAGGGCCTTCTATTTCTGGATCTCCTGCTGCACCTCAAGAAACCACTCGTCCTCAGGCAGATGCTATAAGATACACTCTCTCAAGTCCACACTCAATGTCAAGGTCAGGATCTCGTGGTGCCTTCGACTCAAGGTGTCAGCGACCACGTTCTCCTTCCCTTTGATGTAGTGGACATCAAAGTCATACTCACATAAGAACTCCATCCAACGCCGCTGGCGGGTGTTTAAATTTAGCTGTGTGAAAATGTATTACAAGCTATGGTGATCTGAATGGAGCTCAAAGCGTCGACCCAAAAGGAAGTGTCTCCAATAAACAAGAGTATGTATAACTGCTGCGAGCTTTAAATCGTGAGTAGGGTAGTTCAGCTCATGTGTCTTGAGCTTACGTGATTCATATGCAATCGCTCTACCACCCTGCATAAGCACGGCTCCCAAACCCTCTAGTGATGCATCTGTGCAAACAACAAAATCCTCTATAGGATCTGGAACCGCTAATATGGGAGTGCTGGTAAGATGCTCCTTGAGGACCCCAAAGACCCTCTCACACTGTTCAGTCTAAGTGAAACTCTTCCCTTTCTGCTGAAGGGAAGTGATGGAATGTGCTATCCTAGAAAAGCCCTATATGAATCTACGGTAATAACTAGCTAATCCCATGAAACTCCTGACCTCTGTTACACTGGTGGGTGCTGGCCAATCCTGAATAGCTCTGATCTTCAATGGATCTACGGAGATGCCATCACCTAATAGGATGTGTCCCAAATACTGCACCTCTGTCCTGAAGAAGGCACACTTCGCCAAGTTACCATAAAGTTGCTGCTCTCGCAAGCACTACAAAACCTGACGTAAATGATCCACATGCTCCTCTTCAATCCGCAAATAGATCAAAATCTCATCGAGAAAGATGATCACGAACCGATCCAAGTAAGTGCGGAACACTCCGTTCATGAGACTCATGAACACTACAGGGGTGTTTGTCAAACTGAAGGGTACCACTGTGAACTCGTAATGGCCATATCTGGTTTGAAAAGTAGTCTTATGAATATCTACCTCTGTGATGCACAATTGGTGATACCCAGATTTCAGATCAATTTTTGAGAACACTCTGGCTCCCTGCATCTAGTCAAAAAGATCATCAATCCTAGGCAGAGGATAATGGTTCTTCACTGTCACCTTGTTCAACTGCCTATAATCCATGCACAAGTGAAGAGACCCATCCTTCTTCTTCACGAAGATAACCGGTGCACCCCATGGTGAAACGCTAGGTCAGATGTGCCCCTTCTCAAGTAACTCCTCTAACTGTAGTTTGAGCTCTGTAAGCTCATGTGTAGTCATCCTGTAGGGTGCACGAGACACTGGCTCAGCACCTGGCACAAGATCGATGTGGAAATCTACCTCTCTGCATGGAGGCATACCTAGTAATTCTGGCAGAAACACGTCGGCAAAATCGCTTAAGATAGGGTGGTCATCCAAAGAAGCCTCAGGCTCATCCTCTGACCTGTCACTGACCATGAAAAACTGACATCCCTTCTGCATGCAGCGCTTAAGCTGCTGGGCAAATATCATATGAACAGTTGTGGGCTTCTGAATGCCCACTATCTCAACCGGTGAACCATGATCGTCTAAGCAGCTAATCACCCTTCGGTGACAATCTAGCTTGGCTCTATGAGCCGCAAGCCAATCCATTCCCAAAACTACACAGTAGGATCCTAATGGCATAACTCTAAGGTCACATGATGTAGTGAAGGAACCCAAAGAAATCTCACAATCATGAACCAAGGTATCTACTAACATCCTGGCCCCAGAGGCCAACTCAACCTCCCACCTAATGTCCTGCCTAGAAGCCAACAGCCTGCAATGTTCTACTAACGATGAAGACAGAAAAGAATCAATAGCTCTAGAGTCAAAAAGAATAGAGATTGGGGCATCCCCAATCATACCTGCTGTCTTAATAACTAAGGCATGGAATTCAGCCTGGCGGTTGTCAACCACTACAAACATGCGGTGGGACTTGCCCACATCACCTACAGTCTACTCTGACCCTCTAAAACGGGGTTGTCCCCCTGTTGTGTAACCCTGTGGACACTCTCTGGCCAAATGCCCTGCCCCACCACATACATAACACAGGCCCCTAGCCTGTAACTACCCTAACTAAGTCCTACCTGACTGTTGTTGTCCAGTCCGTCCTATGGACCCCTGTAAACCTCTATATGACTGCTGTGACCTCGCAGGTCTCGCAGATGATCCCTGATATCTTTGATCTCTACGCGGGCCCTGCTATTGCCAACCACGGTTCTGTTCTCCCTGAGCCCTCTGCTAGGGTCTAGACCTCTGCTGATGCTACTGCTGCTGCTATGGAGGCCTAGGACGTAATGATGAAGAATTAAATCCTCCTCTTTGTGGTGTTGATTGTGGTCTACGAAAGTTCTGCTGCTGCTAGTGGTTACGGTCCTAAAACTGCGGATGTGAATTCTACCCTCATCCCTGAATCTCCTCTACAATATAAGCCTTCTCGACAGCCTCACTCATAGTCTGGGGGTCTGCCATATGCATTGGTCTTGCTATCCCATGATTCAATCCTCTGATGAATTTGTACACTAGGAGTTTCTCATCGTGGAGATACTCTGTGTAACATGAAAGCTTAATAAATCGGCTCTCATACTGTGCAACCATGAGTCCTCTCTGCTATAAGTCGTGGAACTCATCTATCCAGTGCTGTCTATAATGATCTGACAAGTAACGTGCATTAAAGCGATCTATGAATGTGTCCCACATGAGTGTGTCTAATGATAACCGACGCTTACACTCCTCAGTGTGCCACCAAGTAGCTACTACCTCTCTCAGGAAGTGTACTACCACGCACACTTTCGTGTTGCTCCCATAAGGTCACAACGCAAAACACCTATCTAAACTGATGAGCCCAGCCTCAGCCTCGGCTCCCTCTGTAGCTCCTACGAAGGTAGGTGGATTAAGCCTAAGTAGGTCTCTGATGGGATCTCCTCTATCTCTAAGTCCTATAATCGGTTCATCCATACCATACTCATAAGGTCCATGATGTACCTTCTCTACCCTCACAGTCTCATCTCGTCTCGGATGTCTCAGAGGACTCCTAATCCGTGCTCTATAAGCTGACCCTAACTCCTCCACTGTAGTATCAGGTATCTCTACAAAAGGCTCCACACGTAGCACCTCTCGTAGATTGTCACGGGGCTTAGCTCGCGACTCAGCACGCGGCTCCTCACATGGCTCCTCTCACGGAACATCGCGAGGCTCATCACGTGGTGCTGGTATAACTGGTGGTAGCCTCTCTAACACAGCCTGTAATGTCTATAAAATTTGAGGACCTATATCCAGTACTGGTGGTGCCTATGGTACTGGCTGATCTGCTATGGCTACGGGTGCATGTCCCTTTGTAGAGGAATCACTATGCACCTCAACAGACGCAGTGTTATGCGATCATGCTCGTCGAACATGTCAGGAAGGCATCCTACAAAATAAGGTAGGCACTAATTAATCAAAGTTGGAGAATAAATAACGTGCCCAAATACACCCAATGTTTAAACTTGGGCTCTGATACCAAATGTCATGCCCACATTTCCCATGCGGTCACGACACGCATCACATGTGTCATGTCCACATTTGTCATGTGGTCATGACACGAAATATAAAAAAAAAATTCCACGCTTCCCTAGAAACCCCCTCACACATGTAAGCATGCTCGGTGGCATATGCTTAAGGTGTAAATAAAATAGTTGAATGCGGGTTAATGCATTCACGTGTGCATACCAATCACAATGAAGGCCAACTAGGGGGTCATTGCGACGCGGTTAACATCGCCAATAGGGTTGGGATCAACAACCGAAACCCTAAGTCAACGTAAGTGAATGAAGGGATTCTGACGTAAGTCAAAATCAATAGCCAAAATCAAATGCAAGAGAGGATGATAAAATACCAAAATCAAATGATAATACTCGGCGAAAATAATATTATAATCCCAAAACAAGGTTAAACTTCACTAACCCAACTCAAGCCTAAATTCTGGAAAAATCCAACAGCATAATGCCTTACGGGCGTGAGTAGGGTTTATTGTACTAAAACTAATTTGATCAAGAGCTTTACTGATTTAGATTAATAAATTTCTTACATCTCACTAGTTGCATTGTTAACACAGTTGATTAAGTTAATGGAACATTTTTCAACAAAGTCCGATCAATCTATTCTCCTTCACATTTTCTATAATTTAAAACTTCTTCAACAAATCTCGATCAATCTGTTCTCCTTCACATTTTCTATAATTTAAATTATTTTTCAACAAAGAACGATCAATTTGAATTATCTCTGCATCCTTTACATTATTCCTAATTTCTTGGTAGATCAGATCTCAGAAATGGATTTACTAACTTCTTTTAACTAGGTTTGCTAGGTTTCGGAACTGGGTTTAAATCAACGTCTAAATTTTTATTTCGTTAATTAAGTTGCCTCAACATGATTAATAGAATATTAAATTTTAATTAATAACGTTGTGGTTTACATCTTCTATCACGGAGTTAGATTTTCTAACCCAATTGTTAAAAATAACTACCTCTCAATATTTTAATTGTATTAAATTATTTCCACCTTACCCCAATTTTCTTCCAACAATAAAATTGTTAAAACAACTTTTAAATACTTCAATTATAAGCACTGATATGTGAAGGTAGCTAAAGACAAATATCAAATAGGATAGCTATGGTGAGAACAACCTGACAACTTTTACAACAGGTTGGATAACTGATTGAGAAGTGCAAGTTTCTTATGATCTCAGTGCTGGTGGTAGCTGTATATATGATGACACATTTTTAAACAGATATGCATTTCTCTCTGAAATCTAATTCTATATATGCAAGTGTGTAAATGCTATGTAGCATTGATTCTATTTAAGTGACTGCAATTCAGAGTTGGAGAAGAAACCAGTGGAAGCATAGACAGGACTGGGACGATTTCCAGATACTACCATGCTCACCTATTCAACATCAATGGACTGTGGACAAAATGGATTTGCTATTAAGACTTTAAACTACTTTCAAAGAAAAGCGATTGGTAGTTTTTTTTAAAAACCAGACTCAAAATGAGAACAGTTTGATAAACGCCTCTGAAGATGTCATCTGATGGAATTTAATGATTGTAGGATATGTTCAGAATGGATTTTTGTTTAAAGGCCTTTAAAATCTTTCAAGCAAAAGTGATTGGTTGAAAAACTAATCTCTGCAACCTTTCGATAACTGCGCGATCAGGCAGGTTAGTTGCTTGAGAGCTGTACTTACTTCAATCACATTCAGAATCCTTATTTCATTACGCTACAAAGATCATTATATGTGCATGGTTGACCATCGTGTCAGTGCTGGAAAACCAAGAGACACCCTAAACTCTGTCATTGAGATACCTGTTAAATCTATGTCGGTTGTATCGCTGTGTGTTCTTGGTGCATGTCAATCACATATGAATATAGGCTTAGGAGTATTTACAACGACGTAGCTTTTTGGTTTGGATCCTAAAATGTTACACAAATTCCATTCTTCTCTCAAACATCTAAGTAGAAGTGGGTAGGTGTGGTGAGGTTAAAACAATGATGGAGATAGACGAAAGATAGAGGGAAGTTGTCAAATTTTGTAGTTGCAATCACTCTACTAAACCAGAAATAAGAAATGGAATGCAATGATTGCAGTCTATGCGCAAACGGGTCTCTAGAAAGGCCTTAGAAACATTTAAGCAAATGCAATATGAAAGAATAAAGCTAGCTCTGAAACTTTCAGACGGATGCAATCAGAAGGCAAAAGCAAATGTAATCAACAGGTCTGAAGACAAATTCATTCAATCAAAGATAATCATGGAAGATGATAATGGAACTTGGATCCCGACGGATTGATGTTGCCCTAGAGCCCCCACTTGCAGCTACCGCCTTCCTCCAAGAGCATCTCGCTAATCCTCCAGATCCCTTTCTCCTTTCTCCTCTTTTAATTTAACCACCAGAACCTTAATTTTCCATTCTCCACCTTTTTTGGGAGGCATGGCTCATGATCCAATGCCCCAACAAAGCGACAACCATATATTCATTTACATTTTTC
Source organism: Cunninghamia lanceolata (assembly GCA_027924645.1). Classification (NCBI taxonomy): domain Eukaryota; kingdom Viridiplantae; phylum Streptophyta; class Pinopsida; order Cupressales; family Cupressaceae; genus Cunninghamia; species Cunninghamia lanceolata. The sequence continues at coordinate 4,331,353 of BSBN01000408.1, read as the reverse complement.
ATTAAAATATTATTTTTATTATTTTAATGTTACCTATGAATTTATTTTATCATAATTTATAATTGTTTATATATATATATATATATTTATTTATGTATTTTATTTTCATTTTAAATTTTATCAATTTACAACCAATTAAATTGTTTATAAACAACTTGTAATTTATTATTTTATTTAATCATTTATCAAATTTATTTACTTTCATGTTAATTTTACCAATTATGAAACAATTAAATTGTTTATAATTATTAAACAACACATAATTTCCCCTTATAAATATTTATTTAACTTTAGCTTGAGATTAACTTTGTTTTAATGAAGCACTAACCAGGGCTTATATCAAACATTTCTAATTGGATAAACGCAACCTATAGAATGATACTTGAACTCCATGCAAGACCACAAGACGTGACTCCAAAAATGATGACAACAACAGGGACAAATAGTCCAATTAATAGTAACGACTGGATGCGATACTAGATACTCATCCTCTTTGGGGATGTTGACTGAGTAGGGAACCTTATGCTAACTCCGTTCAACAATTCCATTGGTTAAGGAATGCTCAAACTTGTTAATTCAGGTGGAGTCGATACCTGATACCTACAACCTGTAGCAAACAACAGGGTTGAACATGTATATATGTAAACATGCAGTCATACACAGAGTGAACAGAAGTCGCAGTGTAGCAGGGTACTCACGTATGAGTAATGCGACATTGTTTCGTTCACATAAACACATCAACAAGTAACTACATTTCAGATAATCTTCCATTGCTTGTCAACAGGATAAAATAATCAATTACATAACAATCTAATACAACAATTACCAGTAACACATCATAAACATAATCAGATAACACATAGAACTCGGAATTAAATTGATCCATAACATCTAATACATCCAACAAGCTGTGAAAGCATGAAATACCAGTAATTAAACATCATCAAATGTCATCATAGTGGTAGGTCTATAATCAACTAACATCATAACAGAGAATTCATCAAAAAACATAATGTCATAATGTCTAGTCCTACTGGGGTAGCTATCAGTCCGACAAAAGCAAGGTTAGGGGCACTACAATATATATATATATATATAGTGTGTGTGTGTGTGTGTGTGTGTAATATGTGTGTATAATACACACACACACACACACACACACACACACACACATATATATACATATACATTTACGAGTTATGATGCCTCCAAATACACTATCATATGTCAAAGAATTCTAACATATATATGATTATATTCTCACATATGTAAATAACCTTGATTTATATAAATCACATAATATGTAAATCACCCCATGTGTTATATATGGCCAATAACACCAGTGAATGACCTTTGAGCTTGCTCAAAGAAGTGGAAATCAACATTGAGGGAGTTCACTTTAGAAATGACTTTGAAGTCACATATATGGTAGATGAAAAAGGAATCATGCATTGCTAGGCAAGCCTTATTATTTTTAGGATAAGGCCAAAATGAGATTCCATCAATGTACCATGAGTTTTTAGAATGAAGAACAACATGTCATCATTCCATTTGATCACATACATGGGCACTATATGTAGAAATTATGCATATCAAAGAGAAAGACCTTGAAAATATCTAGAAAATAACTACAAGCACATTACACATTGAATCAAGTTTTGAGGGTATCATATAATGGGATAGCATGTTTGAAGGTAATTCAAGTGGAATTTTATCTTGAAAGTGATTATGAATTATGAGGAAAGGAATAAACCAATGTTTAGCACATTACACAATGTGCACTTGCATCACATATGGATTATATGTCACCATCTCATGTTGTGAAGTTCACATGCATTCCCAAGAAGAAATGCACCAATGTTGAACCTAATATGAAGAAAGGAATCATGCATTGCTAGGTGGGTCTTATTGTTTTTAGGATAAGGCAAAAATCAGATTCCATCAATGTACCTTGTGTTATATATGGCCTTTTTATATATGGTAGATGAAAAAGGAATCATACATGTATGACAAGTGTAAAAGTTTAAAAAGGATGCTTAACAATTGTTGGACCAAGTGATTGAATGAGATGTTTTACCATGGAATATCATAATTGCACCTTATAGAACACATGGATATTCTCATGAGGCATTGACATTGTTTCACCAAATGTAATGAACATGTGACTAATCTAATCAATTCACATTTTCCAGCATTCTTTCAATGTGTGCATCTACAATATAGAAAGCAATTTTTTGTTAGATGATGTAGTTGCAAACTCCTTGGTATATATGTATATAGGATTTGGAATCATGCATAAGGCATGAGCATTGTTTCACAAATTTCCTACAAAATATGTAACTTCTCAAGCAATGCAATGATTGTAGGATATGCAAAAAAATTGTTCTTGTTAAGGTCTCATGAAATGTAATGATTGTAAGATATGAGCAAAAGGAGTTTTTTGAAAAGGCTTTCTCTTTATCTTTGGTAGTTGATTTCTTTCCCTCTCCATTAACTAGCTTCACCATATCTTCTTGCATGTTGTAATGCTACACATTTTACTCAATGTATATCTACATTTACAAGTTATGATGCCTCCAAATACACTGTCATATATCAAAGAATCATAACATATATTGGATTATATTCTCACATAATATGTAAATAACCTTGATCTACCTGAAAAATAAATATAACATAATTTACAAATGACCTTTATCGTGCACTTGGATAGATGGTTCCCTAATGTTTATAGGATAATTTGGTGTGATTTGGCTTCCCTTGTTACGAAGTACTATTCTAATGCCTTTGGAACTTGTGCCTTGTCATCTGTTGACTTTTGTTTGGGATCTGCTATTGTTATTAACGACAATGTTTAATAATGCCATTGAGGAATTTCTAATGGGATTTTGTATTGGCATCTATACTTTTGCCTATGGATGTATATGTTGTGATTTTACATACTAGACCTTTCAATGTTACCATTACACTACTTTTTAATATATGTACAAATGTGTTTATTGTACTTGGATTAGTATTATGGATTATTGTTAGTTATTGCATCTTTATTATTATGGTTGATGATTCATGTATGTTGTGATGCCACATTGGGTGTTTATGCTTTGCTTCAGCTATTATATCTATGGTACAATAATGTCTGATGTTTGACCTGAGTGTGTAGGTACAAGATTATTCCCCAATGGTAGTTATAATGAGACATTTGTATTGGGTAAAATCTATGTATTAACCTTTGTCTCACTAGATTTGAGTATGAGATGGATCTTGTATATCCTTGTGTAAACCTAGATCTGAGTCAGTAGCGATTTAGGAATCCACATGTTGTGAAATCCTATAAAGTGTGTGAAAGTCCTTTGCATGTGTTTAATTTTATTCTAGCATGTTGCATTTATAACTATCTTGAAATGTGTGTTTACCATGTTTGAGGAAAATTATATTTAATTATGCTTTAGTGGTAAGAATCTATGGCATCTTATTATTGTTTGTGAAGAGAAAACTATAGTGAAATTAATTGCCTTATGGAATTAAAATAAATTGCATAAGGAAAAAAGATTTGTGTTATAAAGGAAAAGTAATTTAATTTAATGTCTAAGGTAATTATTAATAACGGTTTAGTTTCAATACATAAGCTTTATTTCTTAATGGTTGGGAACTATAATTGAGAACTATTTAGTTTTTTAAAAAAGGCATTTTTATAATATCCAGTTGTGGTGCAACAGAAGGAAAAAAGAAAAAGGGTTGAGGGAATGATGGATAACAAACAAAAGAAGGGGCTTTTCTCATACACTTTTTGTATTTTGGAAAAACCTTCTCTTCTCTCTCTCTCAAAAAAAAAAATCATGTTGTTGGAAAGAAAGATTGAATAAAATGTTTGGTGTGGGTGTTGCTTGGATTGAGATTGTGTTCTTGTGGCAAGAAGTGTTGTTAGTGTGATAGCTACAAAGAAGAATTATTTTCTATTGCCTTGAGTTCTTGATTGGAGGTATTTTCCCCCTTTGTATGTTTAATTAAAATTTTGAATTTTGAATGGAAATCCTCCATTGCCATGCCCACAATAGGTGGAGCATATGGCCTAGTTGTAGGAAACTTTTGGATTAAAATCTATGTTTGTTTAAGAATTGAATTGTGTTATATTTTTATTTTAAAATTTTGAAATGTCCAAAATAGAGCGATTACTATAGAATTTTTTCCTGGAATCCTCACTTCCCAATTTATTAAAGATTATTGATGTTATGTAGATTGTGCATAGAAGGGTAGTTTTATTTTTTTGCAAATTCCTTTCAAATCAAAAAGTAGGAAAAAATTCAAGGTTGCATGTAACCCCATTAATGGAGGTGAGAAAGTTTTATGGTTTTGCATGTCTTGAAGAAAATTGTAAGAATTGTATTTTAAGTTTCATACAAGTACAAGTGATTTATTTTATGGAATGAATGGTCTCCATTATTAAATGAAATTTTGCATCTTTTATCATTATGGTATGAAATTATGCATTGATTTTCATGCCACACCCAAATCATATATTTGGAGTGCTAAGATTTTAGGATGAAGGTATAGGATAGGAAAGGAGTTGCCCTCACCATTTGTTCTGATATAAGCGGGTTGTAGGAATAAGTGTGTGGAGAGATTAAACAAATAATAATATAACAAATATAGGGATATTTAATGATTAATCAAGACTCTTATGGGCTAGTATTTGAATGCTTTCAAAGGTTTGGTCTAGTTGCGAAGGACGTGTCACAACTCTAGGAATTGGTGAACATCATAAAGTATCTTCATTAAGGAACCTCTACTACCAACTTACTCATGGAGTTGTCATGCTACTGTGATGACACTCGTCTTATACCTAGGATCCTCATTCTTACCCTCCATTGTATTCTATATTTAACATGGTTGTGATCATGTTGTTGATATTTATGTGATTGTGTCATTTCAGTGTACTCATGTGTTGTAGCATAAATTATGCATGTTGATTGGCATGTGTGTCTCCATTCTCTCTTGTATTGTGTGAGTGTGTTTGTACCCATGTAACTATTTCTGAATTTAGTGGGATGGGCTTGCACATACCACATGGTCGAGTGGTGTTGTACCACCATTGTGGACCACATGGACCTTTGAGTTCCTTGGAGTATGTGCCATGAGCCTTCCCTTCTTGACGACATGGTGATTTTTTAGAAGTAGATGTATTTCTATTATTTTCATTTTAGTCATGTATTTACTATCTTAAAGTTTTGTAAGTGGAATGTACTTTCCACCTAGTTTCTTGGGAGATGTGCACTTTAAGAGGTTCTTGTGTGGCTAGGTCAAAGCCCACAATCCCTTCAACATATTCTAGAAATTATTTGTAAACAACTCTAAAATTAAAGAATTTATGCCTTGTAGAATGTGGAAAATATACTTTCTATTTTATTTCCTTAGCATTTTCCTATGTTCTATTTTTTCAAGTCAGAGAAATAGTTTAAACTACATTGTGAATTGGGGTTGCCAGTATAATTTGCTAGTTTCAATCAGTCCCCAAACCCTAAAGTGCAGTAGTACTAGATTTCAAAACCCTAATGCACATCACATAGTGCAAGTTGCATTCGACTTCTAGAGTCTGAGGTAGCAAGTGGTCTAGAGTTTGAAACTTGATTGCACTTTTCATAGTGCAAATTGTTGATGTTTTCTAAAATTTGAAGTGTTGTAGAGTCCAAAGTTTGAAACCTAATTGCACTTTACAAACGTATAAAACTATAAATGGTTTTCAAAGCCCATAGATCATTTTGAGTTAGGAACTATGTTGTTTAGAATTTGACTCAAACACAATATGAGTGAGTTAGAATCTAATGCAACACATGAACTGTATCCTTGTTATGGGTGACCTCATAGTCACTCCCACTCTCATGGCCAGAGCTAGTTGATTACAAGTATAACCGAGGGCTTTCTATGTTCGTGATGTAGTAGAACATCACAGATCATGATTGTGTTATTTGTGTGATGTGTGTGTTGGCAAGAGACACTATATGGATTCATGGTTGTTGTCATTGATGGCAACAAAGGTCATCCCACATATCCGCAAGTCATAATGTGTCTCTACCGGAAGTCAGAATAAAGAATGTGGTGGTCCGGTGAAGAAGAACAGAGCATGTGGCAAGGTCCGACAGATTGGTCCGGATCTCTCAGAGGAAGTGTCTTGGTGTAGTGCGGATTTGGGGAAGTCAAGAGGACTACCTTGAGTGGTATATTCCAAGGATTTAGCCTCCGGTGATGGACAAGGAAAAAGATATGAATGGTTGAGTACCGGACTCCTGAGAGACAGTGATAACAGAGGAAGAACTGACTGGCAGAGTATCAGACTGCTTTCCGGATGGGTTACTGTTGATGACAGAGGTTGTGAAGGCATGAATCATGTTTGGCTGACATGATTAATGATATCTACAAGTATATGCTTGATCCGCATTGCTTGGTGAGGAAGGATTCAGCCGACAGAACAAAAGTTTGTAAGAAACTAGACTGTTCCGGATGCCGACTAGAAAGATGATGAAATTACTTGTGCGGATATATATAGAGGATGGATTTAGTTGTGAAGTGTGGTGTTGATGTGGAGATATATGCGAATAAGTCCAGATTAGAGCAGAGGTAGCAAAAAGGATCCGGTATGTGAAAGATAGCAGAATAAAGAACAGAGGAAAGATGAAGTGCAACAGATCAGTGTACTGAGCCTAACCGGAACTGAACTCCAGCATATGCAGATGCTTCCAATCAGTTCAAGACTGTGATTCTCATCACTTTGTAGACAGTGTGTCTTCTTGTAGGCAGTGGGCCTCTTGTGAGCAGTGTGCTCGGGCAGTGAGCCCTAATTGGCAAGTGCCATTTTAGTAATTTCCTATTCTTCTAACAGAGAATAATTTTGGGTTAATCACCCCGTGGTTTTCTCCCTTAACAGGGTTTCCACGTCAAAAATACTGTGTCATGTGTTTCTTATTTCATGGTTAATGTTTTTGTGTTTGATTTTATGCTGCATCAATTAAAAGGAAAGTTCAATAAAGGAAATAATTAGGATAACTGATTCACCCCCCCTCTCAGTTATCAACAATTGGTATCAGAGCTAAGTTCCTCCTAATAGAGCCTAACAGCTTGAGGAAGATCTGGGATTTCAAATGGATGCATATGGTTTAAGGGAGCAACTCAAGACTGCTCTTGAGGATCTTGAACAGTCAAATTCTGAAGTCAGTGAATTAAAGGAAAGACTCAAACAGGCTGATGAATTCATGAGAGAATTAAAAGACAAATTAAGTCTCTCTATGAAAAAGAGAAAGGAGCTGCTTCAACAGTTGGCAAGACAAAGTGAAGAAAGCAATACAAATGAAGAATTGACTGAGCAAACCAAGTTATGTGAAAAGTTATCAAAAGAAGTCATTATGTTAAGACATGAAATGGAATCAGGAACTATAAAGTTTACTCAAGAGATTGAAGAAAAAAGAAAGGCTGAAGACAATCTAAGACAATCTCTTAAAGAAAAATCAGAAGAATGCCACCAGATGGACAGGATTATCAGACATCTTGAATCTGATCTTGAAGATGCCAAAGATAATGAAGGAAAACTTGAGGATCAAATTGCCTCTCTCAAAAGAGACCTTCAAACAGCAAATGAATATAAAGAGAAATTCAAGATAAGTTCTGCTCAACTTGAAGTTCTTCTTGGAAGTCAAAAGAGGACAGATGACAAGTATGGTTTGGGATATGAGAAAGGAGAAAGCTCCGGACCCGGTCAGAAGAATCTTGGATCAGAAAATCCAAGAAGCAGGCCTAGAAGACCTCCGGTAAGACAGCCAAATGCTCAAAGATATCCATCCTTCAATGGATATTGCCACAGCTGCAACCACTTTGGTCACAAAGCTAATCAGTGCAGAATGAGAATGAATCAGATTAATTCATCCTTCTCCGGACAGTGCTTCAACTGCAAAAGGTATGGACACAAATCCCATGAATGCAGAAGTATGCAAGTAAACAAATCATTCAAAGGTAGATGCTTCACATGCAATAGAGTAGGTCATATGGCTAATCAATGCAGATCAAGAGGATATCAGTCAAATATGCAAAGAAATGTTATTTGCCAAATCTGCAATAGGTCCGGTCATAATGCTAAAGTTTGCAGAAACAAGAATCAGGACAAAAGAGGTCCGGTGTATAATCAGAATCAAGACAAGGGTAAACAAAAGATGAATGCGGATGAGGTTAGGAATCAGATGAGCAAGATTTGGGTGAAGAAAAGTTCAGAGAATGTAGAGGTCAAATCCGCACCAGACTCTGGTGCTGATATCTCTTCCGAAAATTAAAAAGTGAGCTCTGGCTCAGGGGGAGACTCAAAGAAAATCTTGTTCCCCCAGCCAAACAAGTGGTGCCGGATGTGGCACAAGATGCGGATCAAAGGGTTTGTAGATATGAGTCTTGAGATACTTCAGTCAAGTTTTCAGAGGTCCGCATGGAGTTATGAAGAAGCTGTGATCGATCAAATAAGACCTGTTCAGGGAGATGCTCCGGTATGATAAAGGATTACAAAAAGGTCCGGAAAGATCCGGAAATGCACTATCTTGTTCTGCAGATTGAACAGAGTGTTTGGGATGTTCTTGCAATATGTTACCTCGATTCATTCATGATTGAAAGATCCGGATGATATCCACAGATCAGGACTAATCCGGGATACTCCAAACTATCCAGACAAGGCAAACCGGAATGATGTAGGTGAAGCATTTATTGCAGACAGATATTAGGGTTCGCGGAGCAATTTAAGGGATTTCTCAAAGGTCATTTGCTCATTCTGCACTCGAGAAGAAGCGAAAAGTGGAGCTCTGCAACAAGGTTCATCAAGCACACCAAGGATCTCCTGCCGAAGCTATTGCATAAAGAAATCAATCCAACCACTCCGTGCAAACCGAAGGCGCATAAGGTATTCTCCGTTTTTCATTACCTCACTGCAAATCTTTGAAGAATGGCTACTCCAAACATAGTTAAGATCTCTGATAGACCTCGCCCCTCATTCAAGAAACATCCCTACAAATCATTGGAGGTAGACCCACTAGGAGCCTTCTCTAGTGTTCCTCACGGAGTTTTGCACACCGAAGACATTAGGGTTTACATACATGCAAACATTGAGGAATTTGGGGAATTCAAATTAAGAGACCTCTATCACAAGCAACTGATAGACAATGCTTTTGAGCTTAAACCAGAGTATAAGGATATCCAGAAGAAACAATTTGAGCAATTTATTCATTTCCCCTGCTTTGAAGAAGATGAATGGGTCCGGTATGTACTGAGCAGGATGCATGACAACTTTCTATGGCTAGATAGACCCTGCAAGATCACAAAAGAGGCAATTAGAGCAGTAACTGGGCTATACTCTTCCGGAGGGGTACCTATCCTCAAATCTGTCAAGAACAACATTGTAACTGAGGCCACCGGATCAAAATTTGATAAGAGGGCAATGACCATTGAAGACATCTCGGATCCGGATATCAAATATGCATCAATGATAATAGGATACAAGATCTATCACTCCAACAGGGAGAATTCTGTATCCGGAACTGCAGTATACACTGCCTATGAGATGCTAAGAAAGAATGCAGAGTATGATCTCTGCGAACTACTGCTAAGCCAATTAATGGAAAATATACAGAAAATCAAGAAGGATAAGAAGAATTCCTTTAAGTATGGTACTCTTATTGTATGTCTATTCTTCTACTTCATGAATGAGCTACCCGGAACAAGTGGATGGGTATGGCAGAATGACAAACCTGTTGCAGTCCAGATAAGAGACTATCTGCATGGACTTGGGGATGCAAAAGCGAGAAATACAGCTCTATGGGGATACTTCAAAAACTTTCAGAGCATGATGCAAGCAAGAGAGAGAATTCCCCAGTCTCTTGTTGAAAAATACAAAGACTCAGTGTGCTTTATGGTTGACACTGATCAGTGCCTAATGGAGGCAGTAGAGCCAAGGACTGTCTGGATCATGCCCATGGGGTATGAAGTAGATGAACAGATATTGGAGCTGCATGTTCAACACATGCTAAGTCAGCCCAAAGATCCTAAGGCAAAAAGGTTTGGAACCTTTGAGGAGCTGAGTGTAAAAATACATGTAGAACTCAGGGAACCTGAGATTAAAAGAAAGGTGAGAAAAGAAGTAGAGCACATTGCTCAAGGCCTAGGCATCTCAAAGGAGGCACTTGATGCCAGCCGGGAAAAGAGGAGGAAGGCCGAGGAAGAAGAGAAAAGTAAAGAAAGTGCTCCGGTTGGAGCTCCCACCCGGACCAGATCATCAAAGAGATCTGCACCTCCCTCAACCAAAAGTTCAAAACTGGAAGTCCAGGCATCCGGTAAGAGATCCAAGACAAAAGCCACAAGGGCTTATGGAAGCCAAAAGGATGAAGAGGAAACAGAGTCAGATGAGGGAATAAAAGAAATAAAGAAACAGAAAAAGAAAGGATCCGGTAAGCCCTCCACAGGCCAAGACAAGGATGAAATGGCAGAGGTAACTGTTGAAAAGCCCACTCTGTCACTAGAGAGCATAATCAAGTCGGTCACGGTGGATGGAAACCTTCAACCAATGACTGAATCATATGATGACTTCAGTGAGGCCGACCAAAAGACTCTGCAGGAGGCCACAGTAAAATATCTTAACATATATAATAAGGCTTTCATTGAAATAATATCTCTTATTCCTAAAAGCCTAGAAAAGGAAATGGAAGTAAGAAAGAATAATGCTCATGCTAAAGATCTTGAGATCCGGGAGCAGATAGCTATTCAGCTATATCCTCAAATTGATCCCAAGACAATGAACATTATCTTCAAAAACTGCAAAGATGAGTTCAGAAGCAAAGCCAGGATGAATCAACTCATGCTTGGCGAGACTGACAAAGTGGCCCAAGAAACAGAAGAGATCCTCCGGAAGGCCTTCAAAAGGTTCAATCTTCCGGTTGTAGAGGATTTAGGTACAGAAACAGCTGAGGACTTGGGACCCTCTGCTCCAGAAGAAGTGGCCCATGAACAAACTAGCATCTCTCCTCCGGTTTCCCCTACAGTCTCCGGATCCAAAGAAGAAGAGCAATTACAGGAGAAGGAAGCAGTGGTGAAAGACAAAGAGGTTGACAGTTCTAAGACTGCAGAAGAAAAGAAACATCTGTCTCTGGCAAGAGACACTGCACAAACTGTTCAACAATTTTTGAGCAAAGAAACTCTAGAGATTGATGAACCGGAGCTTCTAAAAGGCCCATTTGATTTTGACTCTCTCTCTCCGGTACAAACAATGAAGATAGCTTCATTTGCAAATGCCAAGGCAAATGAAAAGCTCCTGAAGTCTCATATGGAAGACTGTGAGTTGATAGAGGCTGCTTCCGGAGTACTTGTAAAAATCATGCCATCAATCCAGATAGATCCGACAGCCTCCTCTTCCGGTAATCTAAAAACCTTAGTCAGCAGTGTTGATACACATTTTGTTTCTCTAGAAAAATCAGCTGAAGAAAAGGTCCGGAAGGAATTTCTGGATAAAAGATTTTCAGAAATATTAGAATTAATCTCTAAGGATAGGAAGATTGTAAGCATTGGAATAAAGAGCTTAGAGAATGCTCTTAAGGATGGCGGTGACATCTATAAATTTTGTATATCCTGGTCAAAGGCAACAGCAGCATTTGACAAGAAAATAAAAGAGGAACAGGATAAGCTACAAAGCTTATCTCAAAGTTTTGATCCTCTCTCTTCCTCTATAATAAATCAAGAATGTCAGACTATTGCAGTCTTGAATGAAATAAAGAAACTTGAGAAGGAAAGAAAGAACATCACTAACCGGATGGGAGAACTTAGAAGGATTATAATCCCTAAGTTGGAAACTATGCATGAGGCCATCAGTGATGCTCAGACCACCGCCCAAACAAAAGATCCGACAGATCTCAAGCGGGCAGAAGCTTTTGCATTTTTGTTAAGTGGTCACATTTCAATTTTGGATAGAATGAAGCAAAGTTGGGCTGCAGAAATGATCCAATTGCAGACATCCTTTGCAGACATTCTTCAGTACATGTGAGTATGTAAATATGCGGCTATATATAGAAAATTTTTGAAAATTTTGGTGTGCGGACCCTACCCTTTGCCATTGATGTCAAAGGGGGAGTGAGGAGCAGTGAAAAATGAGGAATCCAACTAAGGGGGAGTTCCAGAAATTGTATATAAAGACAGAGCATCAGCAAAGGGGGAGCATAGTGAAAACACTTAGTCATTTTTCACTAAGTGTTGCCATCAATGCCAAAGGGGGAGATTGTTGGCAAGAGACACTATATGGATTCATGGTTGTTGTCATTGATGGCAACAAAGGTCATCCCACATATCCGCAAGTCATAATGTGTCTCTACCGGAAGTCAGAATAAAGAATGTGGTGGTCCGGTGAAGAAGAACAGAGCATGTGGCAAGGTCCGACAGATTGGTCCGGATCTCTCAGAGGAAGTGTCTTGGTGCAGTGCGGATTTGGGGAAGTCAAGAGGACTACCTTGAGTGGTATATTCCAAGGATTTAGCCTCCGGTGATGGACAAGGAAAAAGATATGAATGGTTGAGTACCGGACTCCTGAGAGACAGTGATAACAGAGGAAGAACTGACTGGCAGAGTATCAGACTGCTTTCCGGATGGGTTACTGTTGATGACAGAGGTTGTGAAGGCATGAATCATGTTTGGCCGACATGATTAATGATATCTACAAGTATATGCTTGATCCGCATTGCTTGGTGAGGAAGGATTCAGCCGACAGAACAAAAGTTTGTAAGAAACTAGACTGTTCCGGATGCCGACTAGAAAGATGATGAAATTACTTGTGCGGATATATATAGAGGATGGATTTAGTTGTGAAGTGTGGTGTTGATGTGGAGATATATGCGAATAAGTCCAGATTAGAGCAGAGGTAGCAAAAAGGATCCGGTATGTGAAAGATAGCAGAATAAAGAACAGAGGAAAGATGAAGTGCAGCAGATCAGTGTACTGAGCCTAACCGGAACTGAACTCCAGCATATGCAGATGCTTCCAATCAGTTCAAGACTGTGATTCTCATCACTTTGTAGACAGTGTGTCTTCTTGTAGGCAGTGGGCCTCTTGTGAGCAGTGTGCTCGGGCAGTGAGCCCTAATTGGCAAGTGCCATTTTAGTAATTTCCTATTCTTCTAACAGAGAATAATTTTGGGTTAATCACCCCGTGGTTTTCTCCCTTAACAGGGTTTCCACGTCAAAAATACTGTGTCATGTGTTTCTTATTTCATGGTTAATGTTTTTGTGTTTGATTTTATGCTGCATCAATTAAAAGGAAAGTTCAATAAAGGAAATAATTAGGATAACTGATTCACCCCCCCTCTCAGTTATCAACAGTGTGTTTGTGTATGTTCAATGAATATTTTGATGGAAGCATTCAATTTTTGTTGGTTTTGTTGTGATAATGATATGATATGAAGGGTCACTTGTCCTAAGTCTAGCATGAAGACTATTTTTCTTGTTCAAGATGTGAAGGTGTTCTAACCTCCTTTCTTCATTTTGAATGTGTTGTTATATGAGCTCTTGTTGATCGGTGATTCATTGTTAGTGTTCTTCGACTTCTCTTATTTGTTCTGTCTTGTTCGATTTGAATTAGTTGAGGGAAGTTATCCCTAATATTGTTTAGGATGGATTTTATCCAATCTTCCCTAATGCATGGGCACATCGAATGCTAGACAAGAGGGGGAAATGTTTGTTGTGTTGATTTTGTCAAATGCATTGAAGATGTTGACCTCATGATAGAATCAATAATTTGACTTGATCTTTTTTTTTTATTTATTATGTTTTCTAATGTTTTGGTCTTTTGATGAATGCAAAACAATTTTTGGTTCTTTTTCTCTAAATTTTAAACTATCTAATTATCTAGGAAGGGAAAATGAAAGCAAACTATATGATTTTCTTATGCAAACTAAACTATGTTTTTTGTTTTTTGATGGATCAATTTTCAATTTATAGTCTAATGTGATCAAAAGTTACAACTAATCTACATACAATGAAATGAAATTAATCTAAGAAAATAATTGAAACTAATCTAAGCAATTGAAATACAAAAATTACTCTAAGAAAGAAAATTAAATTTCCTATCAAGAGAAAAGCAAGCAATGTGTAACTTTCCCAAGAGAAAATGATTGATCTAATTACTAATGAAAACTTGAAGAACCTATATGAATCAAGTGGTAGTTCCTGGAATGAATCCTCATAAGTCCTTTGGGCAACCATTCCTTCTCTGCAGCAGCAAGGTCCTCCTTTTGTGCAATAGGGACAAAATAGAGATAAAAAGCAAGTGGCTATGAGCTTGGAAGCTATGAAAATTAGAAAAATGAACTTAATTCAAGCATATGGGTACTATTAAGAAGTGAATGGCTTGAGATGTGAAGCTATGAATGAAATAAAAAGACACACAAGGTCCTACAATGACCAAAAAAATCACTAGTATAATTTGGGCAAATAAATGACTATGTGACTAAAACTTTTAGTCACAATAACTAAAAATGACTAAATTCTAGTAATTTTTTGTAACATAGCTATAAATGACTAATTTGATCATCGATATAAATGACTAAATAATTAGTCACAGAAATAAACAAAAAAAAATTAGACTTAAATAAAATGAGTGCCAAAAGTGAAATCCATTTCACTAAAATACAATGAATATGAAGAGGGCTCGTCTGGACCCTTTGTTGTTGGTGTAGCTATCGATGTTGGTCCACCATTCAATACTGCTTTTCTAGCTTCTGCTCATGTTCATGATTTGTTTACTCCAAATTTAGCTAGGGTCGGTCAGCAAATCTCTATTGTCAGGAATGGCAAACTGCAACACCACACTATTCTTAGGGTTTATTTGTAGGAATGCAGGTGAGTTACCATGTTTGGGGATGTTATTGATTATCTTGAGGGGAGGTTGTGAGTGACAAGATTTTGCAGAGCCGAGTGGTGTAGCTTATTTTAATTAGCGAACCAATACAGACAGGCTGCCATGGTATTTTTATTCTCTTCATTCCTTCTTTCATCGCATTTCTGCAAAATTTATCTCATCTTTTCACATAATAGATTTGCATTATGGTTTAGGGATTATGGTTTATATATTTTCTCACCTTATATTTCTTTCAAAGACTCCTGAAATTAAATCTTTTCCCCAGATTTTTTTTTTTAAAGTTTCATTCTGATCTGGAATAGACGAGTTTTAAATCTGTATGGCTATCTTCTGGTTCAAGAGTTTATTTAGCATTGTTATTTTGCTTCTGGTCAAGATCTAATGGTTTAGGAATTAGTATTTCTTTTTCTAAATAATAATTAGAGTGCCATGAAATAGGCTACAAATGAATGCGCTAACAAGAAACATGTAAAGCAACATATTATAATTGTAATGATAGAATATATTAATTCATAAACCTGCAAGTTCTGAATAGAATCCAGAAGGTTGGATATATGCCTCAAGAAATGAAAAAACATGAACTACAAAACTAGAGATCTATTTTATGAGTAGCCATATAACATATTTATAGCTAATCTAGGTTTAGAGGATAAAGATAGGATGGATGATTACAAGAAGAGCTATAGTTTGTCCTTTGTCAATTTAAATTCGTAGTTTGTCATTTTCCACCATTATTCTGCTATTAGTGTCAAAGGTTGTGTTGTCACTGTTAGTGTTTGTTGGTGCTGTGTAATGGGAGTTAGGCTCTGCAGTTCTAACCATGAGTGCCATGAACCATGATGAAGCCAACACTATCTATCACATGATGTTTGGTGAACCCATAGGATGGTACACATTGATCAAACTTAGATTCTCCTGGATCAAAAAGGTTTTTCAAATGTAAAATATAGAATTGTAAAACTAGCCTTTTCCCCTCTACATACACCAAACTTGTCTATAAACCAATCTATGACACAACCATGTTTCCCTGGATAGTCAGTTATGTACCAGGCTCTAGATCATGGTAAGATGCTAATAGAGGATTTGATCATAAGCATAACTTCATGTGTATTTTTTAAGATAATGCATTCAAGGCTTTAAAGTGTGCTATTAGTATTAGATGAAATATGCAGTGATAAATTGGTTTTGTCTTTCACATCCCCAATATTTGATGAGAAAATGTTTCTGATCTTGGCATAGTAGTTTCTAACCCATGACAGCATAAAGCTCATCCACTCCTGAGTATATATTCTTCTCCATTTAATGAGATGCTGATACTTATGCTCATTTACATTTAGTATTTGATCTTGTTGAAATGCATGAGACGGATTCTAAGCAATTTATTTTACATTCTTCAATTTTCATGTTTTCAGGCTGGGAGTTATGTGATAGATGAAGTCTGCCATACTCTTATTGTTGCAATAAGTAATGCTATGGACCTTCAGGGATATACTATGAGGTCCCTTTATCGAGCATCTCAGCGTCAGAATGAACATGTGAGAGATTCCATTCATTCTTCCCTTTAAAGTAAAATGAATGATTGACATTGTATTTCATCAAAATTGCCTCTTTATGGCATAGATGGAAAAAAGTGATTGTGTACATAAGTTCTGAAGTTATCTAATTGTGAATTTTTTTAGACATTTTGTTAAAACTTATATTTGTGATTGTCTGATCTATATGTATGCTGCAAATTAATACTTTTAGATATCATTAGATTTGAATGTTACACCATAGTTGAGATGTTTTTTTAACTAAATTTGTTCTGAAATCAAGTCTTATATGTAGTAAGTTCTAGCTTTCCAAATGTTTTCACATAAAGTTAGATTGACCTTCTTTGTAGTTGAGGTGTCTTATTAGCTATCTACCTTGGATGGGCATGTAATGTATGTATTTTTGCTTATGGGCAGACAAGAATTGCATAAGTCACAGTAGTAAGGCCACTATAAATACTTCTAACTCTACATTCATATGTGATCTACAGGCACCAACAAAACACATCCACAAAACCACGACAAATTTAAATGACATCTTAATGATATAGTTTAGAGTTTCCTCAAGATAGCCAGCACACGCAAGAAGGTCAACCATGCACACATAATGATCAATTGTAGGTGTAATGCAATAAGGGCTACTAATCTGATTGAAGTATGTACAACCCTCATCCACTGAACTTGCATGGCTACATGCACATAGAACATAAGCAAAGTTCATCTTGTATTTTCATAGTTTGATCTTCAATGGCCTTTACTTGATCCTGTTGTTTAGAAATGATCTCACCCATTTTATGATTCGCATTGTCAGATTCAATAATTGATTTGAGAGCTTTGGAAAGTTCTTCTTCTGATTCTCTTGCTCTTGCTTCATTAGCTTGAATTCTATGTTCATATGCAACAGATAGATCTTTTTCTTTATCTATACCTTCCTACTGGACTTTCTGAGCTACATTTTCCAATTCACAATTTTTCTCCTTCAACATCCTTACTTTATTTTCCAAAATGGCATTCTCACTTTGAAGCTCCATTACTTGATTATGGAATTCACTTAGGGATTTTTCCAAGCCTACAAGTTGTGTAGTGTGTACATCTTCAGGTGATTCTAGTTCTTTCTATAATTGGACAACTTGCACTTTTAACTATCTATCATAATTGTATCCTTGGCAGAGCTACTTTCAAGATATTTAATTCTTTCAAGGCTATTAGCCAAATCCGTTTCTATTTTGATCTCTCTTGCATCAATTCTTTGAAGCTTATATTCATAGTCAGCTCTTTCCTCTTTTTCTTTTTTGACATTTTCTAGTTCAGCTATTTGAACTTCAATTTCTAGGTCATAAATCCTCTCCTTGAAGACATTTAGCTCACCTTGTAAACTATGGTTCTGATTCTAGATGTCAATTACTTGATGTTGAAAGTCACTAAGTACATTTTCCTTACTAGCAATTTCACATGCCTTATCTATACTTCCACATTTTGCATACATGTCTACCAGAGCATGTTTCCAACTATAATATCTGACAAAAACCCCCCTTCCATTATGTTATGATGGATGTTCATACCCTGTTCCAAAGCTCCCATTTTGGCATAGGCAGGGAGGATGCTAGCAAAGGTTGTCAAATTTGGATTTACACCTGCTAATTACATTTGCTTGAAAGTTTCTAAATCCTTTTCAAAAAATCCATTTTGTGCGTATCTCGCAATCATTGCATTCATGAGATGACATCTCTTTGAGGCATTCTGCCAAAAAGTTCACATGCCTTGTCAATGCTTCCACATTTTACATACATGTCTACCAGGGTAGTTGAAACTACAACATCTGACAAAATTTCTCTATCCATTACTTTTTGATGGATGTCCATACCTTGTTCCAATGCTCCCATTTTAGCACAAGTAGGAAGGATGTTGGCAAAGGTTGTGGAATTTGGTTTTACACCAACCAATTGCATTTGCTTTAAAATTTCTAAATCCTTTTCAACAAATCCATTTTGTGCATATCCTGCAATCATTCCATTCCATGAGATGACATTTCTTCGAGGCATTATGTCAAACAATTCTTGTGCCTTGTCTATGCTTCCACATTTTGCATTCATGTCTACCAGAGCATTTCCAACTACAATAGCTAAAAAAAATCCCACTTCCATTATGTTTTGATGGATGTCCATACCCTATTCCAAAGCTCCCATTTTGACACAGGTAGGGAGGATGCTGGCAAAGGTTGTGGAATTTGGCATTACACCAGCCAATTGTATTTGCTTTAAAATTTCTAAAGCCTTTTCAACAAATCCATTTTGTGCATATCCTACAACCATTGCAGTCCATGAGACCACATTTCTTTGAGGCATTCTGTCAAACAGTTCACGTGCCTTGTCTATGCTTCTACATTTTGCATACATGTCTAACAGGGCGGTTGCAACTACAACATCTGACAAAATTCCTCTATCCTTTATGTTTTGATGGATATCCATACCCTATTCCAAAGCTCCCATTTCGACATAGGCAGGGAGGATGCTGGCAAAGGTTGTGGAATTTGGCTTTACACTAGCCAATTGCATTTGCTTTAAAATTTCTAAAGCCTTTTCAACGAATCCATTTTGTGCATATCCTGCAATCATTGCATTCTAAGAGATGACATCTCTTTGAGCCATTCCATGAAATAGTTCATGTGCCTTATCTATACTTCCACATTTTGCATACATGTCTACCAGAGCATTTCCAACTATAATATCTAACAAAATCCCCCTTCCATTATGTTATGATGGATGTCCATACCATGTTCCAAAGCTCCCATTTTGGCATAGGCAGGGAGGATGCAGGCAAAGGTTGTCAAATTTGGATTTACACCTGCTAATTACATTTGCTTGAAAGTTTCTAAAGCCTTTTCAAAAAAAAAATTATGCATATCCCACAATCATTGCACTCCATGAGATGACATCTGTTTGAGGCATTCTGCCAAATAGTTCACATGCCTTGTTAATGCTTCCATATTTTACATCACCCGCTCTCCCACGGACACTTCAAGTCATGCCTGTGGTGATGCGAGAAAGCCCCGCATCACCACAGGCATGACTTGAAGTGCTTGCAGGAGAGTAGGTGATGCAAAATGTGGAAGCATTGACATTCCAAAGCTCCCATTTTAACACAGAAGGGAGGATGCTGGCAAAGGTTGTGGAATTTGGCTTTACACCAGCCAATTGCATTTGCTTTAGAATTTCTAAAGCCTTTTCAACAAATCCATTTTGTGCATATCTTGTGATCATTGTAGTCCATGAGACCACATTTCTTTGAGGCATTCTAGAAAATAGTTCACGTGCCTTGTCTATGCTTCCACATTTTGAAGTATGGAGGGAAAAAACTTTTCTAGTGTTGAAGAATATTGAGGACAAGGAATGCCCCATATCATCTACAGGTGAATGTGTCTAAGCTAACAACTGTTAGAATTATTTTGGTAAAAATATTATACAAAGAATTTAAGGGCCAGTTTTAAAAATAGAAGTTTTTCTTGTCAAAAGAAAGGCCTTGTTTGTCTCCTTTCTACAATATTCTCTCTGGATCCACAAGAGTCTTCATGGAGTGATAATTTAACTAATGCAGTATAAAAGTGTAAAAATAATTCTTATGGAAAGCATAGCAATTTATGTTCTAAGAGAAGCATAATATAAATTGAACAGTTTTGTAAGTAGGATGTTGAAGAAAAATAGCATTTGAGTTTGCTGGATACTAAATATATTAATTTAGACTAGTGTACCCAATTAAGTTGTATATTGGCTTTTGGATGCAGTCTAGTTACATGGGGCTGTTTGGGGGTTTTAGACTAGAGTACTATTATAGAAACAAGGAGAATGTGAAATAGAAGAAATACATAATCGATCTTTATACTATAGTGTAGGAATAACATGAAAATCAAATTTGTAGGTTGAGCTAATTTTCTTTTGTCCACATTAACACAGATGAAGATTATTTTTGATTATATGGTGGCCAGATGCTTTAATACATCTATTGATTATATTGCTATTTAATGTGCAATGTCATTGCTTTCATCTAGTGTCTCTCTGTATCTATAATGGATGTTTATGATGCATTAAGGCTTTTCCTCTCTCATTGTATTACTAATATGAAATAAACGTAGTTTCAAAAACAACTAGATTGTCAGATCTGAAAAAAATGGTAGCTAGAATATCAAGTTTATCCGTCTATTCTCTATTGGAAGCTTACAAAATTAATGTTGTAATGCAGGTGTCGACATGGATACTTCCATGTGGTGAACAATGATTACACCCACTAGGATATGTATGCCATCGAGGGGAGTGCAAACCCCACCATTAACAGCCAAGGCAACAGATTCTTTGCCCCTGACAATCAATTCAAAAAGGAGGTAAAAGGCCTATACAACTTGTCTCTTATTTATCTCTTTGGTTTACAATGGATGTAGAATAGTTATGACGAGTATGAGTAATGTGCAGGTGACAAAGCATGAAGATGCATCAAAAAGTACGTGGAGGAATTGGAATTGGCGATCAGAGGGAGATCTAATGTTAAACGGGACATTCTTCAAAGCATCAGGGGATGGAGCATCCTCAAGCTATGCCAAGGGTTTGAGTATGGTGGCAAGGCTTTCCTCTATTGTGGGCTCTATTACTACAACTTTAGGTGTTCTCACCTGCAGAAAAGGTTCCTACTGTTAGACCAAAATACATGTATTATGCACAAATTGTTTGGAATCCTTCGACTCTATCATTTTTGTGCATTGTAACTCAGATTTTCAATCTTGTAACTAAAAATTGACATTGTAATACTCTATTTCTAAGCATTTTTCAAGCAAGATAGATATTTCAGACTTGTACAAGTTGTACAAACACCTTTCTTTTAATAAAGTTCAGCAATTTTGCCTTCTTAATTATTGTCTTATTGTGTGCAATTGATGATTGATGTGTATTTCTCTGTTTTATGTTTAAAACCTCAAATATCAGACTAAATATACTACCAATTGATAAAAATCAATGAATAAATATGACTAAACATATGACTAAATATACTATGACACAAATCAGTGAATAAATATACTACCAATTGACACAAATTTGGTCGCGTTATAAATTTGGTCATGTGAGAAAATAAATGACCAGCAATAAACTACTAATGGCCATGTGACCAAACCCAGTGAATAAATATGATTAAATATATGACTAAATCAATTACTAAATATACTACCAAATTGATCAATCAAAACAACCAATAAATGACTAAAAATGGTTTAGTCATCAATTTGGTCACGTTATAAATGACTGGCAATAAACTACTAATGGTCACGTGACCATGTTTGGTCATTTATAAGTAGGTTTTAGTAGTTTTTTAGTAATATATTGCTCTCTTTGTACTAGTGAATGCTATGGAGACAACTCTTTGCAAAGCAAAAAGAAAGAATGCAATAATGAATTTTCCTCCCCAAATGCATAGAGGAGGGGGGTATTTATAGGCTATAAATCTACACAAAATGTGGTGGTGATTGGGGAGTTAATATAATTGATTGATGAATGATCTGGATATGATTGGAAGTGAAAAATGGTTGGAGAGAAAATCACAAAAGAATAAATGGAGATAACAAAAGACTTATTGAGAGATAATAATAGATTGACTAGAAGTCAATAATAGACTAATTGGGAGTTTAGGAATAGTTAGGGGGAGTGGATAGTTAAGTGTGCATGGAGGAGCACACCATCAAGTGATAAAAATAGAGCCAAATTGGGCTAAAACTAGAAGAAATCACACACAAAAAAGATAATAGGGTCACCCCTTTCAGAAAATGGGTCACCCATTTTAGTAGAACAGGTCACCCCTGGAGACTCAAATTAAGTTGTGGGGTTACCCAGGGAGACATTGAAGATGATAGGGGTGGTTTGAATATCTGGTTTGAAAGTGAAAAAATGGTCTTGGAGGGTTGAACATGGTTTAAGGGGTCTGAAATAAGGAAGAACATATAAGGAAAGTGGGTCGCCCCTTCTAGAAAGGCAAATCACTCCTAGAGACAACACTTTAGATGTAGGGTCACCCAAGGAGACCATGAAGTCAATAGGGGTGACCTAGATAGAAAGGTTTGGACATGCAAATTAAGGGTACAAAGGGTTTTGGAAGGTCAATTGAATGTCACGGAAGAAAGAATGATGAAGAATCCCCTAGGGAAAATGAATTTCCCCTCTTGGGAGGTGTATTGGTCATGTTGTCAAGGATGACAAGCAATAGCAGTGGTGTGTCAAACATGGGTTAGGTGGTCAACAAGAAAACATGAAAGACCTTAGAAGGCTAGCTTGAAGGTTAAGTAGGTTCAAACAAAGAGAAAAATTTGAAAACATGTTGCCAAGAGAGATTTCATGCTTACACATGTACATGTGATTAGGATTATAGCTCATCAGCGGATTGCCATGTAGGCCTATGCAGATATTTTTCATACTTACATGTTTTCCCCCTCAAGGATGGTAATCTATATGAAAGGTAGGTACCGTTCCTGAACTTGGCTTTACCTATTATCATTGTCTCGTATTTATACCTGAAATAACAAGTATTAATTTGACTTCATGATGCATTTTGAAATAAGCATTGAAATGAGAATAAGAAAGCGTACCATTGATGCATGAGTTTTGAGTGTACCTGAGTCGCCTCACCTTGTCATGAAGACTTAGAAGGATGAATACACACAAAATGAGGACATGGAAAGCACTACAAAAGAAAATATTAAAAAAAACTCATTAATGAAAACTAAGCTAAGAGGAGAAGAAAGAGGGAAATCCAGATGAAGAGAGGAAACAATGATGGAATTGCACAAGTGAACAGTTGATGGAGAGAGACCAATGAGGAGATCGACAATATGGCTACTAACCTCCCTCCCATTAATCACTAGGTACAAGAAAACCCTCTCTTAAAACCCTAGATCTTTTTTTGTCAATTTTTCTTGAAAGAGTTCATCATTTTCATGTTTCGTTGTTGCATTTGTCTAGATTTTAATTATTTGTCATTTTGTGAGTTTATGTTTGCTTGATTTCAATCGTTTTCCCTATTTTCTAGATATTTTGGTGTATGCTAGGGTGTGGGGTAGGTTCACCCCTTTTAGTAGGGCAAGTTGCCCCTAGAGATCAACCCTAGTAAAGGGGTGACCTAGAAAGATGTTTTCCAAGTGGAAACTAAGGCAATTTGGTGCTTTTGATACTCAATTGTCTCTATTTTTTTACACTAACTTCTCCATTTATTGCAATTTTATAGAAAGTATTTGATTATTTTAGGACTTTGAATGTTTTATAAATCTTTTTGTGATCTTCTAAGTTTTTGACAATTTGACATATTGTTCTTTGTGTTTCACAGGATATGTGCATTCAATGGAATGCTACTTATGAGCAGTTCTAGTACATGGAGGCCATTGAGGCACTATCAATTGGAGATTGTTCTATTTTATAAAGGATAATGTTAGATAGAGTATCTTAGATTCCATTGTTCACCCCTCATTTGGTATATGTTGTGACATCTTGACTTATTGGGATGCTAATTGGAACACATTCTAATTTCCTTAGGTTTCTGGAGAGTGGATGATCACTTGTATGACATCTATCATATCCTAGGAGTTCTTGTTAGAAGTGAGTGACTTCTGCTCCTTGAGAGAGAATTTGAGAGAGACTATCTTGGGCTACTATCATGGGAGTTAATCATCCTTGGGATCATCTCGGGGTTAAGCTTACTTTGGTTCCTAACCTCACTATTCTACCCCCGCAAAAGATTTTCATTAGGTTGATTACCTCTCGCTTGTTGGGGACAAGAAGTCTCCTAAACTCAAGTGGTGCTAGGCACCAATATATTAGCAATTCAAGTGATGGATAGTTTTCTCTTGGGGGATTGATATTCTTGCCTTAGTTTACCAATATTTTTACCAGATCTTGTGACAAGGGACACTTTTTTTTTAGCTACCCTTCACTTATCATGACCTGTATTCTCTAGAATATTGTACCATTTCAAAGAGACACACCCCCTTTAGATTCCAAGTTATCAAGGGCTATTTGGTGGGGTTGATGTGGTCATTTCGATGCCTCTACATGAGTTGTGGCTACACTTCCAAATGTTGATTTCATTTCTGACTCCTATACTGATATGGAGGAGTTATGGCTAGATGATAGGATAGTTTGAGATTAGTATCGAGAGGTGAGCCATTTGACTGATATAAATGTCTTGGTTAATGCTCACCATATCACATGAGTGGTCCAACAATTAGGAGAGGACTTTCCACAGGATTTTCCCTAGATACCTACTTTCTATAGATCTATGTAGGAGATTGATGATGCTCAACATAGGGCACTTCTTTGGGTTCCACTAGATCCTAGGGTCTCGATCATGAGACTAGTTTGTTAGGTTAGATGCAGATGGGTGAGGGTGCATCAATCTCAAAGACTTGTTGCAGTTGAGGAGGAGATAAATAATTTCATAGATGAGGACTATAATCCTAAGGAGGAGTGTAGTGAGGTGGCATCTAGAGGAGATGAGGAGATTCTTGAGGATGAGGAGGTAGTAGTGGAGGCCCCACCAAGACATGGACATACTCTTTTCTCAGAGCTGGCAGAGTGATCCCTTATGGCAGATAGGTGATCCTCATGAGTACCACACTAATATGCTCCTTTCTTTGTTGTACTTGCTTCCTTAAAAATAGTTTGGACTTAACTATTTGAACTAATTCTCTCTTTTCTCTACTATTCTCTTATAGGTACTACTTCAACAAATGGAAGGACCTTTTCCACAATGCTTCATTAGATGTATTGGTCCCTTTCACTAGGTGATCTAGAGATGTTCTTCTTGTTGATGCTCACATTCCTTCTTCAACAGGCCATCACACAGGCATCATGGCTCTTACTTATCATGTAGGTCAAGAGATTACTTCTCAAAGAGCCAAGATCAATGTACTAGAGGCTAAGAATGCCTTTCTTCAAGAGACAACTCACCTAGGGGTTCACAGGAAGCATTCACAGACTCAGACAGTGGGTCCATCTCATTTGTGAGTTCTTACTTAGGTCCCTTCGTATTCCCATTGGACTCACAGAGATTTAAATGTAGTGGATAGTCAGAGGAGACTTCAAAGAAAGAACCTTGAAGGTTCCATTGGTCAAAGTTGTCCTTGAGGTCTTAGAGAGGCCCAACTTATTGTTGAGTTTTGAATTGCCCCTTTGTATGGGGAGATTTACATGCATGGGGAGATTTACACGCATGAGTGCACTATGTTTAGTTTTTCAAAATTTGTTGGTGGAGTGACATGTAATGAGATATTGATATGCACTATATATGATCACTTCGATTGGTTAAGTTCTACATATGATTGTAGTCAACATCTTTTACTTTGTTTATCTTTTGTGCACATGGATAGCTTAGAATTTTTATTGCTTTCTAACTTAGATTCACATATGGATGATAACAAAATGATTATGCTATTTTTTTATATTTTTGAAATGAATAAGATGTAATATAAAATGAATGGATGCAAAACACATGTGGATGCAAATGTAACACATCTTTCTACTTTCTACTTCTACGCATGCCATAAGTCATGACATGACTTGTTTTTTTGGATAATATGTATGTAGATGGAATAAATATTGTGACTACTCTTTAGTAGGGTTTTTGACCTAGGGGATTGGAAGTTGACCTAGTATAATAAGACCTACTAAACTTTGGGATGGAACTTTATTAAGGACTCAACTAGGAATGAGAGGGAAATGAAATAATTTCTACATTTAGTTTTACAAAAGGCTATATATTGATCCTTATCTAGAAAAAACACTTTGACCCATTTTCAACTTAGACATGTAACAAATTTTATTTGTATCTTCTAGACTTAGATAAAAAATGGCCAACAAGATAGACTTGGGGTAAAGGAAATGCTCCAGAGTAAAAGATGGCCCTAAAGACAACTAGACTCTTAGCTTTTCCCAACTAGTGCATGTGTGTGCTTTATACCTCTTTTTTTATTTTCTCTGATAGATGTTACCCTCGTAAATTAGAGCTTAGATTTATCTCCACCTTAGAGTACAAACATAAACAATCCTCTCTTTTCATTTTTTTCGTTTCTTTTTTTCTCTTTTTTTAATTGTATTTTGCAGTATCTTTTCCTGATTCTCTCATTTTTTGCACTCTTTTTTTGTATCTTTTTTAATTTTTATGACTTTTTTATGATCTCTCTTTTTTGCACTCTTATTTTTTTGATTGCTTTGTAGAGTTTTGATCCCTCTTATATTTTGTCTAGGAAATATAAGGTGTTGGGTGCCACTGAGAGATTTCACTATCCAATCAGACTTCCCTTTCACTAAGGAGGATTAGGGAAAGTCTATTTTCAAGATTCTATTGAGTATTGTAGCTTTGAATACTTACTTTGCTTATACTTGACATCATGATTCATTAAGACCAAGATCAATATAAAGCTAAGAGTTTGAATTTATTTTGAATTCGTTGCGAATGTAAAGGGGAATGATATATGGTGAAAATGATTTAGGGACTCTTAAAGGCTTATAGGGTCTACCTATACCTAGGCAACCTTAACTCCTTACTAAGGAAAAAATCAAACAAGAGCATATCACTAACAAATGCATGGAAAACAAGATGAAAAGTGCATGTTTTTCTTCTCTTTTTGGATTTTGTATATTTGACATTTTTTTGACTTTTTTGGATATTTATGCTGTTATGATTTTTTTGGATTTTTCACTATAATATTTCTTCAAATGAACGGCGTTAAATATTTCACTAAATTCTTCACCCTCCATTTGCACAAAATGTAAGCATCATTTCTAACATCGTGCTTAATCATATATGGACCTTTCCAGTCTTCTTGAAATTTCCTTTTTCTTCTATGCTTCTTACTTTTAATGCTACCTTTTCTGAGGACTATCTCTCCTACTCTGTAAATTGCCCTATTGGGTTTTCCCATTCCAATGGTATTTCTATGGAAACTTGGGGTAAGATGAGATGGGCTAAGGACTCATAAGCTTGTTGGTGAGAAGGGGTCTGATCCAAGACCCTATCATAGTTCAATGATTTCATGAGTAAATCAAACTCATCTTGCATATAGACCTTGACCTCAACTCGTTCTTGGATACTTTATAAGAATTAAAATAATTCAAAGGGAGTTTGTGGCTCCCTTTGCTCTTGTAGGGGGGAAAATTTATACTTATTTTCCCATTTGGTTCTGGTCGAAGGTCCATGGAATACCCTATGTATTTTTTTGGTAAATCAAGAATGGCAAGTTCTTCTATCCCAATAGTTATTTGTAACCTTCTTTCTTTTTGGAACTCTCCTTTACTGACCTCATCTTCATCAAGAAATCTCTTGATTATCTCAATTTGGACCTACAGGGCTTCCTATGTGTCACTTGATTGTATCAAAGTTGAAGCAAAATGAGATTCATGAGAATTAGGAGCTATGAAAGCTCTAGATGAGGCTTTAAGAGTGTTTGTAGACTTATTATCAACTGAACAAGTATATTCATGATTTGTGGAGTCTACTTGTGTCAAGGGTTTCCAAGGTGTATGAGTTTCTTCAAGAGGTGAAAGTGGTACATAAGGATCACTTGCTATTGGGGTCAAAGGTGTGTAAGATTCATTTGATGAGGTTCCCTTTGGTAGCATCAAAGGAGTATAATTATATGATGATTCTTCTTCAACATCATCAAAAGCACCTAGATCTATCTCTTCTAGATCAATTGTTCTAGTTTGAAGCTGGTTCTCGAGTCTAGGCCAATTCATCATAGGAGAATTTTTTCTTATACTTTGTTTTGTTGTGGCAAGTTTACTAGTTTTCTCTTCCTTCATGTCAAAAAACACATTGATGGTGAAAATATCTAGGGGAAAGTGTATAATATCATCTCTTTCCAATAGCCCCATGATATTAGCTATTGTCTCTTTTGGAACAACTTGTCCTTATTTTGATGTTTCCCCCCTCTCAAATGTTCTTATTTTTGCATTTTTGATTGTTTTGATTGGCTGCTCTTTCTATTTTAGATATATGGACTAAGGGGTTGGATCAGGTATGGTGATTTTGTTCATAGATAACTCATAACCAATGGGGATTCCTATATTCTTTTTGGTTGCATTAGTTTTGACCATTCTAAATGGTTTAGGGTCTTGATGGGACTTGAAATTGTCCCATTTCCTATGTTTATTTCCTATTCTTATAGAACATTTCCTTGAACATTACCTGAGACTTTATAGTGACATTTGAAGTTTAAAGCACTAAGACTGATATATAATATGTTGATAAATGTTTGTGTGTTTTGATAATTATTTTCAAAATATGATAGTATATTATGTTGATTATGGTGATTTTTGGTATGGAAGTATTATGGAATGTAGCTAACCTTCTATGCAGCAAAGCGATGGATACCCATAGCCAAGGTTTTTGTGAACTTGCAGCCATAGGAATAATCACCTACACCTAAAGGAGTAGGTACCTATAGCCAAAGGAGCCAAATCTAAACATGAAGGAATTAGTCTCTGTAGTGATGATTTCACTCACCAGCAATTACCCAACAACAGTAATGTCTTTTATGAACAATAAGGAGAAACTCACAATAGTAGTGGATGGTGGCAAAGGACTTGGGTGATCCTTTAGCAATTATTGCATAAAGTTATATCTTTTTTTGCATGATTCCATTATTTCTATTTCCTCTATTATAGTTGAAGAGTTGTATTAGGATTATACTCAAACAATTTTAATTACAAGCAAATTTCCTATTCATGCTTTGCCAGAATAAAGATAGTCCTCTTCATCTGTTTCAGGAAAGAGTCAACACATGTAGTTTAAGTTGTTAAGAGCCCAACTTAGTTAAGAATAGTTAGAATGTGTCTATATATTTAAAATATTATTTGTAAATAGATAGAGATTTTTGTATTACTAGCAGTTTGTATTATATTTTTCTTAAATCAATAAAGATATTTCTAGATTCAGTCAATGTGTGCAACACATAGTTAGAGATTTGATTAAGATATTGTGAGGATATAGTTCACCCAAGCAAGGGCCCACTTTATGTACAATTGTATCTCTCTTGTTAATGTTAGTTGTTGACAATTTCAGTAATTGTAATCAACTTGTTTCATATAAATAATTGATTGTTGATAGCTGAAGTAGCTTAACAGAATTACTCATAGCAACTACTATGTTTGATTAAAGTTTATAATATAGATTTATTTTTAGTTATAAGAAATTATTTTTCTATGTACTCAACCTCTTAGGATAGCTCTCAGGAATCCTTAAGCTATGCATACAGTATAGGTACCATCCAAGAAGATACATCCCTAGTTTGACATGATAAATGTAACACATTGTAACTAGTGGGTCACTTTATAAGGGATACCCTAATTTGTTGAGTAGATTGCATACCTTTACTGCATCAGATTTACTATTTAATAATGGAGTTAGATAGGTCTCCTTTCGCAATGTAGATTTTTCCATGATGTAAAATCAAATTTCTTGAAATAAAGTTGAAGGCATTGCCTTCATTCTATGAATCCATGGCCTCCTTAACAATAAGTTGTAGCCAATATATTTGTTAATGATATAGAATACTATGGGAACCATCTTAAATCCCAAGGATGTTTGTAGCTTAACAGAATTAGCCGTAGCAACTACTGTGTTTGATTAAATTTTATTATATAGATTTATTTTTAGTTATAAGCGATTGTTTTTCTATACTCAACCTCTTAGGATAGCTCTTAGGAATTATTAAGCTATACATATAGTATAGGTACCATCCAAGAAGATACATCCCTAGTTTGACATGATAAATGTAACACATTGTAACTAGTGGGTCACTTTATAAGGGATACCCTAATCCGTTGAGTAGATTGCATACCTTTATTGCATCAGATTTACTATTTAATAATGGAGTTAGATAGGTCTCCTTTCGTAATGTAGATTTTTCCAAGATGTAAAAATCAAACTTCTTGAAATAAAGTTGAAGGCACTGCCTTCATTCTATGAATCCATGGCCTCCTTAAACAATAATTTGTAACCGTGATATTTGTTAATGATATAGAATACTATGGGAACCATCTTAGATCCCAAGGATACTAAGAGTGTAATTTTTTCAATTGTTTTTCTTTCAAATTAGCATAGCCCCTTAGGGTATCTCACATGTCATTATGTTTGTGTGCCCATATCCCATCCTTTCAAGGAGGGAAAATGGGACTATGTTCACTACTACTCCATCTTTGATTAACATCCTTTTGATACAAGTGTCATAGATCCATACTTATAAATATAGGGCTACATCTCCTCTTTTAGTTAATTCATCCTTTGTAGGCATCTACTATAGATCAAAAAAGAAGCCAGAATCTTGAATCTCTACATTAGACAAGTTCATGTCAAGATCAACTTGATTGATTTCTTCACCTAGAGGAGTGATTCGATCCAAGTGCTTTAACCCTTTTCTTATAAGAGGGTAGAATGATGCGATGCTAAATTTCTAAGAAGATCCATGAAAGAGATTTTGGTATAGGTCTTCTTGAGATCTTTTATCATGTCATAAGGTCCAATGGGGGGTGATGTAGGTTCCACCGCTGAGATTTCTTTGCTATGAAACTCAATTTCTTATTCAAAATTTGGTTCAATGTTTTCTTTGTCATGCACTATCTCTAGTAGCCCCAACATTCTTGTTTCTCCTTTCAATCCTAATTGAACAGGGATGTTTGATTCAAAATTTTCTGGTGTGCTGGTCAATCCTAAAACTGTTGTGATTTGACTATTTGTTTCACCACTACAATGAGTAGGAAAGGGGTCTTGAAATATTTTCATGTCTATGTTTTGTATTGTAATGGGTGCTTTCTTAGCATTATTATTATTTGGCATTACTTCTTGTGAATTGAGAAACATTTCAATGAATAAACATTGTTGGTCTTCCAACAGTCTTGTTATGAACCTATTGTATTCACAACATGCTTCAATGCTATGTCCCCTTATTCTATGGAAGGAACAAAATTGATTGTATTCAAAGGGTTGACGATATAGCTCATATCAATTTTCATTCCAATTTTGATTCCCTAATCGTTGGTTGTCCCTTTGGTGATAATTATTGTTTCAAGCTAGGTAGTCCACAACATTAACATTTTAATGGAAATAATCCCTTCCATTGTAGTCATCCCTTACCTTATTTCTCACAAGGGCTTGATCCCTTACCCCATTTGTAGTTGCATTTTGATTGTTTTTTAGGATCTTAATCATGGAAGGGTTTCTTCCGGTGTTGCCATTCAATTGAGTTATCAATCATCCATTTGAACCATAAGTCCTTTGCTTGCTATCAATTGTGGCTTGATCAATTCTTAATGCAATTTCTAATGCTTCCTCATAGGATCAATATGGTACCTTTTGTACTTCCTCTCTAGTATCCCTATTAAGGGCATGCAACAATAGGTCACACAACTCCCTATAATCCATGTTCGGGTGCATGTTGATGAATAAATTACTTGTCTCCATCATGTGACAACATATGCCACCGATTTATTTGCATCTTGTTTCATGGTCAAGAATTTATGTATTACTATTTTTATCAACTTGCTGATGTCAAATGCTATTACAAACTCACTAATGAGTTAACAAAAGGAATAAATTAAAACATCAGGTAGGTGACAATACTAGTCTAGGGAATTCTATCAAGATTTTTGGGGAAGATTCTTGCCCAAGGAAGGAGTTCTCTTATGGCCATGTTTTAGATTTAATGTGTGAATTTGGGTCTCCCTCCCATTTAAATTTTGGCAGATCTAGGAGAGGATGTGGTAATAACGTGTTGCATATGTTATGATCAAGGGACTCTTTTAGATATTCAAGATAAGTCCCAAAAATATGCTTTGAGACATTGGCATTGAGAGCATGAGTTCCACATATGGGACTTGTTTATTTGTCACTTGATATCCAGACATGGCTAAATATGTAAGTTGAACTTGTTGATAACTTTGGGGAGCCTGATAGTTATGTGTTGGATAGGCTCTGCTTAGTTGTGGAATTTGTTGTAAAATGTCATTAATGCCATTACGTGAGTAAAAATTCAAGGGGGGTTTTTGGTTGCCCCTAGTTTTGTTCAACCCTAACATTATGTGCATTTACTTGTGTTTTAGTTCCTTGGTCTTTTTTGTTTTGAGGAGGTTGTTTTTCTCTTGCAGCCTCTAATTTCCTGATCCATTAGACTAGAGTGGCTATGAGTTCTGTAGGGGTTGCAACCCTTGTTCTTTGATCTACTTTAGCTTGTGAGATTTAATGATTTCCTCTACTTTTTATCTCTCTTGAGGTGGTTTCTAGTTGTTCAACTCGATGTACAACATGCAATGCCTCTTGAGCCTCTCTAGCTTATTGTAGGTGCCTTTCTAAAAATTTTACCTTATTGTCTAATTGCGTGGATGTTATTGTGTAACTTGTTGAAGGCTAACCTCCACTTGGTGTATTTCTAATTGAACAAGCACTTGACATGCTCTACCTTGGATATAGTGTCTAGGTTCTATTGTTGCACCTTATTCCCATGTCGGATTGTTGAATGTCAAAGAACGATAAGTTTCTCACCTGTAATTCTCAGTATGAATCTTCATAATTGAAACAATTTGTGATGGGTTCCAAAGGTATAGGTGACACGTACCTATCAAATGAAGGTATTTTTGGTTCTCTTGAGAGAATGCTCCCTAGTTTTCATTTGATTCCATCATATTTGAGGGTGTCTGAAACACCAAAGAATAAATGAAGTAGAGAGAGGTAGGTGATAATGAAAAGTGAGACAAAAATGAAAATAGTGAATGGAAGTGAAAATGTTGATGGAAATGTAGAAACATGAAAAAATCACCCTAAAGGATTTGCTCTTCACGTCAAGTTCACCAAAATATGTGTTGCTTAGAATTTGACTTAAACACAATGCAAGTGAGTTAGACTCCATCGCAACACATGAACTATATCCTTACTATGGGTCTCCTATTCTCGTGGTAGAGCCAGTCAAGTGGACGTATAATGAGGGAGTAGAACATCACAGATCGCGGTTGGGTTATTCATGTGATGTGTGTTTGTGTATGTTTCATGAAAGTTTTTATGGAAGTGTTCAATTGTTGTTTTTGTTGTGATAATGATGTGAGCCGAAGGGTCACTTGTCCTAAGTCTAGTGTGAAGACTATTTTTCTCATTCAAGATGCGGAGGCATTCTAACCTCCTTTCGTCATTTTGAATGTGTTGTACGAGTTATTGCTAATCAATGATTCATTGTTGTTCTTCAACTTCTCTTATCTATTCTATGTCTTGTTGGATTTGAATTGGATGAGAGAGGTTCTTCTTAATCTCGTATAGGATGGATTTTATCTAATCTTCCCTAATTCCTTGGCACACCAAATGCTAGATAAGAGAGAGAAATGTTTGTTGTGTTGATTTTGTTTAATGCATTGAAGATGTTGACCTCGTGATAGAGTCAATGGTTTGACTTGATTTTTTGTTTTTCTTTATTGTGTTTTCTAATGTTTTTTGGTTTTTTGATGAATGCAAAACTATATGAATGTAGAACAATTTTTGGTTCTTTTTCTCTAAATTTCAAATGATCTAATTATCTAGGAAGGCAAAATGAATGCAAACTATATGATTTTCTTATGCAAACTAAACTATGTTTTTATGGGTCAATTTTTTATTTGTAGTCTAATGAAATTGAAAGTTGCAACTAATCTAAATACAATTAAATGAAATTAATCTATACAATTGAAATACAAAAATTACTCTAAGAAAGAAAATTAAATTTCATATCAAGAGAAAAGCAAAAAAAGCATTACTTTACCAAGAGAAAAGGTTTGATCTAATTACTACTAAAAACTTGAAGAACCTATATAAATTGGGCAGTAGTACCTAGCATGAATCCTTAGAAGTCCTATGGGAAACTATTCCTTCCTTTGTAGTAGCAGGGTCCTCCTCTTGACAACAAGGACAAAACAAAGATAAAAAGCAAGTGACTATGAGCTTGGAAGCTATGAAAATCAGAAAAAGACAATTGATTCAATCATATGGATGCTATTGAGAAGTGAATGGCTTGAGATATGAAGCTATGAATGAAAGAAAAAGGCACACGAGGTCCTCCAATGAGCATAAAAATGCTATGGACAACTATTTGTAAAGTAAAAAGCAAGAATGCAATAATGAATTTGCCTCCCCAAATGCATAGAGGAGGGGGATGTATATGGGCTAGAAATCTACACCAAAGGTGGTGGTGATTAGAGAGTTAACACAATTGATTGATGAGTGATTTGGCTCTAATTGGAAGTGAACAATGGTTGGAGAGAAAATCACAGAAGAATAAGTGGAGATAACAAAAGACTGATTGAGAGATAAGAATACAGTGATTGGAAGTCAAGAATAGGTTGATTAAGAGTCTATAAATAGTTAGGGGGAGTGGATAGTCAATTGTGCATGGAGGAGCTCACTATCAAGAGCTAAAAATGGATCCAAACTAGACTAAAACTGGAAGAAATCATGTATGGAAAAGATGACAGGGTCACCCCTTTTAGGAAGTGGGTCACCCCTTTTAGCAGAGGTCACCCCTGGAGACTCAAATTAAGTTGTGGGGTCACCCATGGAGACCCTGAAGACAATAGGTGTGACCCGAGCATAATGGTTTGAACATGTGGTTTGAAAGTGAAAAAGTGTTATTGGAGGGATGAAAATGGTTTCAAAGGTCTGAAACAAGGAAGAACACATCAAGAAAGTGGGTTGCGACTTTTAGTAGGGCAAGTCACCCCTATAAATCACACTTCATCTATATGGTCACCTAGGGAGATGATGAAGTGAATAGAGGTGACCCAGATAGAAAGGTTTGTACATGCAAATTAAGGGTATCGAGGGATTTGGAAAGTCAATTGAATGGTCACAAAAGAAAGAATGATGAATAAGCCCCTAGGAAAAATGAATTTCCCCTCTTGGGAGGTGGATTGGTCATATCGTGAGGGCTAGAAGTGAGAAGAGTGGTTTGTCAAACATGGGCTAGGTGGTCAACAAGAAAACGTGTAGGTCTTTAGAAGGTTAACTTGAAGGTTAGGGAGGCACAAACAAAGAGAAAAATAATTGAAAACATGTCACCAAAAGAGAATTTTCTAAGAGGTCTATTTATTTCATGATTACATGTACATGATTAGGACTGTATATTTCATGCTTACATACATTACATGATGAGACGCTGTTGAGAGGTACCATTAAGTCTATCTCTTGTGTTAGCTTAAACTGTGTATTGGTGTGCATGCCAAGTGTGTCATCATATGTTGTTATGACACCTTGGGCAGTTAGTATGTTATGTGGTTTCTTATTACCACTTTTGTTTCATAAAAAATGTGTTTAGTCAGTTTCTATTCGATAATGACTCGAGTAATTCAAGCTTAGGGTACTACAACTATAATTATTCTCCTATTATCAATTTACAATTAACCTTCATCAATCACTTTGATAGATGGTTTCCCCATTATAAATGAGCAACTTGAAGGACATGCACAAGCCACTAGGATTAGAGGAGCAACACCAACTTTACCAAGATATTTTATTAATGCTTTGTTTGACACAACATGAAGTTATTGAAGAGTGGACTAGACTAAGTGCAATGAGTTGGATGTTGCATATGTGATCTTAAAGCTTCTCCATAATGGAGAAGTCATTTCTAATTTCAATTTGTTACTGGAAATTGTAGTATCTAAAGAATATTATTTCTCTACAACTAATACACCTATAGAAGGTGAAGTGTACAAGGGTATGCATGTGTTGGCAACTTGGCAAACATCATTACGAGAGAGACACTACCGGTATAATGATGAATTATTCTGCATAATATTGAAGGTGTTTTCATTGATGGCAACAAGAAAAGGAACAAGATTAGAACAAAAGTTTTGATCTGGTGAAGAAGACTTAGTCTTTTTGGCTAAGTGTTGACAACATACAAGAGATAGTGACATAGAGATAATGTATTGACTGCCATTGGTCCACAGTTGAAGATTAGATCATGTGGTTCTAGTATGTTATTTGAAGTCCATAAAAGATCTTATATCTAAGATTTTAGCCCCTGTAAGTACCATAAGCATATCTTCAAACAACCTAAGTCTGACAGAGCATAACACAATGCTACTTAGAGCAGAACACTTAGTTGATTTGGTCCGCATTCCTCCAGTACTGCATATTTTTTATGAAGTTTTAAGGTGTTGTAAACAATTGTATGAAGTGTTTAAATCCATAGTTGTAGGTTCTAAAGTCCACTGGAAAGATAGATACAAGCTGTTGAGTATCGCTACATGGCTTGACAGAGTTTGACTGTGACAAGGCATGCGTTCTTGGGGTTTGCATTTTGTTGCAAAAGGATATTTTTATTTTTGGTTCTGGAGGTATGATCTATGATGTCTGAAGAGTCTTTAATATGTTTTTGAGCAAGTCTTGTGGTCCGTAGTAAAAGATGTAGTCTAACAGATGAAGTGAACCAATGGTTGTCTATGTTTAAGGCTGACATGACAAGTTTAATTTGTATGTGATAAGTTCTATTGTTTAGAACTTAATCCTAAGTGGTGGAATAGTTGAGGCTGACATATGAGAAGGTATTTCAAATGTTCTTTAGGTCCACTGTGAATTTTGATGAATGAATTTGGCCAACAGAGTACATAAAGCATGACTACATGCTACACTTTATTAGGCCGACCTAATATGAAGTTTTTAAGTATTGCATATATATATATATATATAGGGTTGAATTCAGTGTTTGAAATATGTAATGCAAATGTGAATGTGTGTGTGATATGTGAAGTACAGTGCAGGCAACAAGAGCACAAGAAGAGAGATCTTGCTTAATGTAAAAGTAGAGTAGTTAAACATAGCAGTCAAGATGAAGAGTTTTGAGATAGTGTTTTGAGCTTCATTGGAGCTACAACCATGCATGTGTAGATGTAATTTGAGCAGTTCAACCAAGCAGTGAGCTATTCTTCCTTCTTCTTTCTTTATCTAGGTAGTGAGCCTATTTTGGCAGTGAGCCTTTCTTGCAGTGAGCAATTCTTTGAGCAGTGAGCCTTCTTGTAATTTGGTATTGTTCCTACATAATATATTGTGAGCTAATACTCACTGTGGTTTTTCCTAGTTTTGGGTTTTCCACGTAAAAATCTTGGTGTTCATGTGTGATGGATTGTGGTTGTTTCTTCTATGTTTAATTTTCTTTGTTGTTGCATGTGGTAAATGGATTACTAGTTTAACAGGTAAGAAGTTTAATAAAATACTAATTCACCCCTCCTCTTAGTATTTTGGGTGTTCAACAATTGGTATCAGAGCCTAGTTCCTTAGAAGAAGTCTAACAGCTTGAGGAAGATCTTGGAGACTAAACACATGGCAAATAAAAACGTCCTACTCCTGAAGAAATTGATTCAACTGAAACTGCAGAAGAATGCATGCTTGTCGATGAATAAGAACTCAAGCTTGCCCTTGAAGATCTTGAAAAGGTTGAATTAAAAAATAGGGATTTGAAAGATAATTTCAAGGAAGCAGATGAGTGCATCAAAAAATTGAGGGAGCAAGTCAAGAAGTTCAAAGAGAAATATAAGGAGTTTAATGAACAATTGATATCTGCAAATGACACCTTGAATGATCTGAAAGTGGAAGTTGTAAAAAGAGAAAAAGAAGAAGAAAACCTAAATCAATTGGTGAAAAGAAAAACTGAAGGCTATACAAGGCTTGAACAAGAAGTTGTGGATCTAAAAGCTGATTTGAAATAGGCATGGATTTAGGAAGATAAATTTTGAGTGAGTGTTGCCCAACTTGATAGAATACTTGCAAGTCAAAAGAGTCCTGATGACAAAGAAGGATTGTGATTTGATAAAGGTGAAAGCTCTAAAATCGGTCAAGAAAAGAATGTTGAGATCAAGAAGGACAAAGGTAAACAAATCCAGAATCAAAGGAACAAACCTAGAAGATCACTGATCAGGCAACCAAATGCTCAAAGTTACCCTTCTTTTAATGGTTATTGTAATGCATGTAACAAGTTTGGTCATAAGGCTACTCAATGTAGGAGCAGAGTGAATCAAAATGTTCCATCATTCTCTGGTCAGTGTTTCACTTGCAATAATGTAGGTCACAAAGCTAATGAATACATAAGTTAGATAAGGAATGGTTACAACAATGGAAGGAATGCTTAAACCTTCAAAGGTAACTACTTTATATGCAAAAGGTTTGGTCATAGAGCTGGTGAATGCAGAAGTCAGATAAGGAACAGCTATAATAATGGAAGGAATGCTCAATCTTTCATTGGGAATTGTTTTGAATGCAATAGATTTAGACACAAGGCTAATCAATGCAAATCAAGGATGAACAAAAGGAACAATGGATAGATAAATGTTGTATGCTTCAATTGCAATAGGTCTGGACATATTGAAAGGTTCTGCAGAAGAAAGAATATGAAGAAGGATAATCAGGTAGAAATGAAGAAACCAATAGAAAAGGTAGATCTGATAGAGATCAAGAAGGAGATGAACAAGATTTGGGTTAAAAAGGAAACAGAGGAAGTCAAGGATGAGTCCACACCAGACTCTGGTGCAGGTACTTCCTCTGAGAAGTAAATTGGGAGCACTAGCTCAGGGGGAGCTTAAATGCAAAATCCTATTCCCCCAGCCAGAAAAGCAATGCTGACATCTAGCACAAAGGTATAAGTTAGAAAACAAGAAAATAGAGCTTTTGAAGAAGATTCCAGCAAAAAATAATCTAATGCGGTTGATTGCAGAGTAATTTAGATCAACTACGAGTGATAGAGAAAGTTTTTGATAGCTTTTTGAAATAAGCATTTATGACAATTGAGTCCTAATGAAAAGAGGATATAAGAAATTCATTTGAAAGAAAAATCACTTTGCATTCAAAACCCTCAAGCGACCAAAGAGACCTGAGAAGTGAGCTAGGGAAAATTCAAGCATCTGGTGAAGAAACCCTAATAGAGGCAAAAAGGTATTTACCGTTCTCTCTTGAAAATTTTCTATGTTGAGTCTGTAAAGATGCATACTCCTCAAGTAGTTGAGATAATAGAGAGTCCCCGCCCTAAGTTCAAGAAGCATCCCTTTAAATCATTAGAGACTAATCTGGATGGCGCATTTTCTGAGATCCCACATGGTGTTATGCATATAGAAGACGTTAGGACATATATACATGCAAACCTAGATGAATATGATCATGGAAAATTAGGGGAAATTTATCTGAAGGAACTAATTGGTGACAAATTTGAGCTAAAAGAAAAATATAGTGCCCTGTTTGAGAAGCATTTGGATACTTGGTTGGATTTTCTAGTAGTCCCAGATGATGCTTGGGTTAGATATGTCTTGAACAGAATTCATGATGAGTTATTTTGGCTTGATGAGCATTATATGATAACAAAGGATTCCATCAAAGTAATTACTGGCATGCGTTCCACTGGAAAGGTTCCGACATTAAAGTCTATGAAAAATAATAGAGTAATGTAGTTGACAGGGGTAAATTTTGATAAAAGAGCATTATATGTAAATGATATTATGGATCTAGCAGTGAGATTTGCATTAATGGTCATTGGTTACAAGGTTTATTTCTCCAACAGGAAGAACTCTATTTCTGCAATAGCCATATATACAACATATGATATGGTTAAGAACAATACAGATTATAACTTATGTGAGTTGCTTTGGAAACAACTTATGGAGAATCTAAAAAGACAAAAGACTCAAAATACCCCTTCAAGTATGGAACCCTAATCATCTATCTATTCTTCTATTTTTTGAAGGAGTTACCTAGAATGGATAATATTGGTTGGCTTGGTCACTCACCGGTAGCAGCACAAATTCGAAATCATTTGTAGAGTTTGGGAAATGCTGACAAACAAAATGTTGCCTTATGGGGATATTTTAAGAATTTCCAAAAGAAAATGCAGGCTAGGGCTAGGATCCCTGAGAAGATTGTGAAGAAATATGAAAAAGACATTG
This sequence comes from Cunninghamia lanceolata, assembly GCA_027924645.1. NCBI lineage: Eukaryota > Viridiplantae > Streptophyta > Pinopsida > Cupressales > Cupressaceae > Cunninghamia > Cunninghamia lanceolata. Next base: position 4,290,948 of record BSBN01000408.1, on the reverse strand, counting down.
TATTCATGGTGGACAAGGATAAATGCTTTATGGATGCTGTAGAACCAAGAACTGTATGGGTCCCAGCCATGGGATATGAAGTCATAGAGGAAGTTTTCATTGGACTGGCTCATTTGATGTTAAGCAAACCCAAAGACCCTAAGGATGGAAGATTCAGAACATTTGAAGAATTGTCTCTCAAAGTGTTTATGGAACAAAAACAACTAGAAATCAAGAAGAATGCAAGAAAAATGGTAGATGAATTTGCTAAAAGCCAAGAATTTACAGAACAACAAATAAGTGAAGCAAGACACAAGGTAGAGACATCAAAGGCTGCAAGTGCTCCAATAGAATAGACATCTGGTGTTTTGGAGGGGAAATCTTCAAAGACCCTGGAGAAGAAAGAGGAGAAATCTAAGAAAGAAAAGCCTGCATCTAGCTCTAGGAGAAGAACAAGAGCCTCCACCTCTGTAGAAACTACCTTCAAAAGATTTGGACCTAAGAAAGAAAAGACAGAGCCTACATATATTGAAGAGAAAGTGTCAAAGAAGAAGCTGGAAGAGAAGAAGAAAAGAAAGAAAGAAAAGGCCACAAAAAGAGTGTATGTGAGCCTTGGTGAAGGAGAAGAAGAAGAAGAAGAAATAGAAATAGATGAGGAAGTTAAGGCAAAGAGGGCAAAAATAGATGAAGCCGCTAATGAGAAGCCCTCCAGAAAGGCCGAGCATAAGAAGAAGAAGAAAGAAGAAAAGATTGAGAACAGAGAAGAAGAAGCAACGATATCCTTGGAAGCCATAGTCAATGCATTTGCTCAGCATGGAACCTTGAAACCCATTGTTGATATGTATGATGAAAGATCCGATGCTATAAGGTAATAATTAAGAAAGTAGTTGTAAGATATTTAGATATGTTTAGTAAAACATTAATTGAAGTTATAGATTAGTTACCAGCTAGTTTAGCCAACATCATGACATCAAGAAAAGAAGGGGCCATGGCCAAAGATGCTGAGATAAAAGAATATGTCTTATTGAAACTTTATCCAAACATGACAAGAGAAGAAAAGAGAAAAGCAACTAAGAATATCAAGGATGAATTTAGAACTATGAAGAGAGTCAATGCTTTGATGTCTGGTGATACTGAGAAACTAGTGAAGGAGACTAAAGAGATGACACTAAAGATATTACATGAGCTACAAATTTCAACTATTGTTGACACTAATGAAGAGGAACAAAACACTGGTGCAGATAATGCAGTTTCAAAGATAAATATGGAATAGGACATAGAACAAAGCACAGTTATTCCTCTAGTGGACACAGGAAAAGAAGAAGAAATGAATGCAGAATAGAGTATGGATCAAGGTAGAATCCCTCCTCTAGAAAACTCTGAACAAATTGAAGAGAAGAAAGAGAGAGAGGAAGAAAATAAATCTGAGGAAGAAGAGGTAACACCAGAAGAAAATGACTCTGAAGAACAAAGTCTGTAGAGAGAAGAGAGAAATGAACAAATGGTAGACAATCCTACTCCAGAACTAGAAAGAAATGAACAAGAGCACAGACAAGAACCTCCTCCAGAGAGACAAGATGCTGAGGCATCTCAAGTTGAAGAGAACAGAGACACTACTGACTCTTTAAGAGAGTTTTTGGAGAAGCAGAAGGAAGCTCAGATTTTGACTATACCTAAGCTATTGCAAGGACCTATCAACCTTTCTACAATGTCCCCTTTGTGGAAACTAAGACTTTGGACAATCTTTCAAGCTATTGCACAAGAAGAAATATTGAAGTCTCGTATAGAGGATAGTGAGTTGATTGAAGATGCATCAGCAATTTTTGAAATGTTGATGCCTGGAATAAGGAGAGATACATCCTTGGCCCCTGCTGCACAAATGAAAAAGTTAATGCAATCAATCAATTCTCATTTTGAGTCCCTGGAACAAGCTATAGAAAAGAAAGTAAGGGCATAGATTGATGACAAAAGTTTATTTGAGCTTACTGACAAAATTTCTCAAGATAAATTTTTGTTAGGTAAAAGTGTACAGTATGCACAGTTGGCCCTTAAAGAAGCTAGTGAATTGTGTCAATTTTGTCTTACATGGATGGATAATACTAAGAATATAAAAGATAAAATAGATAGATGGGAAGTTCAAATAATGAAGATATCGAGAACTTATGACCCAACAAAAGATGCTATTGGCAATCAAAGGGCACAAGTTGAGACTATTCATTCTAATATACTTAAGTTGCAGACCTAGAGGGAGGTCATAAAGCATAGAATGAGCCAGCTTCGAGAGGTAACAAGCTTCAAGATTGCATCCCTAACCAAGCTAATAGTAGCAACAGATAAGACTAGGCAAATCACTGAGGCCCCTGCTACCATGAAGAAAGAAAAAGACTTGGTGTCTGAGATTAATGGACACATACTAATTTTGAGTGATGCTAAGATTGGTTGGGATGAAGAAATGATTCAACTAAAAAAGATCTATAAATATGTTCTCCTAGAACAATAGTAAGCATTTTGATTTCACTTGTATATATGCAGAAAGTAGAAAAATAGTTTTGAAATTTTGGCAACTTATACATATCTTTGCATCATATACCTTTTCCATTGATGTTAAAGGGGGAGAAGAAATGAAGCATGTGAAAAACATTTGAAAAGTAAGAAGAGAAGCATGAAGTTAGGGGGAGGAGTGTGCAAATAGAAAGGGGGAGTTGTAACAGTTTTTCACATTAAGTGTTACCATCAATGCCAAATGGGGAGATTGTTGGCAACTTGGAAAACATCATTAAGAGAGAGACACTACTGGTATAATGATGAATTATTGTGCATCATGTTTGAAGGTTTTGTCATTGATGGCAACAAGAAAAGGAACAAGATTAAAATAGAAGTTTTGATCTGGTGAAGAAGACTTAGTCTTTTTGGCTAAGTGTTGACAGCATATAGGAGATAATGACAGAGAGACAATGTATTGGCTGACATTGGTTCGTAGTTGAAGATTAGAACATGTGGTTCTAGTATGTTATCTGAAATCCATAGAAGATCTTATATCCATGATTTTAGCCCTTGATAAGTACTGGAAGTATATCTTCAAATAGCCTAAGTCTAGTAGAGCAGAATACAATGCTACTTAGAGCAGAACACTCAGTTGATTTGGTCCGCATTCCTCCGGTATTGCATATATTTTTATGTGGTTTTAAGGTGTTGTAAACAATTATATGAAGTTTTAAATCTAGAGTTGTAGGTTCTAAAGTCCACCAAAAAGATAGATACAAGCTCCTAAGTATTGCTACATGGCTTGACAGAGTTTGACTGTGACAGGGCATGTGTTCTTGGGGTCCGCATTTTGCCGCAAAAGGATATTTTTCTTTGCATTTCTAGAGGTATGACCTGTGATGTCGAAAGAGTCTTTGATATGTTTTTGAACAAGTCTTGTGGTCCGCAGTAAAAGATGTAGTCTGACAGATGAACTGAACCAGTGGATGTCTATGTTTAAGGCCGACATGACAAATTTAATTTGTATGCGATAAGTTCTATTGTTTAGAACTTAATCCTAAGTGGTGGAATAGTTGAGAATGACATATGAGAAGGTATTTCAAATGTTTTTTGGGTCTGCTATGAATTTTAGTGAATGAATTTGGCCGACAGAGGACATAAGGCATGACTACACGCTACACCTTATTAGGCCGACCTAATATGAAGTTTTTAAGTATTACGGATATACATAGGGTTGAATTTGGTGTTTGAAATATGTAATGCAAATGTGAATGTGTGTGTGATATGTGAAGTACAGTGCAGGTGACAAGAGCAGAAGATGAGAGATATTGCTTAATGTAAAAGCAAAGAAATGAAACAAAGCAATCAAGATGAAGAGTTTTGAGATAGTGTTTTAAGCTTCATTGGAGCTATAACCATGCATGTGTAGATTAAATCTAAGTAGTTCAACCTGGTAGTGAGCCATTCTTCCTTCTTCTTTCTTTCTCTAGGCAACGAGCCTTTCTTGCAATGAGCATTTCTTTGGGTAGTGAGCCTTCTTGTAATTCGGTATTGTTCCTACATAATATATTGTGAGCTAACACTTACCATGGTTTTTCCCAGTTTTGGGTTTTCCACGTAAAAATCTTGTTGTTCATGTGTGATGGATTATGGTTGTTTCTTCTATGTTTAATTTGCTTTGTTATTGCATGTGGTAAATGGATTACTAGTTTAACAAGTAAGAAGTTTAATAAAATACTGATTCACCCCCCCTCTCAATATTTTGGGTGTTCAACATGCATGTAAGTGAGTTCATGTATGATATAAGACTTTTATTACCTCTTGAAATAAATTGGTTCATTCTGTATGATGTCTAGGTAAATATGCAAACTAAGGTGAATATGCTTACTAAAGTGACATGAGAAGCTATGGGTTAGCTTGTGTAGGCACCTAAAATTGGATTGCTCTGCAAACCAATTTTCTGTACCTCGCACTAATCTATTCCCCCAATCTACATATCCCTGGTGATCAATTAATTCACCTAATAATCCATCTAACCTTACACCCCTATCCTATTAATTGAATGAATATTCCTAATATTCATTTAATTGATTTATCCATTTCCCTAATCCCTGATTAATTAGATAAATCCTGATTATCTAATTAACCTAGACTTAAGTTAATTAAGATGTCACTTAATTAACCTTGTCCCCCACTCATCCACTCACTGAATTTTAAATTCAGATGTCTCCCACTATCCCCCACTCTTCCCAAAATGGGAATTTTTAATTCATCCACTAAGGAATAAAAGATTCACTTTTATTCCTAGCCCTTGATCTGATCAGATGAATCCTAACCCTCCATCCTAATCTCCAAAATCCTATAAATAGGACCCCTCTCTAAGCCATTAGAGGAGACCACTTTAGGCATCAGAACTCTACCCAAATCACTCCACAAATCTCCTAATCCTATCAAACCTCTGCCAAAATATTGGCTCAATCCCATCCAATCCATCATCTAATCTCATCTACATTGTGTTGTGAGCACTTAAGCAATCCACATCTACACTCTAATCAGGGAAATATCTAAGGAGCTCTATTGGGTGCAAGCTCCTTCCCGCATGGATTTGTGAGGTCTTCATGAAGGTATAATCATGTTGATTTATGCATTAGATTAGTTATTATCTTCATTCAGATTTCATTGATTACATTAGCACGCCCGCTATCGAATCCAATCGTCAATTTGAGAAGGTTTTGTTGTCAAAATCTTGTTTTTCTAACAGTTTTTGCAAGTTTTGGTGATAAGCTATTGCAGGTTTCATTTTGAGCAAAAATGGACTCCATTTTTGTGCTCAGGACGCTGTTTCTGTGAATTTTAACAGTAAACACCCCTAGGTTCTGAGAAAAAAATTTTGCAAAAAATTGAAATTTTTTTAGGGTACAGTCCGTACCATACGGATCCATACCCCTGCTGAGCTAATCAGTGCATGCTCTATTTCAACCATTGTTTGTTTGCAGGGTCAAGTTTTTCCTTTGCAGGGTTAATCGTTTGTTTTGCAGGTCAGTTGTTAAAATCCGCCACCGTCGCTGGTGAATATTTGCCTCCCACAACTCCCTCCCCCGCTGATCAAAACCCTAATGACTGCCACTGCATCTTTAAACCCCCCACCTCCTACAAGCCTCCCAGTCCTCCCGCGCCTCCTACGATGCCTGCCCTCCCCCGACCTGCTCCCGCTCCGTTTCCCTCCGACCACCCACATCCAACGCGCTCCCCGCAACCAACTTTAGCCCTCCACCTCCCAGTCGCCCTCTCGCCACCCACATGCCTCCCCTGAGCCACCATCTCCCTGCTTCTCCTCGCAGCACCCGACCACCGCTGCACATCTCCCTACGATGCTGCCTTCCAAACCCTAACACACAACGCTGAAACAAAACCAAAAAAAACACAAATAAAACCTAAACCTAGGCCGCGGTCACAATTAGCCCTAACAGTTAGGGCATCGGGTGGTTATCTCATGGGTCCCACACCAATCCATTAACCTTAAACCACCAGAAAATCCAAACCGTGCTATGTGACCGGATTTCTCTTAACCGCCAACGGTCAAAGTTTTTAAACAGTCAATTAGCCTTTTTTGTGCCTCCTACATGCCGAAATCGGTTGTTTTTTTCAAATTTTTATAACTTGGCCATACGGAGGTGAAATCACGCAAACAAGGACTCATCAGAAAGAGGACTCTGAGCACTTCACAGTTGTGAGGTTTTTATCAGGTGACTATATTTTTTTCCCACTTTTTTTTCGCAGTCAAAGTCAAACTTGCATTTAAATTTCAAATCATCATATCTTTTGCAATTTTGATCAATTTTCCACGAATTTTTTTTTAAATTGCATAGAATCTCCTGAAGAATCTGTTTATGCACTTGTTTTCTCTATATTTGTTCATCTTTCATCAAATTTTACCAGATTATCACTTTTTACATCACAATCTCTTTGGCTAGTCTACTTGCTCCATTTTCATTTTTGTGACTTGCAGGTGATCATTCGGGACTGGACAAACATCAGGATCAACATCTACATCAATTTGGACAGTGAAAACAATTTGGGTACATCCATTCTAATCTTTCATCTTCACCCTTGTTTTCATCACACATTTCAATTTGGGCCTCTAAAATGAACATTGTTTGATCATCATACATTGAAATCAGGCTTAAAACACCTCAGTGTCTTCAATCACACCTTGAAATTGGGATTTAAAAAGAATCATTGTTTGACGTGTTTGTCATCACATTTCAATTTTTTAAGGTCAATTAATCAACTGCTTGTGTGAATCAAGTGGGTGTGTGTATGCTCTCTCCTCGCACCGCAAGGTGATCTTGGAGATCAAAAACACCTCACTTGATTCTCTTTTGTCAATCCCTATCCTAGGAGGCCTGCTAGGGGATTTCATCACCCCTAGGGACGACCTCATTCGAGGCTGAATCGAAAGACACCCTCTTTGAAATCAGAATCCTGTCACTCTTGGCTAAGCCCCAAAGAACTTTCTACCTTTGGGAAGTGAAGGTGAAGGGTGGGTTACCCCCTTCTCCTGGCTATGTGGCAAGATTTTGTTTTCAAATTCCTAGTCAACCTCATCAAAACATTGACCAAACCTAACTGACCATACCTTACATCAAACTAGGCATTAGGGCATGTTGATTGCTTTGCAAGTGTGCTTGTTTAATCATTATCAAATTCTTCCAATTCAAAATTCAAGGTTGCTTGTGTCTTGTGTGAGTGCTTCTTGTTTATACATGTGATCATTTGCTAAACATTGCCAAATCAAACTACAACATCAAACACATAAGACAAGTCATTCAACTCACTCTTCTAAGCACACTTGTCTCGACTTGGGACGCATTTACACTATGGTCTGACGCATTTGTTTTTGCACATCCAAACTAGTAAGCTTTTCCAGCCTTGTGTCAATGGCAAACAAATTAGACTATCTTGATCAAAAACTTCAATCTCTGATAATGCAAGTAAACTTAGGTCCCTTGCCCCAAGAGTGTATAGCAATTCTTCAACAAATCCAAGTCTTAAGACAAGAATTGACGAGCTTGAAAGCTGAACGGGCCAGTACTAGCTATGCCTCATCCCAAAACCATACCTTCTTTTCCCGTCTTAATGATACTATTGACAAGGCAACCACCACTTCAAGAGGGAAATCATATATCGCCCCGTCTACTAGTCCTCCTTCACCATATTCTAAGACACCTATTCCAAAACATACCAATTCTACACCAAGACCAACCTCAAGTTCCCCACCGTCTAAACCAACAAACAAAACATTCTTAGATGATTTTTGGGAAAGATATGCAACATATGAAAAGCTATGGAGAATTCCAAAATCCACTCATCCATCACCTCATCCATCTACTCCTACACCTACAAAGGATGTGCTCCAAGGGCTATTAGCAGAGAGTCAACCATGTCCCCAAACTTCGGTCCTTGACCTTACCACAGATTCTTCCAATACCATGTCAAATCCTACAACCCCTTCATGTCATCCACAACCCCTTGAACTTCTCAAAGAGCCTTCTACCATGCCCCAAAGTCAAGGTCCGTCACACCCTCATATTGTTGACCACGAGCCTATCCAAGAACCCTCAATTAACATTCTTAGCTCTTCAAGCCCATCATGTGACCAACAAGCCATCAAGCCTATTCAAGAGTCTCCTATTATGAATCCAAGTCAAGAGTCATCATGTTCTCATGTTGTTGACCAAGAGCCTATTCGAGAGCCTTCCACTTTCATTCAAGCAACCCAAGAGGTATGTCAAGAGTTTAATCCTAAGCATGTGGAAACATTAAGCCCTAGTCCAACTCAAGATCAAAACACTTTCATGCAACCCATCCATAACCTATATCTTTTCCCTAATCAAGATACTAGTGTTGATGAAGAAGCTATCCATGAGCAACTTGATCCTATGCATGAACTAGAGATCCAATGGCTTTTCTATGATCAAGATGATATCCATAATAATGAACCTCTCCAGGAGCCACTTGATCCTATACATGAGCAAGAGATTCAGTTTCCAACCATGCATAACCTATATCTCTCCTATGATCAAGATATTATCGCTGATGATGAACCTATACAAGAGAACATTAATCCCATCATGCTAAATCCTATCTATGATCAAAATCCCATCTATGATGAAGAACCTATCTATGATCAAGCAGACCATGATGATCCTCTTAGCCCACTTTACGTATTCCATGGTCCTGAGCCTAGCACCCCATCTAGTCCTACCTAAGATCCAACAACATCCACTTGTCATGATGAGACACTTGTCCCCCAAGTAAGCATAAAAGATCAAACAAATAACTTGGATCTTAGTGAACACAATGCTAATCATGATCCTAATGATTCTCCTTCATCATCCATTATTGACCATGCTACAAAGCCTCCACAATATATCCTTGGTCTTACTACCTTCATGCATGAATGTTCTTTCTTAGAACACCAGCAACCATTATCCACTATCTCGCCTTCTCCATCCAATAAAGAACTTGTGTCTAGTGTTCCACCTACACATAATCCTGCTGTCCACCGTATACTCCAGCGTATGAACTATCAAGGTAAAGGCTTAGGCCTTCATGAACAAGGTATTTTGGAACCTATCCATGTCAACATTCCTCCACCTTCATACGGCCTTGGATACATACCCCAAGGTGCACAAACTCAAGATGTTGGTACTTCCTCCACTCCTCCTAAGTCTACCACTTTCCAGCACAAACCCTATCATATCCCCAAAACATGTCGCCATTCCACCTCCATCATCCTATAACTGTCAAAAGCATGTGATCATACACTTTCCACCATCCACTTTACCTCCACTCCTTCCAACTCCCAAAGTCTTTCCATCCACCTTGCCACCATTGCTTCCGACACCTAACATACCTCTCATTCATAAGTATCCCTACATCCCTAAACATGGCCAACAAAAGCACACATCATTTAAGCATACAGCTTCCAATCATTCCATCCACTCCACCCACCCCATGGGATTCAAAAGCAAAAAGTTTGATGCCTTTATCCATAAAGCTAAAAATCCTACCAAAAATCCTAATGGTCTTCATACCTTAGGACATAAAGAATCAAAATCAAAGCAAAGTTCATCTAAACAGCCATCTAAACCCTTACCTCCAAATGCTAAGCCCAAAAGCAAAATGGTTTGGGTTCCTAAGAAAATAGCTAGCAAGTCAAATAAGGCATCCTCATCCACATCTCAGGAATCCCAACCACGTATATCCATCCAAAAGCCTACTTCCATCCAAAACTTCCATTCCCTTCAAAAATCCCACAAGCAAAACAAAAGCACTAAAAATACTAAATCTATGTGGGTTCCTAAATCACTTCATCAACCATCTCCTAAGCAAACATCTCCATTGCTTCCTACACCACCATCTCATCAAAAGCTTCAATGTTTATCACGGTGTGTGCAGCCGTTGGTCATGGTTCCTTTCCACTTCACAACACCTCCACATAACTACATCTCCCCATCTTACATCCATTATCCTACACATCTTCCTCATCCTATGCCTATGGTCCATGCTGTTGCATAAGCCTTCCCTCCATATTCTGCATCATAATCCACTATCTACCTATGCCATATCACTTTCATACGATCCCCTACCAACATCTGTGAGAGCACTAGACATGGTCCATTTGACAGTATCTATCTAGCAGGACTATCCCCTTTCAAGGAACTATATGCTAATGTCTTTCCATATCCACCTTCTCCAATCTCCATATTCAAAAAAAAAGAAGAGAAAAACAAAAAAAAAGAAAACAGTAAAGAAAAATCCCTTCATCCAATGGTGAAAACCAGGCAAACAGGCACCTTGGATAAGTACCATGATGAAAACCTGGCAAACAGGCGTCATGTGTAAGTTGATCTTCTATGTCACCTACACTTGGGGGCACCTTGTCTCATCGGCATATCACTCTTCTCCTACCAGTTTTCTTCCATTACATTTCCTATCCTATCCTCTATCCATTGCATACCTATCCTGTCTTGTTCATCCATCCAAACTTCCTTCCCTCTATTCTTTGGTCTTGATAAAGATTGGGGGCACAATGTTGACAAATGTTCTAGATGTCTCTTGGCATACCTTATCCCTCCATACCATGCAGATTATTCATTATCCGCTCATCCTCCTATCATCATTAGCATTGTCATGAACAATCCTACGTACTCTACCTACAATGGGGCATGTTACACTTATGTGACATAGTCCTTGGAGATCACATCCTTGTTGCCTTCTATCCACTATTGCTCATCCTCATAACCATATCGTATCCAACTACAGCTCATATCCATTTCCATATCTATACCATATCCAAGTGCGCCTCATATCCATATCCATATCCATACCATATCCAATTGCAAGTCTATCCTTAATCCATGCCAATCAAGTCAAGTCAATCTTGTCAAATGATCCGATCACAATCAGTGCTCTTGATCCTTGTCCGGTCATAAACCATATCAACAGTCATAACTATCCTTCATGTTGCTCTAGGGATACATCACTCCCAGTCATGACAACACTGTCGTGTATCGTTATCATATGTCTTAGACAGGATGTCGCATTGTCGAAACCAGACCCGGAGTCTTATACGACATACTTCATTCTTGAAACCAGACATCATCAATCTATATCATGGGTTTACCACTTGACAGGGGCAATACCTTATTTGTGCCTGCATCATTCATGCATACTTGCTGACTTGCTTGTGTGTGTCATCTTTGTATCTTGCATTCCATATCATTCATCCATTTCTTATGTACTTTCACCTCTAGACTTGGTGTTCCCTTGTCATTGGTATTTAGCACAAAGGCTATCCACACGAAATCCAAGGCAACCATCATAATAAACCATTCCTTGTCCAAAAAAATAAAAATCCAAAAAACATCACAAAAAAATCAAAACATCAAAAAATCAAAATTCCAAAAACATCACAAATATCATCAAAAATACCAAAACAATAGAAAACACAAAATTCTAAAAATAATTTATTCATCATCACATTTATCATCCATAAGCTTACACTAGATCCAAGCATCTCATCACCTATCAAAGCATTGTCCCTTAATCAAAATCATCAACTATCAAATCAGCATCAATCATAACTTGTCACCATCATATCTTGAGCCAATCTTATACCACCAAAACATGATCCAATCATCAATCGATTCTTAACTTAGGATATATCTTTCCTACGATAGGCAGAATCTATCCAATCATCAATTGATGTCTGCCTTAGGATATATCTTTCCTACGATAGGCAGAATCTATCACATCATCATCCATTTTTGGCAAAAGATACAATGGTCACTTGTTTGGTTCATTGGTCTTTTAGTTTTTGATTTTTATCTTTTGTCCTATTCAAAGATCACATCAAAGCTACCTTGATCTTACTATATCATGGTATGTGGTGAAAACATCTAGAATGGGGCATAGTCTTGCTTTTGTATGCTGTGCTTGTGGGTTGGTCTCATTACTCCAAGCTAGTATTCATATCTTGATTGATCATAGGGTCGGTTCTAGCATATTGATCTCCTTATGCATCTAAGGTTCATCATACCTTTTTTTGTACTAAGAGCTTATGCTATGAGTCCCCTTCCCTCGTCTAGACAAGGTTGTACTATCTTGGGCATGCATGGGATCATCCCTTTGTCTGCGTGTCTAGTCCATGCAAATGTTGGATAAACATCATCACCCTGGTCTTCTATACCTTGGTGAACATATCCACTTTGCTATATCAAACCTAGGATTGCTCAAATTCAGTTTCAGCACAATGATCATCCACCAATCATCTCCCAACATCCTCATCCTTTCATCCCACCACTTATCCTCTGACCCGTTCTACCAATTTGTCCCATCCATTTCAAGAGCACAACCGTGTTCTCGCAACCTCCCTATCCTCTCGAGGGGGCATCACCCTTACCAATTATCCCCAAGCCTTATTCTTCCAAACCAAAATCTTTTTTCTATCCAATCCAGCTCTATGTCTTAACTTCTTTGAAATGATGTTGCTTAGCCACAACACCATCTCAAAGAGGGGCAAAATGTAGACACCTAAAATTGGACTACTCTGCAAACCAATTTTCTGTACCTCACACTAATCTATTCCCCCAATCTGCATATCCCTGGTGATCAATTAATTCACCTAATAATCCATCTAACCTTACAACCCTATCCTATTAATTGAATGAATATTCCTAATATTCATTTAATTGATTTATCCATTTCCCTAATCCTTAATTAATTAGATAAATCCTGATTATCTAATTAACCTAGACTTAAGTTAATTAAGATGCCACTTAATTAACCTTGTCCCCCACTCATCCACTCACTGAATTTTAAATTCAGATGTCTCCCACTATCCCCCACTCTTCCCAAAATGGGAATTTTTAATTCATCCACTAAGGAATAAAAGATTCACTTTTATTCCTAGCCCTTGATCTGATCAGATGAATCCTAACCCTCCATCCTCATCTCCAAAATCCTATAAATAGGACCCCTCTCTAAGCCATTAGAGGAGACAACTTCAGGCATCAAAACTCTGCCCAAATCACTCCACAAATCTCCTAATCCTATCAAACCTCTGCCAAAATCTTGGCTCAATCCCATCCAATCCATCATCTAATCTCATCTACATTATGTTGTGAGCACTTGAGCAATCCACATCTACACTCAAATCAGGGAAATATCTGAGGAGCTCTATTGGGTGCAAGCTCCTTCCCACATGGATTTGTGAGGTCTTCATGAAGGTATAATTGTGTTGATTTATGCATTAGATTAGTTATTATCTTCATTCAGATTTCAATGATTACAGCTTCCATTGTGGTCATCACCCCATGTGTTATATATGGCCAATAACACTAGAGAATTACCTTTGAACTTGCTTAAAGTTTTGGAAATCAACATTGAGGGAGTTCACTTTAGAAATGACTTTGAAGTCATATATATGGTAGATGAAAAAGGAATCATGCATTGCTAGGTAGGCCTTTTATTTTAGGCTAAGGCCAAAATGGGATTCCATCAATTTACCATTAGCTTTTAGAATGAACAACAACACATCATCATTATAATGTTGATCACATACATGGGCACTATATGTAGAAAGCATGCCTATCGAGAAGAAAGACTTTGAAAATATCGAGAAAATAACTACAAGCATAGTGCACATTGAATCAAGATTTGAGGCTATCATATAATAGGATAGCATGTTTGAAGCTAATTAAAATGGAATGTTAGCTAGCAAGTGATTATGAGTTACAAGGAAAGGCATGCACCAATTTTTGGCACATTACACAATGTGTAGTTGTATCACATATGGCTTCTATGTCACCAACTCCATGTGCATTCCCAAGAAGAAATGCACCAATGTTGAACATAGTATGACTTCCATGAGTGATTGTTGACTCTATTATATTAACACAACCATGCTATATTTAGATGGGACTTGCCACATCTCTAATTTTTGACAATGTTTTACTTTTACTTATAAGTAATTAGTAGATAATTTTTGCTTGATTTAATGATTTGACGTTAAGTGAAAATGTCAAGATAAATCTATGATTTCATGAGTTTGAGAATATTCATAGAATTTGGACATGTGATTATATATTTTCATGATTATTTATTCATGATGTATATAGTTTAACTAATGATATACTAATCCTAGTTTGGTGATTGCAAATTGTATTCAGGAAATAGTTTTTCCACCCTCCAAGAAAGAGATGGAGAGAATCATTGGAGAGAGGTGAATAGACATATGGAAAGAATAACTAGTTGTCATCTAAGTCTTGAGTTGCATAGTTTAGTGAGCCCTGTTAAGTTTGGTAAGTTGATTTTGACTTTTGGCCTTAGTTATTTGTCAATTCAACAATAGTCGATTTATGTCGATAATCCTTTAGCATAGATTTTGTCAAAAAACCTAGAAGGGTTAGTCATCCATCGACAAGATGTAGACTATAGTCAAAAATTTTCTTGATATAGTTATATTCAAGAGGGAATATACGTTTTTGGTTAACTATCTCTTCTTTGGTAATTTCTGGTTGAGATTCTTTTATAGTGTCCTATCAGGTTATTTATGCTTGTCTATTTTTTCTATATTGCAAGACAGAGAGGGGGAGAATACCTCAACCCCATTCTCATATCTCATTAAATGTTTTGAAACAATGTAGGGTATGTAGGTTATGTGGTATGTGGTATTTTGATCTCCTTCATACTCTCAACAATTCAAGGAGTGTAGAGTGTCCTTTTGACCGAGTCATGAGAGATCATTTAATGACCATCATCTCCATATTGCAATTCGTCATGTGGAATCATGATGGGGCTTTATTATTAGATGATGGAATGTGGTTGGGCAAAGTGTGCTCTATTTTACCACTATGAGATCTCTCTGCATGCATGAAGTTACTACATGAAAGAAAGAGGATAGTGGAATTCGGACTGAGGAAGGATGAGATTAGTGGAGCCTGGTTGATCATCATTTACACAGGTTCTATGTTCTTTTTATGTTAAGTTTATTAATTAGAGAATACCTTGTTCTGTTGTTGAAGACTATTTTGATGTCAGCCTCACAGAGGTATCTATCAATGTTAAAGAATAGATGATAGTAAATCTTTCCTTTTGTGCTTATGAGAAATCAAAGATGTGTTTTTATCTCTGTGAACATAAGATGAGAAGCTATTCTTTTACTGCTATATAGACATTGATGATATTGGCATTACTGTGTTTTCTTTAGGAATATAAGAGCTTAGGATTAGCTTTGTATATGGAAGCCGAAGACTTTGTATATTTATGTGTTTCAATATGATATATATATTCTTGATACTTTCTAGTATTGATCATGTTGCCAAAGACTTAGTCATTTTGTGTCTTATATTCGAAGACCTAGCTAACTCTATGTTCGAAGACTTAGTTATCTCTTGGTTAAAGAAAACCAAAAATATAGATGTCTCTATGTCTAGATTCAACATCTGGTTTAGTTATATCTCTGTGTTCAAAGATAACCGTTGGTCTTTGTTAACAGTGCATCAATAGTATTTGTGCATTTGTCAAATGTAGAGCTAGGTTAATCTATTGATACATAATACTGTTAGTCTCATACTCTTTTATTAGAAGAGCTTTGTCGCTTGTTTTTGGACAAAAGAAAATATAGCCTATTTAGGCCAAATGACAATTAGACAATATAGCCTATCTAGGTCGAATGTCAATTAGACAATATATTCTGTGTAGGCCAAATGACAATTAGACAATATAGTTGGTGTAGGCCGAATGACAATTAGACAATATAGTTGGTGTAGGCCGAATGTCAATTAGACAACATAGTCTGTGTTAGGCCGAAAGGTTAATAGCACAATAAGATAACTTAGAGTTTTAGATAGCAAACTCTTCTTAGTTGTCTGTGGGCACTAAGCATTAGAATGATATGTAAAGGATTAGTTAATCCAGATGTGTCTAAACTCTTAGATAGTGGTCTAGTTAATTGCTTTGGATGTCCATGAGTTAGTATTGTCCTCAAGACAACAATTAATTATAATGTGGTATTTTTCTGTTAACATATTGGAATCTTTCTCTAGACATCAAGATGAGCCTCTTAAGATTTTTTTTATACATCTTATAGATGAAACTAGAAGACTTGATATAAATGTTCCTATTCTCTTAACTCATTTGATTTTATTGATTTTCAAATGAAGACTTTGGGAATGATTGTTCCTTACTTTGAAGAGTATAAAATGATTGAGAGATCATTAGAAGCACTTAAACTATGATATATATATTCATATTTCAACCAATATGATTATTCATTTGAATTTGTGTATTTCTGTGATGTTCTATCATTCTTAATTTTTCTATATCAATGAACAAAAGATGACCACTAGGTCAAAGACATCATTTCTTAGCTATCCTTTATTGGATTAAAAGATTGAACTTATTCAAGGATTTATATTCTTTTTTTAATGCATATTATGACTTATTTTTAAGGAAAGATAAACCTTGAGAACTATGTGAAAGGTGAAATCGATCAAATGACTAGGTAGTCAAGATTCGATGAGTGGACACCTTATTCATGCAATATTATTGTTATAATTTAATTAGTTTTTAAGGGTATATGTTATTGCAAAATAATGGATTAGAGAAGTTGAGAACCCTAGATTTTATCTAAAGGGATTAGAATTCTTTAACTCTAGTCATTTATAATATTGTATAGTCTACTGTGTTCTCTGGTCAACAGACAAAAGAGTCGAGAAACCATAGATCTTAACATTATTAAATGACCAAGAAGAACTTTGTTGTTAGAGAGTCAATATTTGTTATATGTATACCAAGTATGGTTATCATTGAGTAGAGAGTAAATGACAGAAGGTCATAGACCTTAATAAATTACAGATATGCAATAATGTACTCTTGAGAAAGATAAAGATATCTAAATTTGCATATTGTGTATATAACCTAGATAAGGAATATTTCTAAGTTAGATGGATGAGAAATTGAGTATATATCCGACATGTCTAGATTTATTAGACAAAACAAATTAAACTGTAGGATGAGATAGTCTTCAATTCAAGTTAGAGGTGTGTGAACACATGACTATATTTATTGCAAACATACATTTATATAGAAACTTTGGCCAAAGTGGCACATTTATCTTTGCATGCATTAGTCGATTCACAGTGTCTAGATGTAGTAACTGGTTAGTCTGATCATACTTAGCTAGAAGGTTGTTTAGAGTTGTATGGTTGATTGAGTTACGTAGGACATAGCACTAGGAATCAAATGGAAATTTTTTAAGATCCACATGTCTATTCTCTTTGTGAAGGGTAGGGCCACTTCCAGGAAGGAAGGTGTGCGGAGCACTACCATTCTGTGGTTGGAGGTAAATTACTCGGATGATGTTGTCCCTCTGTAGTAGAAGACTCATCAAGATTCAAACAACAGTTATCAAGATTCCAGGGATAGTACTTTTATATAAAGTTTTATGACAGGATTATGATGTAAAATTATTCTTTTTTCAAGAGCAATGTATGTGTAAATGTAAAGTGAAATGTTATCACTACAAGTTATCTTTGAATATAATGAATTTCAAGGTTGAAAAATATTCAGAAAAGATGTACTTTTATTTGTGGATGTTTTTTATTAAGTTAAGCTATGAAAGGGTCCTAGACCCATACAAAAAGTAGATCAACAGAAAAGCATAGCACATCATAGACCCTCCCTTACAATAACCTAACAGGGTTAGGGAACCATCACAATAAAAGACTTACAGTTTCATAAACATGTTCCAAAAAACCCCATAATAGTATCGAGCACCATCCCTGATAATAACCCTTGTAGGGCCAGGGATGCATAACCAAAAACTAGATCAAAAAGTATAAGAACTAGTATCATACAGTCTAAGAATCCTGATAATAACCTTAACAACCAGGATATTGTCCAGCAGAGTAAAACAGATAGAAAATAGCAAAAGAACATCATGAACTTGTAAGCTTAAACAAGAAGATAAGCTAAAACTTTTGGCTATTCCCATCATTCTTCATTTTTTGCAGTACCTCCTCCCAGGAAGTATGATCCCTATCAGCCTTATACCTCTTATCTTTTTCATGGTCTATATCTTGTATGTGTTTTCTTTTTTCCAACTATGTCTTGAATTCTACTAGTAACCTTTACCAGGTCCTTCATGCCTTTTTCTAGCTTATCAATCCTGAATTGGAACATGTTGCACATCTCATACATGTTTGTCCATCTCCAATGGCAAGTTGTGCAGTTAACCCTCTTGTTAAAAAATCCTTCAAGCTTATCCAACCTTTCATCCAGATTCTGGAGTTCCTCATTGTTATGGATATTTTCTTTTTATTAGGACTATTAATTTGAGCTTCAAAGGTTCCTATATCTATTTAAGTCCTCACCATAGGTATACTCCATAGCATTTGTATTGAAATTTGTATTCCCTTCATACTAGTCTTGGTTAACAGCCTCAAATTCCTCTGTTTTACCCTTCATCTCTCCCTGTTCATTAGCCTCATCATCCTCCCAATTTATATCATCTAAACCCTCACAGCAATTGTCTTGGTCCTCATCCCCTTCTATGTGGTCATCCCTATCTATTTCCACATCAGGATCTTCCTCAAAGTCAGAATTAACTTCCTCTACAGAAGTTTCCTTAGATATGTTCTTATTTTTCTTACTACAAGTTTTTTCCTACACTTTTTCAATTCTTGCAGACCTCCTTTCTGGGCCAACACTATCAATGAATTTAGCAGAGAGATTAAATTTAGCAACCGCAAAATTAATATTGAGGGTTTTTTATTTCTTCCCAGAACTCGTAGGAGGTTTCCCACAATTATCTCTTAAAGACAACATGATGTTTTCTAGGGAATCTTAATCCTTGAGGGTTTGCTTAGTACTTGCATGTTTAAGAGGGGTGACAGGAACATAAATTTATTTGCCCTTATAGGTATGAGGCTTTTTCAAATTCTTACCCTAAGTCTAGCTATCATCATTACTCACACAGCTAGAGTTAACTTTATATTTTTCCTTAATCAACCTAGGCTTCTTCTTACCACATTTATTCCTAGGAACAGGGGGATTGAGCATAAAATTAAACTCATACAGCACGAGCATCAGCCCCTGGTGCAGAGGGGGTTGCATTCCTTTCATAATACTCCTTTGTAGTGAAGACAAAATGATAAAAGGAAAGTTGATGAAATTACCATGTCGCAGGTGGTTGAGCAACGGGAAGTGGTACCCATGAATTGTTTAAAACTGACCTTCAAGTGTGACATACTTCATCAAATGGTAAGAGACCATCCCCCATGGGGCCAGGAGCTCAGTCCATTGGTATCCATTCTGGTGTCAAGTTAAGCTCTCATTTTCCTCCAAGAAGCTATCCATGAAATCTTTGTAATCGTCAGTTCCCAACCTCTGCACTTTTTGCCCATCAAGAGAAAGCCCAGTTGCTTCTGCTATAAGTTCCTCTGTTACTATAAATGCAACCCCATTTACCTTCACCTCCTTATTTCTCTATGAATTCATGAACTACAATGAAATAGATTCATCATGACCATGAAGAACACGAACATAACTCCTGAGCCCTCCTTCAAAAATGCTCCAGACCTGAGGGTTCTTTTTGAGGCTAGCACAAGACGCAGGTTCAACTCTAAGAAGTTGCCCCCTTATTTTGCACAACACAGAGACCTTATGAAACCCTTGAATAACAACACAATGAAAGATAACACAGCAAAGATCAACAATTGCAATGGGAAACTTAAGGGCACGAATCTCAAAGCTAGCATCAAAATGATAGCAAATGTCATGAGTAATCCTTAAGATAACCTTGTTCGCACAACCCAAGGAGTATTGAATAATTATTTCCTTTCTCATCTCTCAGTACTCTCTGTGTCTCTTCAAATGCTCCTGGGACTCAACACAAAGAGTAGTAATTACCAAGTTTTTATTTCTAGCATCTTGCTTTCATTCCAAAAGATCCTTGAATGTAAAGATTTTTGTACAAGATATTTGAACCTCAACTTTAGAACATAATGTTTTATGATGGGACAATTCAGAGACCTCCCCCTAACTTGATTTAGCATACTAATTTGTATTTTCAGCTGCATTTAAAATGACTTCTTGTAAACTATCAGGCAAATCAAGTAAGGAAGATGTGGACCAACTTCCAACCATGTTAAGACCTAGGTTAGCAAGTTTGTCTGCACCCTGGTTCCCTTCTCTATAAACATGCTGAACCGAGATATAGGGAATATTAGAAATAGCATTTTTAATGTCCTCTAGATAATCTCTTAGCATCCAAGGGGTGTTATCAAACCTAGTAACTAAATCCAGAACTACTTTAGAATCACCTTCAAGTACAACCTAATTGAACCCATAGGACTGAATTTTATGTATACCCCACCACAGAGCATAGGTTTCAGCCAAGTTATTAGAAGCTATACCAATTTTATCATACCACTCAATTATCTATCCTTTATCATTCCTTATGATGCCTACCACTGATGAAGGCCTAGGATTTCCCTTTGAGCACCCATCAAAATTTAGTTTCACCCAACTTGGTTGTGGATGTCTCCATTTGGTGCATTTCTTTATGTAATCTTTCTGATAATCCATATTGTTGAGATTTTGAGTGATACCCCATTGTTTGCTAACTTTCATTTCAAACTCTGTTGGAAGAGATTTGGCTTTCCCTATTTTGGCCATGTTAATGCTCTCTTGAATAGCCCCAACAATAGAGTGAGTGAGTTGATTTATATCAGTCGTAGTGTTTCTGAAAACCCTATGATTCCTTTCCTTCCATATCAACAAAACAATATGCAGAGGGGTCTGCTTCCATAATTCTCTTAGAATGGGATGCTTGAAAGGGGGATCCTTAAACCAAAGGGGAGAAAGGAATCCAAACCTTCAAGAATTACCCACTCGAAGTTAATTTTTGAGCAGATTTGACTCCATATACGTCTTGCTAAAGGGCAATGCAGCAGTAAATGATTAATGGATTCAGCATTTTGATAGCATAATATACACCTATTAGGAAGATGGAACCCTCTCTTTTGAAGATTATCCAGTGTTAAGATTTTGTAGTGATTTACAACCCACCAAAAAATGTTGACTTTGGGAATCATTTTGTGGTTCCATATCAGCCTCCAATCTATGTTAATAAAAGGAACATCAGAAACTAATAAAGAGTAAGTAGTAGCAACAGAGAAGTTTCCAGAAGCTTGAGGTTTCTAAATCAGTTCTTCTTCCTTATCATGTCTATAGAATCTACAATCCCCTAAGAAATTATCAACAACATTAGCAAAGAGGAGATTAAAATCCTTCCAATGAGCTTTCCCATTCTGAAATGATAAATACCCTTCTAGTTTGTCTCCATAGAAATTAAGGCAGTCTTCTTTGAGAGCTGCAGAAACAATATGTCCAGATAGTGGAATGTTGTCCTTCCACATATCCTCCCAAAATATAATCTTCTGACCATTGCCAACTCTCCACCTAACCCCCATAGAGAGTAATCTTCTTATTTTAACAAGCCCATTCCATATGACAGAGCCTACAGGAAAATAAATATTGTGAATGAACTTGTAGGTTTCATTATAACCAAAGTATTTAGCTCTTAAAATATTGACCCAGTCTTTATCCTCTTTCATGATACCCCATCCAACTTTAGACATAAGGGATTTGTTAAATTCTCTTAGTTTTCTAATGCTTAATCCTCCCTTATCTTTAGTGGAGCAAATAGTGTCCCAACTGATAAGGGCCAGTCTCTTTCTCTCCTCAACACCAGTCCATAAAAATCTTTTATGAATTTGTTCAATTTTCTCTGCTATGAACGCTGGGATTTTGAATAAAGAGAGGTAGTACACTGGGATGTTTTGAAGAGAAGCTTTTAGAAGTTGGTACTTTCCAGCTTGACTTAGTAGTTTGTCTTTCCACCTATCTAACTTCTTTTGGACTCTTTCCATAATTCTGTACTAGTAGGCATTAGGAAGTTTTTTGGTGGCTAAAGGGAGGCCTAGGTAGGTATCAGGGAAGGAAGACTTGGAACAACCCAAAATTTTGACAATTGTATCTTGTAAGATTTCCATAGTGTTAAAGAAGTAGAGTTTTCTTTTATCATAATTGATATGTTGCCCCGAGACTTTTGCATAATGATTTAGCAAATTTTTCCATTCCTTAGCTTCTCTAACAGAAGAAGTACCAAATAAAATGGTATTATCAACAAACTGCTGGTGTGATGAGAGGGACTAGAAGAAGCAAGTTTAATACCTTTCAGTTTCTTTTCCCTCACCAATCTAGAGATATTCCTGCCTAGAAATTCTGCCACAATGATAAAGAGGTAAAGAGAGAGAGGGTCTTCTTGTCTTAAACCCCTGCCACTATGAAATAAACCTCTAGGGGAGACTTTTACCATAACCAAGTACCTAGGAGATGTAACACATTCTTTTATCAGTTGTAGAAATTTTCCTTGAAACCCAAACCTTTTGAGGAAAGCTAGCAGAAAGGACCAGGAAACCCTATCATAACCTTTAGAAATATCCAACTTTAAGACCATTGATGTAGGGGTACCTTGTCCTAGTCACATCAAATGGTGATCAAATGTTGTGTTTGTGTTCTCAAGTCCAATTTTGTTGTAATAAGGTCTGATTAGACCATCTTTCATGTCATCTTATATGTTTTTGATCATAAGGTCAGTTGTAGGGGTGAAAAAGTGACATGTTCATTAAGAAAATGTGGCTTCCCCATGTATTTTGAGGAGGTTAAACAAACTTGTTAGTTTGAAAGTTGGTTGGCACCATTGGAATTTGGTGCTCAATTTTTAAATTCCTCTACAAACCTTCGAGGGAGGCTGATGAAGTCATTATTGAAGACAAAACAATAAAATATCTCTATTTTTCCTGTAATTTTATGTGTTATTTGTTGTTCTGACGTTCTGTACGGCTTTGTACAAGAGTATCATGATCTGAAATGGATAAAATCTTAAAGTGGCATGAGTTACCTTTCATTTGAGTCTAGTTAGGTCAGATTTTATTGAGGTTGGAGGATTTTGTAGCATAATTTCAGAAAACGGGTTGAAAACCCTAAGGTTTGAGGGTTTGTACAAAAAATGGGGTTTTGACCCATTCCACTAGTGTCACCTTCTATAAATTGGTGGAATGGTCTTAGATAGGATGTGTTTCAATGTTTTTAGGGTTGCAAGTGCAAGGAATAGGAAATGGGAGTTATTTGAGTCAAACTATGCCTAATATCCTCATGTATTAGGCTTACAAGCATAGGTGTGATAGTGAACTATTGAAAAGGTGACTTGGTGTAGGATATGGTCCATAAAACCTGCATAATCAGACCTCTTGTAACCTTAATGAAGTCTTGGAGTAGGAATTGGAAGGTTGGAGTGGAATTTGCATACACTTGCTTTGTAAAAGTGGCCTAATTAGGGCTAATTAGAGCAGGACAGTCAATTATTGAGGCTTATGTTCCAAAACAACCTCACCTGATTTCTTGATATGTTGTGAGGGAGCCAAAAGGGTATTTGGAATGATAATTGTTTTTTGGATTTGCAATTTTTTCCTCAAGTTATGCTAGAAAAACCCTATTCCAAGGGCTACAAGCCAATAGGCATGTTTGCAAGGGAACGATAGGTAAGGATAAGGGACAGAGTTCTTAGTGAGTCTTGGTGGCCTAAACCTATTAGGTTTATGAGGTTTAAGGTGTATCAGAGGGTTAGCAAGAGGTCTAAGATAGCAAACCACTTTTGGGTACACTTCACAACCCTTGAAACCATGTTGGATGGGAGAGGAGATTGGATATGCTTAGAAGATCAGTCAAGAATATGTTTTGAATCTTTCTAGAAACCTAAGGAGATATTCCTTGCTCTGTATCAAAGCATAGGTTCTGATTGATAAGGAAAGAAGAGTTGAGTTTGCATAAACAAGATGCCTCTAGAGAGCAATCCAGTGGCCAAGGAAGTTCGAGAGTTAAAAGAACAACATGCTAAGGAGTTGAGACAAGTTAGTGAGTCTCATGAAGTTGCCCTTGCAAGAATTGCAGCATTGGAATCTAGCCTAAGGAGAGGTGTGGTCAGTGGAGATCAAAGTGACCAAGAAGAAGAGGGTGAGAATGAAAACCCTCAAGAAGGAGTCCAAGATGAGGAAGAAGAATTAGACCCTCATGAAGAGAGGATCGTTAGAATACTGAAGGTTGTCAAGGGAGAAAGTACTCCTAAGTTGAAAGTGGAAGTGCCCATGTATGGTGGGAAGATGGATAGTGAATAAGTATTGGGTTGGATAGATGCTCTTGACAATTTCTTTGAATTTGAGGAGGTAGAAGATGATAAGAAGGTGAAGTATGCAAAAACCAAGTTAAAGGGCCTTGCCCTAACATGGTGGAACTATATTCAAGAGGAGAGAGCAAAGAAGGGAAAAGCAAAGATAAATTCATGGGATACAATGGTAGCTAAGGTGAAAGGACAATTTCTACCTGTAGATTATGAAATTTAGACCTTTAGGAAGTTGCCTATTATGGCATACACTAAGGAGTTCCATAAGTTATGTATTAGAATAGGACATGTTGAGGATGAAAGAGAAAAGGTAGCAAGGTACCTAAATGGCTTAAGGTACAACATCCAAGATGAAATCAGCCTCTCTACACCTAGGACAGTTGAAGAGTATTTCCAAATGGCAGTCAAGGCAGAAGAAAGAATCAAGAGGAGATAAGAGTAGCAAGGAAGAGGCAGGGGAAAGAATTTCAAAAGTAGAAGCAACTTTGGTGCAAGAGGACAGTCACAAAAACAACAAGGTGAATCAAGCAACCATCAAGAACAAAGTGGTGAGTCAAGTGGTAGAGGTAACTCCAGAGGAAGAAGATTTAGTGGTAGAGGAAGGTTTGGTGAACAAGGGAGAGGGTCAAACTCATTCTCAGGTAAATGTTATAATTGCAATCAATTTGGACATCCAACATGGAAGTGCCTAGACAAACAAGCATCAAGTTCCCATGGAGGTGAGCGAAGAACTCAAATTGTACATGAGGAAGACAATGAAAGTGTTAATTCACCATCTCAGCATCTTGCTCCTGAGGTAGGTGATACTTTGATGATAAGGAGAACACTCATTAAGGTGCCAACAGCTAAAGAACCTCCACAAAGGAAATCCTTGTTTAGAACCACTTGCAAGTCACATGGAAAGGTATGCAAAGTAGTTGTTGATTCAAACTCTACTGATAATTTGGTTTCCATAGAAATGGTAGAAAAATTGAATATGAAGAGAATTCCTCACCCCACACCATACAAAGTGTCATGGTTAAACAAAGGTCAACAAGTCTTGGTAAATGAGCAGTCTTGGGTAGAGTTTAATATTGGGGGTTATAGAGACAAAATCCTTTGTGACATCATCCCCATGGATGTTTGTCACTTGTTGCTAGGAAGGCCCTGGCAATATGATAGAAAGACCAAGCATGATGGTCAGAAAAACATTTATGTGATAAATAAAGATGGAGTCTCATTCACATTGACACCCCTCCAAGATGAAGAGTTTGACAAACAAGTTGGGTCTAGTGTTATGGTAGTAGGAGAGAAAGAGTTTTTGAAAACAATGAAGGAAGAAGGTGGACATGGATTTTCCTTAGTGATCAAACCTAAATCCAATTCTATTTTAGTAGCAAATAAGGTAGGGGATATACCTAGTGAGGTTCAAGCTTTGTTGGATAAGTACAAGGATATTGTAGTGGATGACTTGCCAAGTTCTTTGCCTCCCATGAGAGATGTCAGCTATCATATAGACTTGATCCCTGGTGCCAATTTGCCAAACAAGGCTGCATACAAAATGACTCCTCAGCAGAATGAAGAGATAACGAAACAAGTATAAGAATTATTAGATAAGGGTCTCATAAGAGAAAGTTTAAGTCCATGTGTTGTCCCTACTATTTTAGCACCCAAAAAAGGTGGGGAGTGGACAATGTGTACTGACTCAAGGGAAATAAACAAAATCACCATTAGATATAGGTTTCCACTACCTAGAATAGAGGACCTAATGGACTGTTTGGGAGGTGCATGCTATTTTTCAAAGATTGATCTCAAAAGTGGATAAACCCAAATCAGGATAGGGGAAGGAGATGAATGGAAAACTGCATTTAAAACCAATGAAGGACTGTATGAATGGATGGTAATGCCCTTTGGACTATCAAATGCTCCAAGTACATTTATGAGGTTAATCACTGACATTTTGAAGCCTTTTATTGGAAAATTTGTTGTTGTATATTTAGATGATATTCTTGTGTTTAGCAAGACAAAGGAAGAGCACTTGCAACATCTTGACATGGTTTTGGAGAGATTGAATGAGGAGAAGTTGATGATAAACCTCAAAAAAAGTGTGAATTTATGAAAGAAGAACTAGTGTATCTCAGTTTTGTGATCTCCAAAGACTCATTGAAGATGGATCCCACCAAAGTAGAGGCAATACTCAGTTGGCCAACTCCAAAGTCAGTTGGGAGGTAAGAAGTTTTCATGGGCTTGCAAGTTTCTATAGGAAATTCATCAAGAACTTTAGTCATATCTGCTCACCCATTATTGAAACAATTAAAGGAGATAAAAAGAAGAAATTTCAGTGGACTGATGAGGCAGATAGGAGCTTTGAATATCTAAAACACAAAGTGGCACAACAACCTATCCTTTCTTTACCTGACTTCAACAAGATTTTCACCATAGAATGTGATGCAAGTGGCTTTGCAATTGGTGTAGTCTTAAGCCAAGAAGGAAGACCAGTGGATTTCTTTAGTGAAAAGCTTAATGAAGCAAAAAGGAGGTATTCATCATATGATCTAGAGTTGTATGCAATGGTGTAGGCCCTTAAGAAATGGAGACACTACCTTCTGCCAAAGGAGTTCATTATTTTTACTGACAACCATGCCTTGCAATTTCCAAACAGTCAAGATAAGCTAAGTCATAGACATGTCAAGTGGGTTGAGTATTTATAGAGCTCTTCCTTTACCATCAAGCACAAAAAAGGCCAATCCAACAAGGTTGCTAATGCTCTAAGCCGGAGGTCAATGTTGGTGCATGAAATCCAACTTCAGAGTGTAGGAAGAGATGCATTGAAAGACATGTATGCTACAGATGATGACTTCAAAGAGGTATATTATGTTTGTACTCAATTTAAGGATGCTTTGTATGAGGAATATTCAATTTTTTTGTTGCAAGATGGCTTGTTGTTTAAAGGTGCTCAATTATGCATTCCAAAGTGCTCCATGAGAACTAATTTGATAAAGGAGAAACATCGTGGAAGTTTAGGAGGACATTTTGGGGTTGATAAGATATTGGATCAGGTAAGAATGTTCTACTTTTGGCCAAAAATGTAAGGAGATGTCAGAAAGTTTGTGGAAGGTTGTACAATATGCCAAAGAGCTAAGGGTTCTACTTCTAATGCAGGACTTTATCAGCCCTTACCAATACCTAATAGGCCATGGGAGAGTCTAAGCATGGATTTTGTATTAGGTTTGCCAAGAACTCAAAGGGGTTATGATAGTGTATTTGTTGTGGTTGATAGATTCAATAAGATGGCCCACTTTATTCCATGCAAATGTGCAAATGATGCTTCTCATATTGCAGGGTTATTCTTCAAAGAAATAGTTAGAATTCATGGTCTTCCATTAACAATAGTTTTAGATAGGGCTTTAAAGTTTATTGGTCACTTTTGGAGGACCCTTTGGAGGAAACTTGGAACTAATTTGACCTTTGGTACTTCCTATCATCCACAAATGGATGGGCAGACTGAAGTGGTCAATAGATCACTTGGAAACCTCTTGAGATGACTCACAAAGGAGCATGGGCAACAATGGGACTTAGTTATTCCTCAAGTTGAATATCCTTACAATGATTTAGTCAATAGAAGCATAGGGAGAAGTCATTTTCAAGTGGTGTATGGTCTGAAACCAAGAGGTGTCTTTGAGCTTAGGGATTTGATAGGAATGGAGAAAAGAAGTGCTGAAGGAGAAGCATTTGTAGAAGCTACGTGAGAGATCCATCAACAAGTTAAAGACCATTTGCAAACAAGTGTTGAAAAGTATAAGAAACATGTTGACTTGAAGAGAAGGGATGTACAATTCAAGGTGGGAGACTTGGTCCTTGCACATCTAAAGAAGGAAAGGTTGCCAAAGGGAAAATACACCAAGTTGCTCATGAAGAAAATTGGGCCATGCAGAGTGGTCCATAAGTTTGGATCTAATGCCTATGAGATAGAACTCCCTCATGGAGTTGCTATCTCTCCTATCTTCAATGTTGTTGACCTCTATCCTTTCAAGGGATCTTCTACAACAAGTACAAGTGTTGATCCAGATGTTACTGATGCATATTGGGTACAGGATTTACCACCTCCTGAACCATTGAAGCTTGAATACATTTTAGATGCAAAGGAAGTGAAGAGAACAAGGCATAAAGTCTACAATGAATACCTAGTCAAATGGCAAGGCCTCCCTCATGAAGATGTAACCTGGATGTCAGAAGAGGATATCAAGAAGCATGGAACATCAATGCAAGAGCTGATCTCAGGAGAAACCTGAGATTCTTTTCTCATCGGGTGTATGGTGCAGGGGCACCTTGTCCTAGTCACATCAAATGGTGATCAAATGTTGTGTTTTTGTTCTCAAGTCCATTTTTGTTGTAATAAGGTTTGATTAGACCATCTTTCATATCATCTTATATGTTTTTGGTCATAAGGTTAGTTGTAGGGGTGAAAAAGTGACATGTTCATTAAGGAAATGTGGCTTCCCCGTGTATTTTGAGGAGGTTGAACGACCTTGTTAGTTTGAAATTTGGTTGGCACCGTTGGAAATTGGTGCTCAATGTTTAAATTCCTCTACAAACCTTTGAGGGAGGCCGATGAAGGCAATATTGAAGACAAAACAATAAAATATCCCTGTTTTTCCTACAATTTTTTGTGTTATTTGTTGTTCCCACATTCTGTACGGCTCCGTACAAGAGTGTCATGATCTAAAATGCATAAAATATTAAAGTTACTTGAGTTAGCTTTCATTTGAGTCTAGTTAGGGCAAATTTCATTGAGTTTGGAGGATTTTGTAGCATAATTTCTAAAAATAGGTTGAAAAGCCTAAGTTTTGAGGGTTTGTACAAAAAATGGGGTTTTGACCCATTCCACCAATGTCACCTTCTATAAATTGGTGGAATGATCTTAGATAGGATGTGTTTCAATGTTGTTAGAGTTGCAGGTGTAGGGAATAGGAAGTGGGAGTTATTTGAGTCAAACTATGCCTAATATCCTTATGTATTAGGCCTACAAGCATAGGTGTGATAGTGAACTATTGAAAAGGTGACTTGGTGTAGGATATGGTCATAAAACCTACGTAATTAGACCTCTTGTAACCTTAATGAATTCCTGGAGTAGGAATTGGAAGGTTGGAGTGGAATTTGCATACACTTGCTTTGTAAAAGTGGCCTAATTAGGCCTAATTAGAGCAGGACAGTCAATTATTGAGGCTTGTGTTCCAAAACAACCTCACCTGATTTCTTGATATGGTGTGAGGGAGCCAAAAGCGTATTTGGAATGACAATTAGCTTTTGGATTTGTAATTATTTACTCAAGTTATGCTAGAAAAACCTTGTTTCAAGGGCTACAAGCGAATATGCTTGTTTGCAAGGGAATGATAGGTAAGGATAAAGGACAGAGTTCTTGGTGAGTCTTGGTGGCCTAAACCTATTAGTTTTATGAGGTTCAAGGTGTATTAGAGGGTTAGCAAGAGGTTTGAGATAGTAAACCACTTTTGGGTACACTTCACAACCCTTGAAACCATGTTGGATGGGAGAGGAGATTGGATATGCTTAGAAGATCAGTCAAGAATATGTTTTGAGTCTTTCTAGAAACCTAAGGAGATATTCCCTACTCTGCATCAACCATCCCTTCCTTTTTACCTTGATCCATAGAATGTAAGATCTCATGAGTAGTGATAACTGCATCCAAAATTTGTCTTCCAGGGACAAAACCTTTCTGATTCTGAGAAATAATTTGTTGTAATAGGGATTTGATTTTGTTAACTAAAAGTTTGGAAAAAGTTTTGTAAATAGTGTTGCACAAACTAATACGCCTAAAGTCATTAAAAGAGATAGCCTCCCCTTTCTTAGGGACAAGCACAATGAAGGTAGAGTTGAATTCCTTTAAGAGCCTTCCAGATTTAAAGAAAACTCTCGCAACAACAATTATATCTTTACCAACAATATCCTAGAATTCTTGATAGAAGGCTAAAGAGAAGCCATCAGGGCTCAAAGCTTTAAAAGCACCAAAAGAGAAAACAACACTTTTTACCTCTTCATCAGTAATAGTTCTACCCAGAGATTCAATCTCAGCATCAGAAATAACATGAGGGATAACATCTAATAGGTCATGTGTATCTTCTTATTCATCCTCATTATATTGTAAAAGCTTATTGAAGAAATTTGAGGCAGCAACCCCAATATGATCATCCTCAATCATCACATTACCATTTTTTCCTAGATTTTGTTGATGATGTCCCGGCATCTATGTTTTAAAGTGGATTGATGAAAAAACTTGGTATTTCTATCCCCTTTTGTCAACCATTGGATTCTCGACTTTTGTTTCCAAAAAGTTTCTTCCCTCAAATGGAGTTTATGCCACTCATCTCTAACTATTTTCTCTTGCTTACATATCTCCACATCATTAATACTTGCTACCATCTTATCCTACAACTCTTTTAGATTTAAGGATATGCTCTCCTTTTGTTTGAAGATAACTCCAAAAGAATACTTATTCCGACCTTTGACATTTTGTTTAACGTTCTTGATTTTATGAGCTAAAAAAAACATAGTTGTACCTTTAATAGGTTTATTCCACCATTGTACAATAAGATCTCTAAACCTTGGATGTGAGGCCCACATAATCTCATACCTGAATGGGTAAGCCATCTTTTTCTACTGAATATTCCAATTCATGACAATAGGATTATGATCTGATCCCACTCTAGGGAGAGCCAAGCACTTTAATACAGGAATGATATTCCAAGAACTGGAGATAAGAACCCTATCAAGCTTAACTTGAATAAGATTACTGTCCATTCTTCTATTTGACCAAGTAAAATGAGTTCCCTCAATATCCATATCTATAAGTCCTGTGGAAGAGAGGAAACTAGCCAAATCCCCCATGCTATCAGAATAATCTTCTAACCCCCCAGCTTCTCAGAGGGATAAAGAGGGGTATTGAAATCCCCTGCTAACATCCAGTGAGAGTCAGGAACAATAGACAGAGTAGAATTTATAGAGTTCCAGAGACTTTTCCTTTCTAGTTTGGTATTAGGGGCATAAACATTTATCAAATTCCATTTATCATCTCCTTTTTGAGTTCTAAATTGAATGAAAATAAAGTTTTTATGGATAATCAAATCCTTTCCTTCCACAATAGACAGATTCCAAATAATAGAAAGACCACCAGAAGCCCCTTGAGAGGTAATTATACTAAATTCAGCCCCAGGCCAAATATGTTTTATGGAATTAGACAAATTAGCTTCATTCATTTTGGTTTCTTGAAGCAAAAGAATATCAATTTTATGATCCAAGATGCAACTTTTAACTAAAAACTTTTTGTGAGGACTATTAAGTCCCCAAATGTTCCAAGAAATGATCTTCATACCAATCTTAATCAGTACCCAACAAACAAAAGATCCTAAAATCTAAAACCTGATCCCTAAACTAGAGTTATTTTTTTGATTTTCTGGCCACTGAGAGGTTCTCCAGTGTTGATTGTCTACCAAGAGCAACCTATTTGGCTACCTCTCTAAATCTGGTCTCTCTTTGGGTAAGTCTCCCTAGTTTATTCTCATTACCCACATCATCTTTCTTCATCAAATTCTTCTTTCTGTCTTTGCCTATAGGAGTCCATTCTTCTTCCACAATCTCTTGAATAATTTTAGGAATGTTCTTAATAATCTCATTCTTCCCTGCAGAAAAAACTTCAGGATTGACCTCCATCTCTATGTCCCCTACCTCTTTTAATGGTTGGATAACCCCATCTATCTTACATTCTATGTCATGATCTTGAATATCAGTTGAAACAGACAAGAGTTGATGGGAAATCTTAAGAGATTCTCCAGCATCCTTTTGAGGTTGATCTTCTGAAATGTAGGCATCATTTTAAGTTTGATCTTCTAACATGCAAGCCTTTACAGTTGAACTTCTGAGATGTTGTTTCCTGGTTGTGTTTGCTCTGAGATGAGATCCTCAGTCTGTTTCATAGCTTCAAAATCTTCAAAAAATTTCATAAAATGATCTAGATTTTCATCTTCAGAAGGCATCCTTTCTTTATCTTTAGGTTCAACTCTCTTAACAATTGGTTTTTTACATTTATCTATGAAATGTCCAAAAAACCCACAATTCTAGCAAAATGGCTCAAAGTTCTCATACTCAATAGGTTGTACCCATTTCCCATATCTGGAATTAAGAATTATTTTGGTAGGCAAAATTGCATGCATAGCAACATTAACACAAACTTGAGAAAAAAGTAATCTAGATTTTTGGGTAGTTACCTTATCAATAGTGAAGAATTGGCTGAAAGAGTTGAAAATGCTTTGAAGAATCCTTGGAGTCCAAAATTCCAAAGGTAGATTAGGGAGCCTAATCCAAGTCGGTGTAACTACACACAAATCTGCAGCTGGATCAAATCCATATTTCCATTTACACAGAGCCAGATTATTACGTTGTGATTTATCAAAGAACCAGGGTCCCTTAGTGATAACCACAATTAGATCCTCCTTCAGAGAAAAGTGAAAAATGAACATGCCTCCTGCCATAGCACAAGTTGCAACCAAACCTTTAATGTTCTAGTTATCTTTGACCCATTTACACACAACATCTACATTTGGTCAGTAAGCAAAAAAATGGCCCACCAACATATTTTGCATGCCTAAAACAACTTCATCCAACATAGAATCCAACAAATTCAGAGCAATCCCATCCTCAGATTTTTCCACTAAAACTGAGTCCAGTTCTCTAATCTTAATATTGGGGGAACCTAAGACTTTGTCAGTCCAAGATGTCGTTTCTTTGCCATTTTTTGACTGGGAAAGAGACAAAACTGCACCACGTGACATATCTGAATCTATCCCATCAAATGTCAACTTTTTTGCAAGACCTGTCACATCAAGCCTCAAGATGTCAAATCTATTTAGCAAAGGGGGAGTAGACTTACTCCTCGAAGGCTGATCCACCATGCAAGAACCTGAAACCCTAGCACGCAATGTTACCGGAGCACATTTTTTCACAGAGTAGATTTTTATTTATGGATGTTTATCAAATGATTAAAAAAAATATTCCATTCTTGTATTTCATGTTCTTACTTTCCTAGTAATTTGTGTGTGTAATTCTAAGTAATATGAGAATGCATGTTACATATGGTATCAGAGCAAACTAGGTTCAACACATGGACCTAGGAGCTCACTACAAGAAAATTTGTCAACATTAAGCAAATAGTTAATGTTTGATATTGGGTTTTTACCAGAATGACATGGAGAAGAACTAAGAAAACCTCAAGAAAATTTGTTCCTCGACATTTGCCTAAATTGGTAGTTAAGAAAGAACTTACTGAGGAGGTTAAGCTTAGGGAGCATATTAATTATGTAGAGGGTGTATGGATGGAGGATTTAAAGACTTTGGCTAATGCTCTTAAGTGTATACAGCTAGAGAGGAAATAACGTATTAAATTGGCGAAGAACCCTATTGTTTCCACTTGTGTAGTTAAACCAAGTAAACCATCTGCAAAATGCATCATGTCATTTGGATGTGGTCATGACACTCCTATTATAGGAAAAGAGGTGTTGGAGGAGTACCTACGTGTACATCCACCCTCTAAGTTTATTTTGCTGGATTCCGATGGGGAAGAGGAACTTGAGAAATATCCTTTAACTAACAATGACATGTAGTGTTGTCGCGTTAATTATCTAAATAAGGATGTTTAATTATAACCAAAATAAACTATAATAAAGATGAGATTGTTGCCATTTGAGTTTTGTGAATGGATTTTATTAATTTTGAATTTTGAATTAATGAGATGCATTATTCTGAATTCTAATTTATAGTTTGATACAAATATCAGGTGTGATAAAGAGTATCATCATGGTTCAAACTCAAACAACTCTTAAAGATATTCAAGGAGAGTCAAATTCTTCTGAAAACCCTATGGCTAAGTTGGACCAGATATTGACAATGTTGAATGAAACCAAGGAAAGACTTGGAAACTTGGAACAAGAGGTTAAGAGTCAAGGTAAATCTGAAGTAGGACATGAGGATTCACATCTAGGAGATGATGAATATGTCTGTGAGTCTAGTATTCATAGTGATCAGAGAGAGAATATTGATACAACTAAGTCTCAAGAAGAGAAGAAAAGTAGACTTTCCTTTGAGCTATCTATAAATATGAAGAAAGTCATGCCCCCAAGTTCGATGGAACTGAAAGTGATGATGTTGTTGAAGCTTGGTTGATAGATGGAAAAGTATTTTGAGATTCAAAATTACTCTGAGATAACCAAGGCAGTATGGGGTGCCTTTCAACTAGCAAGAGAAGCATCCATGTGGCGGATGAACAAGAAGATGGAACTAGGATTAAGTTCTTTGAGCATAACCTGGGAACAATTTGTGGTCTTATTTCACCAAAGGTGGTTACCTCAACTTTTATTTGACCAAAAGCTAATAGATTTTCAGAATCTAAGACAAGGAGATATGTCAGTGGTCAAATATTGGGAAAAATTCACCCATCTTCTGAAATATGTGCCTCAACATCAGAAATATCAAAGGTTCAGGATCAGGAAAATTATCATGGGTTTAAATGCCTAGATAGGTGGTGGAGTGGATGTTCATGGCCCTTCTACTATGAACCAAGTTTTGGAGAAGAAAATCAAGCAAGAGCAAAAATTAAAGTCAACTTCTGCATATCACGAGAAGAATCACAAGAGGTTTAATAAGACACCAACTTCACAACCTTTCAAGATAAGGAATGGGCAACCTGATGTGGCTAAGAAGAGAGACAAGGGTTCCAAAAATAATAGGAGTGGACCCAAGAATGAGAAAAAGAGTAGTGGCAATGCTCAAAGGAATGATAGCAATTCAGGTAAACTTGTTGAGAAGCGAGGACCTCCTAGAGGATGTTTCACTTGTGGTGGAGACCACTATGAAAATCAATGCCCAACTAAGAACCAGGGAGTTCAGCAGCATGGTAATGCTTTACCCACTCAGAAAGTAGCTTTTCAATAGAGGATCCATGCAGATTTAGACAATCACCAAGCAGAATACCAAATTACTCCAATTGAGACAACAGGTACTTTATTTGGAGTTTCTATTTATATTTTGATTGATACTGGAGAAACTGAAAGTTTATTTCTCCAAGAGTATTAGGTAAATTTCCTAGAAGAGCTGGATTTATGGCAAAACCTTGGTCAGTAGAATATGCTAACCAGAATAGAGCTCAAGTAGAGCAATGTCTATTTGAAGCTAAGATTGATCTTCCTAATTTCTCAACTGAGGTGAATTTGTTTCTAGCCCCCTAGGTTCTTATGATGTTATCTTAGGAATAAATTGGCTATGGAGGCATAGAGCCAATGGAGACTATTTTGCAAAAATAGGAGAGTGTCTAGATGATGTAGGAAACAAAGTCTTTTTACAAGGCACTCAAAGAGAAGTTAAGATCAGACCAATCTCTGCTATGCAATTGAAGAGGGCTAGGCGAAAAGGGTGTCAACTTTTTGTAGTCAAAATGGAGCAAATAGAAGAATATCCTACTAAACAAAGTGTATCTTTGGATAATTATCAATTCCTTAGAGATTTTTGTGACATTTTTCCATATGAACTTTCAGGATTAGCTCCAAAGAGAGCTTTCAATTTCTCAATCAATATTATACCTAGATTGGAGCCAATTTCAAAAGCTCCATTCCATATGACTACTATAGAGTTGATGGAATTGAAAGCTAGCTTTAGGAGTTGTTGGCTAAAGGTTTGATTAAACCCAACGTTTCTCCTTGGGGGCTCCTGTGATCTTTGTCAAGAAGAAGGATGGAACTTTACATCTGTGTATAGACTATCATATGGTTAACAAAACAACGATAAAGAATAAGTATCCTCTATCGCGTATTTATGATCTTTTTTATCAGATGTGTGGCACTTTAGTGTTTTCTAAGATTGATTTGTGATCTGGCTACCATCAGATGAGAATAAAAGATGAGGACATACATAAGACAACTTTCAGAACCAGATATGGGCACTATGAGTTCACAATTTTACCTTTTGGACTTACGAATGCCCCAGCTACATTTATGAATTTGCTAAATGGTATTTTTTGAGATTGCTTGGATAAAATTGTTCTAGTGTTTCTAGGTGACATTCTTATTTACTCTAAGAATGAGGAAGAGCAATTGCAACATCTTCGGATGGTTTTGCAGCAGCTAAGAGAACATAAATTGTTTGGGAAGCTCTCTAAGTGTACTTTCTTTCAGAAAGAGATACATTACTTAGAGCATATTATTTCAGTTGTACGCATATCTGTAGACCTTGCAAAGATAAAATCCATCCTTGAGTGGCATGTACCTAAGAATGTGCATGAAGTATGCAGCTTCATGGGGTTAGCAGGATATTATAGGAAGTTCATTTTGAACTTTTCTAAGATTGCAAGCACAATCACTTCACTTCAAAGAAAAGGAAAGCATTTTGACTTGACAATAGAATGTCAAGAGACATTTGACTAGTTGAGAGAAAGGTTGACAATTGAACCAATATTGAAAGTTCCAGATCTGGAAAGTCAATTCATTGTCATTACTAATGCCTCAGGAGAAGGTTTGGGAGGAGTGCTTATGTAGAATGGGCAAGTGGTGGCCTATGAATCTAGGAAGCTGAGAGCATATGAATAGAATTATGCTCCTCATGATTTGGAATTAGCAGTAGTTGTGCATGCTTTGCAAGTGTGGCGGCACTAATTCTAGGAAAATCTTTTGAGTTGAAGTCAAATCATCATGGTCTTAAGTATATATTTACCCAACCCGATCTAAATGTTCAACAAAGAAGATGGTTGCAATTGATACCTATTATGATTTTGAGATAAATTATATCAAGGTTGAATAGAATCGAGTAGCAGATGCTCTGATTCGGTGAAGACATATTGCATCGATTGTCTCTATCCACTTAAACTTTAAGGATTTGGTATTGCAGAATTTTGTGGGTGATGAATTTTATGAGCAAGTCAAGCAAGCTCTCTTTGTAAATCCTTAAGATTCGAGGTATGATGGATTCTATTTTGAATTAGATGGACTTCCAACATATAGAGGAAGAATGTATGTTCCAAATTTGGCAGAGTTAAGAAATCTTGTGTGGAAGGAAGTTCATTATGTACCATACTCAGGTTATCCTAGGGTAAATAAACTCCTAGCAGATGTAAAACCCCTTTATTTTTGGAAAGGGATGAAGAATGATGCTACAAGATTTGTAGCTAGTTTCCTAGAATGCCAGAGAGTTAGGGCTGAGCATCAGCATTCAACAAGACTTTTGTATCCGCACGATATTCCAAAGTGGAAGTCGCAAGTTATAAGTATGGATTTTGTGTGAGGTCTTTCAATGTCTTGAAATAGACACGATGCTATTTTAGTAGTGGTAGAAAAACTCACAAAGGTAGCTCATTTTATACCTAGAAAATTAACAAATGGAGCACCAGTTATTGCTCACAAGTTTGTGCAGGATAACAGTTAATTATAATGTGGTATTTTTCTCTTAACTTATTGGAATCTTTCTTTAGACATGAAGATGAGTCTCTTAAGATTTTTGTTATACATCTTATAGATGAGACTAGAAGACTTGATATAAATGTTCCTATTCTCTTAACTCATTTGAGTTTATTGATTTTCAATTGAAGACTTTGGGAAAGATTGTTCCTTACTCTGAAGAGTACAAGATGATTGAGATATCATTAGAAACACTTAAACTATGATATATATATATATATATATCAACCAATATGTTTATTCATCTGAATTTGTGTATTTTTATTATGTTCTATCATTCTTAATTTTTCTGTATCAATGAATGAAAGATGACCACTAGGTCAAAGACATCATTTCCTAGTTATCCTTTATCAGATTAAAAGATTAAACTTATTCAAGGATTTATATGATTTTTCTAATGTCTATTATGACTTATTTTTAAGGAAAGATAAAACTTGAGAACTATGTGAAAGGTGGAATCAATCAAATGACTAGGTAGTCAAGATTTGATGAGTGGACACCTTATTCTTGCAATATTATTGTTATAATTTAAATAGTTTTTAAGGGTATTTGTTATTGCAAAATACTGGATTAGAGAAGTTGAGAACCCTAGATTTTATCTAAAGGGATTAGAATTCTTTAACTCTCTAGTCATTTATTATATTGTATAGTCTAGTGTGTTCTCGGGTCGATAGACGAAAGAGTCAAGAAACCACGAATCTTGACATTTTTAAATGACTAAGAAGCACTTTATTGTTAGAGAGTCAATATTAGTTATACGTATACCAAGTATGGTTATCATTGATTAGAGAGTAAATGACAGAAGGTCATAGACCTTAATAAATTGCGGATATGCAATAAGGTACTCTCAAGAAAGATAAAGATATCTAAATTTACATATTGGTATATAACCTAGATAAGGAATATTTCTAAGCTAGATGGACTAGAAATTCAGTATAGACCAGATAAATATGTCTAGAGTTACTAGACAAAACAAATTAAATTGTAGGATGAGATAGTCTTCAAGTCGAATTAGAGGTGTATTAACACATGACTACGTTTATTGCAAATGTACATTTATATAGAAAATTTGGCCAAAGTGATGCATTTGTCTTTGCATGCATTAGTCGGTTCACAGTGTCTAGATGGTGTAACTGGTCAGTATGAACATACTTAGCTAGAAGGTTGTCTAGAGTCGTATGGTCGATTGAGTTATGTAGGACACATCACTAGGACTCATATGGCAACTTGTTAAGATCCACATGTCTATTCTCTTTGTGAAGGGTAGGGCCACTTCCAAGAAGGAAGGTGTACAAGGGACCGTCGGTCTGTGGTTGGAGGTAAAGCACTTGGATGATGCTCTTCCTTTGTAGCAGAAGACTCACCAAGATTTGAACAACAGTTATCAAGATTCCAGGGACAGTACTTTTTATATAAAGTTTTATGACATGATTATGATGTAAAATTATGCTTTTTCCAAGACCAAGTATGTGTAAATGTAAAGTGAAATGTTATCACTACAAGTTATCTTTGAATATAATGAATTTCAAGGTTGAAAAATATTCAGAAAAGATGTACTATTATTTATGGATGTTTATCAAATGATTAAAAATAAAAATAAAAAAATATTCCATTCTTGTATTTTGTGTTCTTACTTTCCTAATAATTTGTGTGTAATTCTGAGTAATATGAGAAGGCATGTTACAGGACTAAAAATCCTATTAAATACTATGCATCAATAAAGTGAGTCTTCTCCTAGGAGCTTGCTTGTCTCACTAGCATACTTCTCACACTCCAAGACACTCAAGCCCAGTGGTGGGTAGTGCACCAATATTTAGTGTCAAAATAGGTGACATTTCATGTAGTATTTCTTGCATGGTTTCATGCACTTAGAACAAAACACTTATTATGTTGCATTGGCTAGACCTCTGCAAGGTCTCATATTTCCACATGGGAAGGAATTTGGGGTCCTCTTGTCATGTGTCAATGTGGATTATGGAGAGAGAAAGGGGTGGTTTGTGTATGGTTGAATGGAGGAATGGGGTGAATTTATGGGTGGTGGTCTAGGTGAAGTGATGGGTAAGATGATTTTTGTGAGATTGCTAGAAAGTGTGAGTGGAAAGAGTGGGGTGATCCTTGGTTTGATGATTGTTTAAGTGTGGCTCCTTAAACAAATTAACAATGATGGTATCAATAGAGGGAATGGAGTCTATGAATGTAAGTGTGGTAATGGGGGTTACAACATTGGGATAATGTTGGATGAATATTGAAGAGTAGGGTTGTCTAGTGACAAAAGAAGTCACACGTTCAAATGAAGTTGTGGGAAGGGATTTGCTTAGGAAAGTGAAGAATTGGGTGAGGG
Source organism: Cunninghamia lanceolata (assembly GCA_027924645.1). Classification (NCBI taxonomy): domain Eukaryota; kingdom Viridiplantae; phylum Streptophyta; class Pinopsida; order Cupressales; family Cupressaceae; genus Cunninghamia; species Cunninghamia lanceolata. The sequence continues at coordinate 4,250,840 of BSBN01000408.1, read as the reverse complement.
ATTTATGTTTGGTGGAGAAGAACCTATGGAAAAACTAGGGATCCTTAAAATAACCACAAATGGAATCAGTAGAAGGCATGGCTATGGAGAAATGGTGGGCTTAAAATAGGATGACTAAGGCTATGATGATGAAGATGGATAGGAAGGTCAAAAATAATTGTATGAAAATAGCGATGGGACCAGAAAAGAAGAGTACTAATAGTAGAAAGAGGCAAGTGAAGACACAATACAAAGTGAATATGGCATGTACTCTCTTGCAAGGATAAACATGGATTCTCTAAGAAGATTGAACTAGTTGGATCCATCAAGTTCACCAATTGAAAGAACCTACAAGATGAACCTTTAGAAATTGAATAGATGTAAGGTAAGGATGTTTTTAATTGTGTGGTAATCAAAAGTGGAAATATAAGTCAAACAAATTCATTTAATGAAAGATCCTTAACTAGACTCTTTGAGAAGGTTGAACTAGTTGCTCACATTGGTTTCACCAAATCAAAGAACTAATAAGAGAAACTTCAAATTTTCTTTTCGATGTATGGTTGTGTGTGAAAATTAAAGTTACCTAAGACTATCTCCAACTAACCTAACCTTAATTGACAACCACAAGATTTGGGACTAGAAACTTGATAAACTATGCTAATTGGACACATGTAAGACTTGGAAAATGGAAATGAAATATGAAAAATGGTGAAAAAGTGGTATTAGATTCACATGTACAAAGAAGTGGCCTTTATGAAAGTTTCTTAGAATGTTGTTCTATAGCTACTCATGAATTTTGGTAGTGTCTAGAGTAAAGTACATAGCTACCATTAGGTAAAAACAACTACATAACTACAATGTTCAATCTTGATAGTGTTGTTATATGGAGCATAATAAGACTCAGAGGCTAAATTTTCCCCACTTTTATCAGTGCAATTTCCCCCCAAATTATTTAACGGGGGAGTGCAGGGGGGCAGAACCCCTCCTATGGGGCCTGGATTGCCTATTATTTTATAAAGGTGTCATGAGTTATTTTTTCTATTGGATGACATAAAAAACCCTATTTAGTAACTGACATAAGTCTTGATAAAAATGGCTAAGGGTCAGGGTTTCTATTGATATTGTATTATAGTATTTGCAGTGGTATTGAGTTGCAAGGATTGTTATTTGTAATCAGTTCGATTGCTGGATAATAATATTGGACTCTCTATTGGTGGATGTAGCCAGAGTTTGGCTGAGCCATGTTAAAAATTGTCTCTTGTTGTTATTATTTCTGTGTATTTTTCATTCCTCTGTTTAATCCTTATTTGCATCTAATTGATATCTTCTGCATGCAATTCCTAATAGATAGCCATCATGACTACAATGTCCAATGGGGTGGCCTTGTCCAAAGAGTAGATAGAGACTTGTAATCTAACAAGGACCTTGTCAATAGTCTGACCTAGCTTCTCAGAAGTGCCCACCTATTAGTGACAAATAGAGAACCTATAATTGATAGTAATCTTACAAAGACCTATTGAACTTGAATGAGACAATGCATGTGGAATGAAGGGTTGGAATAGTTTCACCTAGAAGATGGAGTGATGGAGGTTTGTAACTAGAAGAGATCAATGATGATAGTATGATGAAGTATCCCTAACATTTTTAGGTCTTAATCTATAGTGGAGACATGGAAACCAAGTCTTGATTTTGATAAAAAGATGAAATAAATTGATCATAATAGAGCAATATGACCTAGTAAATGTCTAGATTTATAAGAATGGATTGGTCTATGGAGTTGTTGAGGACCTTTAGTATTAGTATGGACTAAAAATTTATAGATTTAAGTCTTGAAATGGATAAGTGACAGCTTCTAGGGTGGCCTTGTTTGTTAGTAGCCAATAGAGTGGTCTTATCTATGATAGAAAGAGCTCTACAACTTCTAGGGGGTTGGATTAGCAAGTTTAGGCCCATTTTTCTTTTGAAACTTTTTTTTAATACCCTGTAGATTCTTCAAAAATGGACTTACAATCATAATTTAACTAATGGGAACCCTACAAAAACAAATGTTAAAAGGGAAGTCAACCTTAGTCAGTCCCCTTGTGGGCTTTAAAGCATAGATCCACATTGAAAATATGAATAAAGTCATAAAAACTGATCTATGAAATGAAAATAATCTAAATCACTCCATAGCCATTAAAACCTATAGCTTTATGCTAAAGGGTTCATGAAAACACACAAAGACAAGTCAAGTTGTGATAAAGTTTTTGGAAACAAGACTAATGATGGCTCAAAATGGGTTGTGGGTGTTGACAAGGACTAAGATAAGAATGGGAAAACTTAAGTATAAAACACTCTAATGGTGAAAACACACAAAGACAAGTCAAGGTGTGAGAAAGGTTTTGTAAATAAGACTAGTGATGGCTCAAAATAGGTTGTGGGTGTTGATAACTAAGAGGGGGGGTGAATCAGTTATCCTAATTATTTCTTCTTTCTGAACTTTCTTATTAATCAATGCAGCATTAATTCAAACAAGCAAACATTACCATGAAATGGAAAAACACATGACATAGTATTTTTGACGTGGAAACCCTATTAAGGGAGAAAACCCCAGGGTGATTAACCCAAAGATTATTCTCTGTTAGAAGAATAAGGAATTACAAAATGGCACTTGCCAATTAGGGCTCACTGCCTGAGCACACTGCTCACAAAGGAGGCACACTACCTACAAGGAGACACACTGTCTACAAAAGAATGTTATACTTTACTTGAACTGATTGGAAGCATCCACATATGCTGGAGTTCAGTTCCGGTTAGGCTTAGTACACTAATCTGCTGCACTTCATCTTTCCTCTTCTCTTATGCTGCTTTCCTTTCACAAACTGGACCTTCCTTACTACTTCTGCTCTGCTCTACTTTTATTTGCATATCACATATCACCACAACACTTCTCACAACTAAATCCATCCTATATATATATCCGCACAAGTGATTTCATTATCTTTCTAGTCGGCACCCGGAACAGTCAATCTTCTCACAAACTCTGTTCTGTCGACTGAATCCTTACACATCAAGTAATGCGGATCAAGCATATACTTGTAGAAATCATTAATCATGTTGGCCAAACATGATTCATGCCTTCATAACCTTTAACACCATCAGTAACACATCTGGAAAGTAGTCTGATGTTTTGTCAGTCAGTTCTTCCTCTGTTCACACTATTTCTCAGGAACCCGGTACTCAAGTATTCATATCTTTTACCTCATCTATCACCGGAGGCTAAAACCTTAGAATCTATCACTCAATGTAGTACTCTTTACTTCCCCAAATCTGCACTTCACCAAGATGCTTCCTCTGAGAGATCCGGACCTGTCTGTCGGACCTTGCCTCAAGCTCTGTTCTTGTTTACCGGACCTCAACAATCTTCATTCTGACTTCCGGTAGAGACACACCATGTCCTGCAGATGTGTGGGATGAACTTTGTTGCCATCAATGACAACAATCATGAATCCATATAGTGTCTCTTGCCAACAATCTCCCCCTTTGGCATTGATGGCAACACTTAGTGAAAAATGACTAAGTGTTTACACTAGGCTCCCCCTTGGCTGATGCTTTGTCTTTATATATATTTTCTGGAGCTCCCCCTTAGTTGGATTCCTCATTTTTCACTGCTCTTCACTCCCCCTTTGACATCAATGGCAAAGGGTAGGGTCCGCACACCAAAATTTTCAAAAATTTTACTATACTTGGCCGCATAAGTATATACATATGGCATACTTACATATACTTAAGTATGTCTACAAAAGTGTTCTTCAATTGTACAACTTCTGTCACCCAACTCTGCTTCATCCTGTCCAAAATTGAGATATGCCCACTCAACAAGAATGCAAATGCATCTGCCCTTTTTAGATTTGTCAGATCATTGGTCTGGGCTGTAATTTGGGCTTTACTTATGGCCTCATGCATGGCCTCTAACTTAGGGACAATGATCCTCCTAAGTTCACCCATCCGGCTGATCATGTTCTTCCTTTCCTTCTCAAAATTATTTATTGTAGTTGTGATTGCAATAGTCTGACACTCTTGATTGACTATGGAGGAAGAGAGATGATCAAAACTTTGAGACAAACTTAGTAGTTTATCCTCTTGCTCTTTTATTTTCTTCTCAATCTCTATTGTTACTTTGGACCATGAAATACAAAATTTGTATATTTTTCCGCCATCTATAAGAGCATTTTCTAAGCTCTTTATCCCTATACTCATATTTCTCCTATCATTAATTATCAAACTTTGTACCTCTGATAATCTTTTTGCAAGAAATTCCTTCCGGACCTTATCTTCTGCTGACTTCTCTAGTGAATCAAAATGTGTATTAACACTGCTGACTAGAGTTTTGAGATTACCGGAAGTGGAGGCTATGGGATCTTTCTAAACCGATGGCATAATCTTTTCAAGAACTCCGGAAGCAGCTTCTATCAACTCACAGTCTTCCATATGAGACTTTAGGAGTTTTTCATTAGCCTTAGCATTTGCAAATGAAGCTATCTTCATTGTCTATACCGGAGAAAGAGAATCAAAATTGAATGGACCTTGTAGAAGCTCCGGTTCATCAATCTCCATTGTCTCTTTGTTCAGGGATTCTTGGACAATTTGTGCAGTGTCTCTTGCCGGAGACAAATGTTTCTTCTCTTTTGCAGTCTTGGAGCTGTCCTTAGGAGTTTTCTCTCCTTCACCACTAGCAGTTGTGGTTTTCTCTGCTGAAGTCTTCTCTCCTTTTAAAACCTTAGCACTGTCATCTTCTTTTTCCTTCACCTCTACTTCTTTCTCCTGTGATTTTTCTTCTCCTTTAGATCCGGAGACTGTAGGGGAAATCAGAGGGGAAATGTTAGTCTGTTCGGGGCCCACCTCTTCTGACATTTTCTCAGGAGTTTCTTCTGCAACATTTGTAGGATCAGTACCCAAGTCCTCTATGATAGGAAGATTAAATCTTTTGAAGGTTTTCCGGAGAATCTCTTCAGTGTCCTTGGCTACCTTATCGGTCTCACCAAGCATAAGCTGATTCATCCTTGCTTTGCTCCTAAACTCATCCTTGCAGTCTTTGAATACCATGTTCATTGTCTTGGGATCAATTGAAGGATATAGCTGAATAGCTATCTGTTCCCGGATCTCAATGTCTTTTGCCATGGCATTGGTCTTTCTCATTTCCAACTCCTTCTCTAGACTCTTAGGAATTAGAGAGATAATTTCAATAAAAGCTTTATTGTAAATGTTCAGATACCTGATTGTAGCTTCCTGCAGGATCTTTTGGTCGGCCTCATTGTAATCATCATAGAATTTGGCAATTGGTTAAAGGTTTCCATCCACAGTGACTGATTTAATTACACTTTCTAGGGACAGGGTGGGCTTTTCAACAAATTCGTCTGCCATTTCTTCCTTGTCTTGGCCTGTGGAGGGCTTACCGGATCCTTTCTTCTTCTGCTTCTTTATTTCCTTTACCCCCTCATCTGATTCGGTTTCTTCTTCATCTCTTTGACTTGCATAAGCCCTTGTGGCTTTTGTCTTTGACCTTTTCTCTCCTTTGCCGGATGCTTGGACTTCTAGTTTTGAGCTTTTAGCAGGGGTAGGTGCTGGTCTCTTTGAAGATCTGGTCTGAGTGGAAGTTTCTACCGGAGCACTTTTCTTGCTTCCTTTTTTTGCCTCTTTCTTCTCTTCATTAGCTTTTTGTCTCTTTTCCTGGTTGGCATCAAGTGCCTCCTTTGAGATCCCAAGGCCTTGTGCAATATGTTCTACTTCTTTTCTCACCTTCCTTTTCATCTCTGGTTCTCTGAGTTCCACATGGATCTTTACACTCAGCTCCTCAAAGGTTCCAAACCTTTCTACCTTTGGATCTTTAGGCTGACTCAGCATGTGTTGAACATGCAGCTCCACAATCTATTCATCCACTTCATACCCCATGGGCATGATCCAGACTATCCTTGGTTCTACTGCCTCCATTAGGCACTGATCAGTCTCTACCATAAAGCAGACTGTGTCTTTGTATTTCTCAACAAGGGACCCAGGAATCCTTTCTCTTGTTTGCATCATGTTCTGAAAGTTCTTAAAGTATGCCCATAGAGCTATTTTTCTTGCCTTTGCATCTCCAAGTTCATGCAAGTAATCTCTGATCTAGATAGCTACTGGTTTGTCATTTTCCCATACCCATCCATTTGATCTGAGAAGCTCATTCATGAAGTAGAAGAACAAACATAGTATCAGTCCTCCATATTTAAAGGAGTTCTTTTTGTCCTTCTTGATCTTCTGTATGTTTTCCATTAATTGGCTCAAGAGGAGTTCATAGAGATCATAATCTGCATTCTTTCTCAGCATCTCATAGGCCATGTATACTGCAGTTCCGGATACTAAATTCTCCCTACTAGAATGATATATCTTGTATCCTATTATCATAGATGCATACTTGATATCCGGGTCAGTAATATCTTCAATGGTCATTGCCCTCTTATCAAATCTTGATCCGGTGGCCTCTATGACAATGTTGTTTTTAACAGACTTGAGGATAGGAATTCCTCCGGAGGAATGTAAACCAGTTACTGCCCTAATTGCTTCCTTGGTGATCTTGCAAGGTCTATTCAGCCATAGGAAGTTATCATGCACCCTACTCAAAACATACCGGACCCATTCATTTTCTTCAAAATAGAGGAAATGAATGAACTGATCAAAATGCTTTTCCTGGATGCTCTTATACTAAGGTTTGATCTCAAAGGAATCATCTATTAATTGCTTGTGGTATATGTCTCTTAGTTTGAATTCCCCAAACTCTTCAATGTTTGCATGTATATAAACCCTAATATCTTCAGTGTGTAAGACGCCATGCGGAACACTAGAAAATGCTCCTAGGGGATCTACCTCCAAGGATTTGTATGGATGTTTCTTAAAAGTGGGGCGAGGTCTATCAGAGATCTTTACTATATTCGGAGTGGCCATCATCACAGAATCTTACTGAAGAAAATCAAGAACGAAAAATACCTTTTACGCAGTTTAGGGCACACGATGAAATCTGGATTGAGCTGTATGAAGAATCATCTTGATCTTTTGTAGAGCTCCTTTTCGTTTCTTCTTGAATACAGAATGAACAAGTGATTAATGAGAAAACCCTTATATTGCTCCACAAACCCTAATGTCAGGTTGCAATAAATGCTTGACCTAAGTTATTCCAGTTTGCCTTATTCAGGTGATTTGAAGAACCGGATCAACCCTGATCTTTAAACATCTTGCAGATCTTCCAAATCTTAACCACTGTTTGTTTGAATATATCCCTTATGACTCCTTCAATCCGCAACTCTTCTTGTGCCAGTTCCGGCACCAATTGATTGGCTGGGGGAACAAGGTTTTCTTTGTGTCTCCCCCTGAGCCAGAGCTCACTTTTCAGTTTCTGGAAGGAATATCAGCACCAGAGTCTAGTGTGGATCCAACCTCTACATTCTTAGTACTTTTCTTCACCCAAATCTTGCTCATCTCATTTTTAACTTCATCCGCATTCATCTTTTGTTTACCCTTATCTTGATTCTGATTATATACCAGACCTCTTTTGTCCTGATTCTTGCTTCTACAGACTTTTACATTATGACCAGACCTATTACATATTTGGCAAACAACATTTCTTTGCATATTTGACTGATATCCTCTTGATCTGCATTGATTAGCCATATGACCTACTCTATTGCATGCAAAGCATCTACCATTGAATGATTTGTTCATTTGCATATTTCTGCATTCATGAGATTTGTGACCATACCTTTTGCAGTTAAAACACTGTCTGGAGAAGGATGAATTAGTCTGATTCATTCTCTTTCTGCACTAATTAGCTTTGTGACCAAATTGATTACAATTGTGGCAGTATCCATTGAAGGATGGATATCTTTGAGCATTGGGCTGTCTTACCGGAGGTCTTCTAGGCTTGTTCCTTGGATTTTCTAATCCATAATTCTTCTGACCGGATCCGGAGCTTTCTCCTTTCTCATATCCCAAACCACATTTGTCATCTACCTTCTTTTGACTTCCAAGAAGGACTTCAAGTTGAGCAGAACTTATCTTGAATTTTTCTTTATACTCATTTGTTGTTTGAAGATCTCTTTTTAGAGAGACAATTTGATCTTCAAGTTTTTTTTCATTATCTTTAGAATCTTCAAGATCAGATTCAAGATGTCTGATAATTCTATCCATCTGGTGGCAATCTTCTGATTTCTCCTTGAGAGATTGTCTTAGATTATCTTCAGTTTTTCTTTTCTCTTCAACTTCTTGGGTAAACTTTATAACTCCTGATTCCATTTCATGTCTTACCATAATGATTTATTTTGATAACTTTTCACATAACTTGGTTTTCTCAATCAGCTCTTCATTTGCATTATTTTCTTCACCTTGTCTTGCCAATTGCTGAAGCAGCTCCTTTCTCTTTTTCATAGAGAGACTTAATTTATCTTTTAGTTCTCTCATGAAATCATCAGCCTGTTTGAGTCTTTCATTTAATTCATTGACTTCAGAGTTTGACTGTTCAAGATCATCAAGGGCAGTCTTGAGTTGCTCTCTTAAACCATATGCATCCATTTGAACTCCCAGATCTTCCTCAAGTTGTTAGGCTCTGTTAGGAGGAACTTAGCTCTGATACCAATTGTTGATAACTGAGAGGAGGGGTGAATCAGTTATCCTAATTATTTCTTCTTTCTAAACTTTCTTATTAATCAATGCAGCATTAATTCAAACAAGCAAACATTACCATGAAATGGAAAAACACATGACACAGTATTTTTGATGTGGAAACCCTGTTAAGGGAGAAAACCACGAGGTGATTAACCTAAAGATTATTCTCTGTTAGAAGAATAAGGAATTACAAAATGGCACTTGCCAATTAGGGCTCACTGCCCGAGCACACTGCTCACAAAGGAGGCACACTGCCTACAAGGAGACACACTGTCTACAAAAGAATGTTATACTTTACTTGAACTGATTGGAAGCATCCACATATGCTGGAGTTCAGTTCCGGTTAGGCTCAGTACACTAATCTGCTGCACTTCATCTTTCCTCTTCTCTTATGCTGCTTTCCTTTCACATACCGGACCTTCCTTACTACTTCTGCTCTGCTCTACTTTTATTTGCATATCACATATCACCACAACACTTCTCACAACTAAATCCATCCTATATATATCCGCACAAGTGATTTCATTATCTTTCTAGTCGGCACCCGGAACAGTCAATCTTCTCACAAACTCTGTTCTGTCGGCTGAATCCTTACACATCAAGTAATGTGGATCAAGCATATACTTGTAGAAATCATTAATCATGTCAGCCAAACATGATTCATGCCTTCATAACCTTTAACACCATCAGTAACACATCTGGAAAGTAGTATGATGTTCTGTCAGTCAGTTCTTCCTCTGTTCACATTGTTTCTCAAGAACCCGGTACTCAAGTATTCATATCTTTTACCTCATCTATCACCAGAGGCTAAAACCTTGGAATCTATCACTCAAGGTAGTACTCTTTACTTCCCCAAATCTGCACTTCACCAAGATGCTTCCTCTGAGAGATCCGGACCTATCTGTCGAACCTTGCCACAAGCTCTGTTCTTGTTTACCAGACCTCAACAATCTTCATTCTGACTTCCGGTAGAGACACACCATGTCCTGCGGATGTGTGGGATGAACTTTGTTGCCATCAATGACAACAATCATGAATCCATATAGTGTCTCTTGCCAATAGTGGGGTGTTGACAAGGACTAAAATAGGAATGCAAAACCTTAAGTCTAAAGCATTCCACTGGAGGTATGGTAGGTTTATGACTAACAACTTCAAATGGTGGTGAAAAGAGGCTTGCATTCATAAAGGGTCAATAAAAAACATGCCTAAATGGTAAAATGACACCATTATGAAAAAAGAACAATAGTAAAGGAGGGTTTTAAGGTCTACAATTTTGAAGCACTAAGTGGGTTGATGAAGGATATGGAAGAAATCACATAGAAATGGCTCAACAATATGGAAAAGTCTTTCAAGGAGGTAATGGGGAAAAGGGGAGATGGAAAAATAGAATAAAATGGTGATGGAAAAGGATGGTAAGGATTGGAAGGGTGTGGGGAAGAGGTATGAAGAGGTCCCTATAGAACACTTAGAAAAATACTTTCATTTTAATGAAAACCCACCAAAGGAAAATTCTCACCTAGTTGAAAACCTTGGAAATCAGTCACCTAGTCCTAGTCATCTTGTTGCAGCAACATTCAAGGGAAAGATAAAAATTATTGGATACCTTGGGCTCAAAGATAGATCTATCCTAAATTTTTTGAAGTAATTCTTTAGTGTCATGCATGAGCAAAAGTATCAAAAACCTTATGACCAATGAAAAAATTCACTTTTCCTATGTTAAAATGGGCTAAAGGTAGCTAGTTTTAAAGAACTTCCTTTGGGGTTTTAAATATAAAAACTTAGTAGGTGGAAAGCCCTCAAAATTAATTACCTATTATTTGAATCTTGTTATGGGAGGATAAAAAGGCATGGCCACACTATTAGGTGGCAAACTATGGGCAATGTCCACAAATGAAATTTAAGCTCAATTCCCTAGGAAACCTCTATCTCAAATGGGGCCATCTAGGGGTAGCTTTAATCATTAACTATGTGCTTGTTAAGACATGTTTTAGGATGGGAAAATATGGGGTTTATAGATAGGATGAGGCTAGAGACAACATTTTAAGGTTTGACAAAGGGGTAAAGGGGGCTCGATCAAAGGGAAATTAAATGAGGGGTTAGGACATGAGATGGAGAAAAAAAAATGAATGGGAACACATAGGAATTATAAACAAGGCTAAGGGTAAAAAATGGAAAGAGGATAAGGATGTCTAGGGGTGACATAAGCTAGGCAAAAGGGGATAAAACAACACAAGATGCACACACATGGGCTAGGGGCTAAAATTGAATCAAAAATGTAATAAGGGTATGCACATTTTACTATTATAGGTTTACATCCAAATGGCCTACAAAACATGCAACCACTCCAAAGCAAATCCATGTTGTAATAGGTTCTAGTGACCCAATTTTGATATTTGTGGCTCCTTCATGATCTCTCCATGAACTCCATTATAATCATCCTGTGCAGGAAATGCTTTTTATGAAATTTGAATTTAACCTCATAGGTACACCCAAAATTCATTACTAGTACCCACCCCATCCTGTACAATAGATAGATAAGAAGTTTCACCTACTCTAGGAGAATTCTTTTAGTACTTTGTACCATAATCCATTAATTTCAGTACATCTTACCCATTTTATAGATCTCAACTACCAACAAGAGGATTCAATGCACTGAATCCATAGAGTAGACTAATTGTAATGTCATAGGCTTTCACCCAAGAAATCAATGGACAAAAATTGGATGAACAATTTTTTGTGTTACAAATGTGAAATCAACATGCCACATTGTACACCTACTCACACAAGGGCACACGAGGCATCTCATCAATAATGCACCAAGCATGGTGACACAAATAGAAGACTTACAAAAGCATGGGTCAAAATCATCATGAAAAGATCAAAGCACAAGACTTAGAAAAAATATAGAACTTCCAAGAAATTTTATAACTTTTGTGGAACTACAGAGTCCCCATGTGATGCCCCGTCATGCAACCATAGAGAGTTAGGATAATTAGGCAATAAAATACGGAATTTTTTTTTTTTAAAACAAGTGTTTGTCTTAATCACTAGATAAAATAACAACTAATTACATCATTTAGACTATATGATCAACTAACATCTCTAGGGAACATAACTGTACCAAATAATTATAAACAAAGACCATTAACATCATAATACATCACACGTGCCTATAAGCAATTTTGATACATCATGAGAAGATTACATATTTTCATTTGCAAAAAGTGTACATATAAAGATGAGATCGCATACATGATTACATAATTATAAGGCTTCTGATTACATCAAATTACAATATAAGTCATGACTATACAATTCTGGAAGCATAATACAAATCTTTGAAATCAATGCAGATCTAGAACTAGAAAGACACATCTACCATGAACACAAACCATGATGCCAAGAAAACCAATGGATTAAGCTCTTCCACCTGACCATGTGGAACCCTGAGTTCCACCCCCCGAGCTAGGAGATAACATAAGGTTCCGTAGCAACAACCAGACAAGAAGACAAAGGACTGACAGGTACAAGAACTACTCAAGTACAACACTATCCAATAAGACATTATAAGCATCAAAACATCACTTCCACACTTAACAAAACTTCCAAAGGCACTCACACAACCGAAGGAGGAAAAACAACTAGGGAGTGCTAGACTACATTAGGGAGGAGTGTCATCACATAGCTTGTCATGGGTTATCTTGGCAGGTCTTCCTAGGCACTGGCCCCCATCCTGGGTTATCCTGGCAACCTCTCCCGACCACCGTCCCTCATACAAACTCATGCAGAACCAACATACCTTTCATGAGGACAAGGTAGTTGATTTGCCATTCCAAACCTTCTCATCTCATCTCAATCCTAAACGAGCTCTTGAGCCATGAGTGAGGCTTGCTTTATCTTGATTAATTGTGATTAACTACCCAACCCTCTAAATTTATTATTAAGTTATCACTGGATTAAAAACTTCCAATGGGTTATCCAGGCAGCCACTTTGGGCATCGGCCCCTCATTGAAAGCCTCTCCCCTACTTACATCTAGAAGACCCTATCCATCAAGCAAGACGTAATGACAAACAACCATATACCATGCAAGGCATTTACCTTCTTGCATTCAAATCAAAATCACAAGGACCAATTCTTAAATCACTGTCCCAAAATTTCTAGTAGGAACCATCTTAACAACCATAAACCACAAGAATCTAGAGCAAGGCATGGTCATCCTACTCCCAAAATCTCGACCATAACAAAATGTATCCAACACAGTATTTTTATTACATGCTTAATACAATAATGAACCACAACAATCAAGAAGGACTCTACACCCACATCACGAACATGACATCAACAAAACCACAAGAATAGGTACACTGAGCAAGGCATGGGTCATCTTGCTTAGTCGTCACAACCACATGAACCATAAACAGAGGGAAGTAAACATTACATAAAACTAATGCATATACAACTATTAGCAAGATTACATAATCACCAGGGTCATACCCATGACTACCCCTCCTGGCCTCTGGAATCAACTTTCCCAATGACACAGATACTAGACACCACTGTAACACAATGGTCCCACATCGACGTTCACTTCCAAATGCACAACATAAACTAAGATCTGTCAACAGTCATTCAATTACTGCACCACATTTGCAACACATGAAATAATGTTCCAAACATGGGACTAAGGATGTAACATTAAACCAACCATAACATAAATCTATCTCTACAATGCAAAAATAATAATATTCTAGTTACCATAACAAAAGCACTTACATCAAAGCTTTATATACTTATATTCTAGCTAGTGCTATCAAGAAACTATTTCTCATTTGAGAATCTAATCATATCCATAAATCTAATATCCTCCATTGACAAGAGGTTAACCTAATCATAATATCTATCTATATATATACCTTATGATTTGAACTGAAATAAAAGTAAACAAAGCAAGATAATGAGTTAAACAGAATTAAACATTAAAATGCATTAAGTCTATTATTAGAATTTGCATTAATATGAAATTCTATCCACCTAACTTTAAAATCTAATATTCTAATTTGAGACTCTACCAACATGATTGGGATTAAAAAGGTATTTAAGGGAGGAATAAGAGAAGATCAACCTAATCCTAATTTTACCCTTTTCCATCTAAGTCGTAACTTGCTCTACAAAAGAAAGATATCATTGACTCAAGATTCTAAGATTATTTTATAACTAAAATAAGAATTGTAAAATCTCAAGTTATCCTTACTTGGGTTTGGCTCTCCTAAGCTTCAATGTGCACATGAGTTACATTCATAAACAAGATTCTACAACCTTGTAGCTTCATAAAACTTTATTTGCAAAGGGACTATATAAGGATCATGAAGGCATTTAAACAAGATAACCATTTAGTTCCTTTATCAAGCTTTAGATAGCATATGAGTTAATAGCTAAAAAAATTTAAATCAACAATAATCATGATTATGCTTGTACCCTAGGTTATATAATCACTCAGTAGAGAAATCAAAATGTATCATTACATTATTCTATCAGGATACTAGGGTTAAGGATATTTGTCAATTTAATTTAATATGTCAAGTTACTCAAAATACTATAAGTTTTATCTATAACTGTTGTAATCCCTAATGCAATTAATTATCAAGAGATTAATATCTTACATTATAACTCATTCCTACTAATGTAAGAATTATCCTTATTTGTAATTTCAATTCTAGATTAAGAAATTCCATCACTAACATAAAAAACACTTGTGATAGTGCATACTAAAAGGTTTAGAACATACCAGAATGAGAAAATATAACTTTCTAATAACAAGTCAAAGTCGTTGATAAGGATTTAGAAACTTACAATTAAATCTGAAGGGCAGGTGCAATGAGAATAGAATCCATTACCAAAACTACAACCTCATAAGTTCTAAACATAGTCTTCTAGCACCAAGAAAACACAAGCAGCATTTCTTAGAAACTTCTAACAAAGGCTTAAGATAATTTACATGCAACGAGAGGATGCCTTAAGGCACGCAATCTGTCTAACAAGATACCCTAAGGAAATACATACTAAAAGAAGGACTTTATGGTTGCAATAGGCACAACCGACATGTATGCAAGATGTGCAAAATCAAACCAGGCATGAAAATGATTTGACACAATAACTCAATGAAATGTCATATCATGCGATGCAATGATCGCAGGAAGGCATAAATTGGATTTGTAAATAAGTTTTTCGAAGCTCTCAATGCCAATGCAATTGGCAGGCATAGAGACAAATTCTAAAAAACCTTTCTCTGCCCCCAAAGAAATTCATTACTATTAAGGCTTATCTATCAAAATTCTAAAGTTATAGAGACAGTGACCATTCTCATATAATGTCTATGACCCAAGCATTACACATGTGGTCCATCTATAATTTGACACACTAATTACTCAACACATAAAATATGTGACGTAACCTAGAAGTATTCAATTTGGAATATCTACGATTGTACTGAAGTAACAAAGAGGTGAAGAATGCACCAAGTTGAATGTAATCAATTTTTCTTAGCGAGGATGGAGCAATTGGGCACAATGATAAGGAAGAATAAAATAGCAACCAACATATGATATCAAGCAACTCAGCGAACGGATTGTATAAACTATCACGGCTATCACAACAGATGCAGACACAACTCACAAAATGCAATTAGTATCATGTTGGGCTATGATTAGAACAGTAAAATGCTTCAATTATAATACAGATTTTAATATCTAGAAATATAAATACAAGTTGAAGCTTCTATAGGCAGATTCTAATATTTACATGTTCTTATCAAATACATCATTCAAGAATATGGCAATCCGGAAAAGGCAAACCCAAAAGATAGAAGGCGACCCAAGGGATTATGAAATCATGGAGAATGATATACTAGCAACCTTAAATTGAATACACCTCTCTTATAATCATTGCACAGGGTTATATGAAACCATATTATAGAATAGAGATCCAGATCTCCAGTACATCATCAGTTTCTGATTTAATAAAGAATTGCTAACTACTCTAAGGAACCCTGATGAATATTAGGTGCTACTTCTGAAGA
Source organism: Cunninghamia lanceolata (assembly GCA_027924645.1). Lineage (NCBI taxonomy): Eukaryota > Viridiplantae > Streptophyta > Pinopsida > Cupressales > Cupressaceae > Cunninghamia > Cunninghamia lanceolata. The sequence goes on along the minus strand of BSBN01000408.1, from coordinate 4,235,114 downwards.
GGAATGTCATATCCACAGGCATGCATCAAGGAGGCAAGCTAGATGAACAATCACAGCACTAGATAAGGTCTCCTCCAAATCTTTTAACACAACCATATGCAAATAAGGCACAGGGATAAAAGAAGAGGCGGCTTAAGTGTGTATCTTCCAACATAGTGCATAGGTCATCTAAAGATGATACAAACCATCATATAAATGAGAAGACGCAACATAAAGAAGAAAATCAATCTAGGGAGTCTTCAAACTATTCGATTAGAAAATCCATTGACGACAGAATAAAGTTAATGCACAAACAGGGTCGATAAAATAAAATACCAACACACATGACATAACATTTGCAACAGACATAAAGCCATAATAAATTCAATGTAAATTTAAACATATGCAATAATGCATGTAACAAACTATAGAAATCCATCATAGAGTTCGCCTAAACAAAATATGCAGATGACGGGGTACATCCCATAATCCTCTAAAATGAATGCATAAACAGACCTGCAAAGCATTCTAACTCCAAACAATATTACCAAATGATAGATTTTAGGATAGTGATCACCGAAGGTCAAAAGGGTTGAATAGTTTAGTTACAAAAATGTAAACACCCATACATATAAAAGAATTATTCAAACTAAACTATAACCAAGATATGAAGATGGAAACTTGGCATTAATACAGTCCCTCCTGAAGGCATAAAGTGTAGGAGAAATAGAAGAACCAGATCCCCATGAACAATTGGTAGAGAAATATTAGATGTCATTGTAACCATTGCCCCCCCACTAGCAGACAAGCTGTCTTCCCCCCTTTCTTCTTTGTCCCACACAAAAATAGCCAAATTCCATAAATACCATCCCATAACTCACTCGTTACAGGAATCAACTTCTTCCAAAAACAAATGCATTAATTTCCCCACTTACAGGAAGATTCTCAAATCTGAAAATTAATATTTTCATCATTCACGGCAACCCACTAACACATTAATATAAATCTACAAGTAATATAATATAATATCACATAAATCGACATAAAAGAATATTCATTTACTGAATAGCATATTAAATATTCATAATTTACTTATTATCATCGTTATTATTATTACCTATTACAATTAATAAATCTCCAACAAAAACACATTGACTATATAACCAAAATGATCAACATCAACACATCTATACCCATAGATCACTTATTCTATAAAATGAACCAAACAACTATAATCAACAACTTAATACCTTGGTCGCTAAGTTCATTAAAATGAACCTTAAACTATAATAAACAAACAATAACAACCACATACCAAAGGATGACCAACACCCAAGGACAACTACCAACTGAGTGACAACTACACCCATGACTGGAAATGACAAACTGAAGACATTGGCTGACAGAGGGAACCCCATGTTATCTCCTATCCACATTATCCATTGGTGTAAAGGCACGCTCAGACCTGCTAATTCAGGTGGAGTCGATGCTTGGTACATGCATCCTGCAACAGACCAATTAGGGTAACAATACATATAACCATAACATCAAACACACTGTGAGAGGGATTCACAGCATAGTAGGGTACTCATGTATGAGTAATACTATATTGTCCTTCACACCAACACATCAATTAGATAAACCACATTACTCATATCATAAGGTTGTTTATCAAGTAAAATGAAACAATCAATTTACTAATCAACTCAATAAGAAACATTATCAAATAAATCACCTGATACTCAAAGTAAGATTGATCCCCATAACCAATTGGGTCCATAGGTAACCATAATATAAGCATAAAGCATCAGTACTAGCAACATCATCAAACGGAGTATCTAACATCAACAGAAAGTCATGAAGCAAAAATGAGGGCACTACATCCTCCCCCCTAAAACTCGACTTCCTCTCGGAAGTCACAGACTAGGGTGGAACCATAACACGTTAACATTGTAATTTTCTATTGCCAACATACGCATCCATATCAAGCATTTATTCATAAGACAGGTACAGTCGTTCAATAAAACAAAAATATTAGCAATTCTTTACCTTTAAGGCATATCAAGTGATCTACTTATAACTAATCACACCTATTTTGAGAATTTCTTCTAATTTGGTGAATTGCATTCGTATATAATCAAGGAAAAAAAATTTATCTCATAACTATTTCCAATATGCTACCAACTAATCACCAATCATGCAAAGTGCAATTCTCCACAGAGTTCTCCCTTGTACATACTATTAGAGGTTCAAAATGAATATGATAGAAACAACTCTTAACACAAAACGGGGTCAACAAAAACAAATTTAAACATATGCAATAATGCATGTAACAGAATATAGAAATCCATCATAGAGTTCACCTAAACAAAAGATGTAGATGACGAGGTACATCCCATAATCCTCTGAAATGAATGCACAAATAGACCTGCAAAGCATTCTAACTCCAAACAATATTACCAAATGATAGATTTTAGGATAGTGATCACCGAAGGTCAAAAGGGTTGAATAGTTTAGTTACAGAAATGTAAACACCCATACATATAAAAGAATTATTCAAACTAACTTGTAACCAAGATATGAAGATGGAAACTTGGCGTTAATATGGTCCCTCATGAAGGCATAAAGTGTAGGAGCAATAGAAGAACCAGATCCCATGAACAATTGGTAGAGAAATGTTAGATGTCATTGTAACCATTGCCCCCCCACTAGAAGATGAGTTGTCTTCCCCCATTTCTTCTTTTTCCCACACAAAAATAGCCAAATTCCATAAATACCATCCCACAACTCACCCGTTACAGGAATCCACTTCTTCCAAAAACAAATGCATTAATTTCCCCACTTACAGGAAGATTCTCAAATCTGAAAATTAATATTTTCATCATTCACGGCAACCCACTAACACATTAATATAAATCTACAAGTAATATAATATAATATCACATATATCGACATAAAAGAATATTCATTTATTGAATAGCATATTAAATGTTCATAATTTACTTATTATCATCGTTATTATTATTACCTATTACAATTAATAAATCTCCAACAAAAACACATTGACTATATAACCAAAATGATCAACATCAACACATCTATACCCATAGATCACTTATTCTATAAAATGAACCAAACGACTATAATCAACAACTTAATACCTTGGTCACTAAGTTCATTAAAATGAACCTTAAACTATAATAAACAAACAATAACAACCACATACCAAAGGATGACCAACACTCGAGGACAAGTACCAACTGAGCGACAACTACACCCATGACTGGAAATGACAAACTGAAGACATTGGCTGATAGAGGGAACCCCATGTTATCTCCTATCCACATTATCTATTGGTGTAAAGGCATGCTTAGACCTGCTAATTCAGGTGGAGTTGATGCCTGGTACTTGCATCCTGCAACAGACCAATTGGTTGAACAATACATATAATCATAACGTCAAACACACTGTGAGAGGGATTCACAGCATAGTAGGGTACTCATGTATGAGTAATACTATATTGTCCCTCACAACAACACATCAATCAAATAAACCACATTACTCATATCATAAGGTTGTTTATCAAGTAAAATGAAATAATCAATTTACTAATCAACTCAATAAGAAACATTATCAAATAAATCACCTGATACTCAAAGCAAGATTGATCCCCATAATCAATTGGGTCCATAGGTAACCATAATATAAGCATAAAGCATCAGTACTAGCAACATCATCAAATAGAGTATCTAACATCAACAGAAAGTCATGAAGCAAAAATGAGGGCACTACACCCCATGTAATTCTATAGTTTTATAGAACTTCAGAGTTCCCTTGCAATTCTACAATTTTCTGGAACTTTAGAGTTCACTTGTGTTTAGTGTGAAAAATGTTTAAGGGTTTGGTTTTAATGGTTTCTATTGATCCTCCTTTCACCACTAAACATTCAAGGACATTCAACCGAGTAGAGAACTTTACTACAAATCTCTTGTCACTTGGAACATAGGGGAAGATTGGAATTGTGTGAATTTATTGTTCAATTAAGCCCAATTATGCTCAAAACCCTAATTTCATAAATTCATAAACAAACAGACAAATTACGGAAAATGATCACACACAGACATATCAAATGACAATGAAATGCATACCAGATTTTGAAGTTTGGTGTCTGAAAAAGTCAAGGACTAATGAGCGGGCGCCCTAGTCCAGTGCCACAATTTTCTTCAAGATCTGGGAATCTTATTTGTAACCTATGTAAACCCTAAAAATGTCTTCACCATTTAACTAATCTCCAACATCACTAATATCACCAATTTGCCCTTCTAACTAATTAATTAAATTTTTATTTAATTGATTATTACCTCCAACACATGATTATTCATCATTTCCCCCTTTAAATTGAATTAATTTGATTAATTCAATAGTTACCACTTTACTAACATTAGCCCAACTAATTAATAAAGAAGAAAATATTTATTTAGTTAATTCACCCATTTCATTAAACCTAATTAATTGAATAAATCATGTTTATTTAATTTTTTCAACCTACTAATCAGCCTATCCCTACCCTAGTTAATTAAATACCTATTATTTAATTAGCTAGTCTAACCTACATGACCCTAGACCTAGGATTAATTAAATTAAACACCATTTAATTAATCCTAACCTATAATTAGCTCACCCACTAATTTACTACAGCCATATTAATTAGGCTAATCACCTTGATTAGTTTGGTCAAACCTTGTTTAACACTCCTCAACACATCCTCTAAATTAAAAATTAATTTTTATGCCACCTAAAATAATTTTTTATACACATTTATCATAAACTCCATAAATGACCTCTTACACCACCCACTTTCATTAATAATCACTCTTACCAAAATGATTTAAAACTCTATTTTTAATCCTCACCTCTTCCCCATGTGAATTTAAAATTCACATCTAATCCACCTCATCTACCATCATTTAATACACACCCCTTCCCAAGGTGAATTTAAAATTCACTTTTATTCTCATCCCTCCATTTTCCATGATCTAATCTAAGTCCTCCACCTCAAATTCATCCTCATCCATTGATATCCAAAATGAATCTCAACCCTTGGATCAAATATCCCTCCAAAAAGTCTATAAATACACCCTCATCCAAGCCATCTGATCATCCACAATTCGAACAAAGTTATTATGCCAAATTCTCTCCATCAATTGAGCTAGGTTTATAGTGATTTGTAGTCTTAGTTGAGATCATTTCACATAGCAAAACCATGGGTGAAGCAAGAATGCTTGGGCACAACATTCTCAACCTTATCTAGGAGAAGGGAATCCATTTGAAGGTATAAGATTTGTGTTTTTATGCATGCATTTTGTGTTTTTACCTTCATTTAAATTTCTTTGCTCTCATTTGGCACGCCCGGTGGGACACCCAAGGTCCTAAGATAATCTTTGTGTGAGTTTTTGTGTAGAAAAAATGTGGTTTTGCAGGTTTCAGTACTAAAAGCTCACTACTTGGCACTATTTGCTCCCACAGTGGCGCCATTTACTCATTCCGTAGCGCTATTTACCACTGTTCTACACGGCGTCCTCACTAACATTATCCTTATTGCTTGACTTGTTAATGCTTTTTTTGAATGTTTTGTGAGCTTTTGGGTTAGTGTGCTCTCTGCTTTGACAAGAAAAATGCAGGGACAAGGGGAGATAATGGAAAAAATTCTTTAGAAAAGATTAGAATATGTTTTTGTTTAACCCTCACTTATTTTCTTTTTATTAATGCTTTTGAGTGTTTGAATCTAACGTGGGATGTTTAAACAACAAGATAGTCCAAGTCTTTTTTGTCCTTTTAAGTTAACTTTTGCCATTAACCATCTTTTTTACAAGCTTCTTGGAACTCTGTGTCGCTTTGGCACTATATCCACCCAGTTCGGCACTATCGGTCTCAGTAGACAAGGAAAAATGAGCTAAAACATTGTTTGGCGCCATTTCCTAGTCTTGTAGCACCTTTTTATTCTATAGCACCATTTTGACTTTCTGTAGCACCATTTTCTGTTAATGGTCAAAAATAGTTGTTTTTAAACTGTAGTGCCATTTTTGGTTTAGGTGGTGCCATTTATCTGTTATGTGCCGCCATTTTATTCTGTTATGGCATCTTTTTCTGTACTAATCTTGGGATCTGTGTAGGTGTTTGACAATGTTCTACAGGTGAAATAACATTTGTCCAAGACTCTAAATCAGACTACTAACATCTTTTGTAGGATTTTGTTAGCTTAGAAGCATTTATATTTGGTGCACTAAAATGAACTTTGCTTGTGTAGCTTAGACAATATTTACATTTGGTGTATTATAATTAACCTTATTTGTAAACAATCATAGGAACACTTCATTTTAGATCTTAAAAGGAACATAGCTTTGTTTGACGTGTCTTGTGTGCTTCCACACTTGTGTTAAACCCAAGGGATAGAATCAAAGTATCCTCTCCCCTCACCTTCAAAAGGAACTTGGGTGAAGAGAAATGGTTCTACACTCTTTTTCTTTTTCTTAGAGTGGGTCTACCCTTGAGACACATCCACAAGGAGAACTCATTGGCAACCCCAAGCAGTACTTTCATTCGGTCCACTATACAAAATAGGATAAGGCAAAAGCCAAGTCTAAATCAGTATCAATGTTTACCATTCGGTGCTAGTTCGAAAGGAAGTCGTACCTTGTGTATATGATACTCCTAGTAGGAATAGTTAAAACCTTAAGTGGTTTACTAGACTCTCATAACGTGTCGATCCCCTAAATGTTCCCCCACTAAACACCTTTGTTTTAGAGGCCCAAACCCCTTTACTTGTTAGTGCAGGAGGTCAGACCTCTGAAGCCACCCTATATTGTACTATTCATCGTAGAGATAGGAATTCTCTCGATCCCTAAGATCGAAGGGTAAGAGAGATTGGTGTACCTGAGAAGTGTGTGTCGTGTAAGGGGGGGCCAGTGTCACCAATCTCTCTGGTTGTCTTCCTTGTCTCAGTATATGGAGAAATTCAAGTAGGGACTCAACAAGTAGTATCTTTTTCTCACCTTAGGTTGTACAAGTGCTTGATGAATGTTCAAAATTGCCACATTTCACAACAAAACCTTTGGCCATTATATTCTCTTGTTTGGAGTGTTTGTATGCTTGCCAAGAAACCATCATTGACATTATCTGAAACCTCCTAAGTCATTGAACCATTGAAACATTTGACATTTCCCAAGGAACCAATCATTTGACCTTCAAAAATCTAAAAGTTGACATCAAAATCCCAATTTTACCAAAAAATTGCCATCCATTGCCTTGTTTTGGCACCAAAAGCCTTCTGTTTGGCACCTAAATATTCATTGTGGCTGCTTTAGTACCATTTTCCAGATCCCTAGCACCATTACTCACCATTTTGGTGCCTTATCCTTAGACTTTGGTGATATTTTCAAATCAGCTTGCACCTATGCCTAGGGAATTATTCTGGGACCTTTGAACTCTGCACATTCATAATCTGCAACCACCTTGTCAAAATCCACCAAAACCATAGCCCATCTTTGATCATCACCCATAATCATTTTGACCCAAAATTTTCATCCATATTCCCATTTTGACCTTAGAGAATAATCAATTTCATTATTGGACCCTTCACTACCAATCACATCCCTAAGTCCAACCATAATCCCTTTTTCTCATAAAACTAGTCTCCATACATAATCCAACTTAGCCTTACATATTGACTTTCATCTTTTGGACCTATACTTTATCCATCCAAACATTATCCAAACCTCAAAATCAAAACTTCCAAAAATCAAAATCATCCAAGCATCCAAAATCAATCTCTCAATCCAATCCACAATCATATTCCAATCAAAACTTTGAGAAAAGAACTAAACCTAGGTCGTGTCATCCTTTGTTATCCTATTTTGCTTGTTGGTCATTAGTCTACCTTCAAGTAGAATAATCATTCCCTTTTTGCCTAAGGTCATTAGTCTACCTTATGTAAAAGAGAAACATCCATCTTTAGAAAAATCCTAAAGATCTAGACCTATTCAAGCTCACTTTTAGATTTGAGTACACCCCCAACATCATCAAAATCATCTAAACATCCAAATCATCTAAGGCTTTCTTAGTTGATTACTATCCAAAATCATTTACCCTAGTCATCTAAGATTTCCTTGGTTGATTATTATCCTTAGCCACATCCTCCAAATCATCCCAAAATCATTTTTGCTTATACCTCTTTCACTTCTTTTAGTCCAAATTTTCCAAAAATCAATTCATCCACCTCCTTAAAGGTCTTAACCTCTAAGGTTGTTCCACCATTCTCATATTTTTAAACATTTACCTTCCTTAGGTTGCCACTTTTTGGGGATTTATTCCCTAAAATCTAAAACCTATACCCACATCACACCATTATCCTTAGATTTAGAATTTGAGGATATTATTCTCCTAAACCTAAATCTTTGATTCCCCAAACAAATCCCAATCACCTCATTCCCCTTTTCATCTCCATTCCTCAAACATTCACATCTTCTCTCCCACTTATCTTTGGGTCCAATAAATCAAACCTATTCTCTAAGGTCATAACCCTTCATCCACCCCCAATCAAATCCACACCATTGCATGCCCATAACAAGATCACAAGCCAAGAAGAATCAAGAAATGACCCATCTTAGAAACAACTTTGGCATAGGGATGCCACAAACTGACCAAAGTAATGTCCCCATCGTCTAACAAGTGCCATCATACGATGCTACCGCTATGCTAAATCCTTTCCCCTTCCCATCACAAACACAACTATCTAACACCAATCAAGTAGATCAAGATATCTTAGACTTTACACAAGATACCGATTCTATGGATATGCTTGATAGAGTCCTAAGATCATACCCTAATAGATATCTTGAATTTCTTCTCCGAAATGGTGCTACGATACCCAATGTCACCACATCTTCACAACCATCCACGTCACATTCCAACCCTAACACATCTGAAATCTCTAATGTCAGTACATCTACCATTCCCACAAACTCTAATGTTACCACATCCACAATCCCCACAAACATATCATCCACACCAAACATCTCAAACATATCAACATCTACCATCACCTCATCTACGCCACAAATCACCCTAAGCATTCCTAACAACACCACACACGCAAGTGTTACCACTAGCACTCCTCAAATTAACCCCAACACTATAGCCTTCATAAACCACTTATTTTCACAACCACCCCCTAACACAACCAATGCCAACCCATGTGCTAACCCATCATCTAATTTCACATATGTACAAAACCCCATCTCCCAAGCACTTGTTGTATCATCCGTACAAACTACACAACACAATCCCAACCCACGACTTCCACCACACATCTTACAATAACTCCTTGCATACCAACAACATCTCGCACTCCAAAATCAAAATTCCCAAAATCAAACATCCCAACATCAAATGCCACCTCAAAATCAAATTCCACCCTTTCTCCAACAACTCATGCAAAATAAAAATAAAAACAAATTTCGCAACCACCTCCCAACCAAGATTTAGCTAGCATCGTCCAAACATTAATCCAAAAGGTGGACAACATGCAACAAGGAAACAAGAAGAAGCAATATTCTTTTGAGGATATTTATCCCTACCCATTTGATAAGAACTATATATGCATCCCTTCCCTAAGAACTTTGAAATGCCTAAATTTGACAAGTAGAAGGGGAAGGGAGATCCTAGGGAACATCTTCGGGAGTTCTACATCGCTTGCCTAGAGGTCTCATATGATGACACTTATTTGATGAGACTCTTTCCTCAAAGCATCGATGGCCAAGCCACCGAATGGTTTGCTCATCTTCCTCCCGGCATTAGGACCTTCCATGAGCTCACGGAGAAGTTTGTAAACCATTACTCCTACAACTTTAAACATAAAATATCAATGACCGACTTATGCAACACCAAACAAAAAAGTGGAGAGTCATTTGCCACCCTCTTACAAAGATGGAGAGGCTTAGCAAGCAAGCTCCCGTGGCCTATCCCGAAGAAACAACTTGTTACCATGTTTGTCACTAACCTATGTCAAGAAATGGGGTTCCACCTACAAATACAATGCACATCTACCTTTGAAGAGGTCCTAGACAAGGGAACCACCATTGAAAGAGTCCTCATCGCTAAGGGCTCCATTATACTTTACAATAATGACAACAAAGCCAACAATCACAACAACAAAGTTAGAAACAACAACACCAACACCAACACACCTTCAAGTGACAAACCCCACTTTTAGGGAAAGAATAAAAACACTCTCAACGATAGCGTCATTGACGTGAAGGCCATTCAACATGTGTAAAATCAAACACCACCAAGAACATCTACCACAAACAATGTCAATGTCCCCAAGGGACCACCTAAACAAAATAACCCCAAGAGAAAATTCACGCCCCTGAGGGAGCCTTTTAAGAATGTTTTGAATAACCTTGTGAAGGAAGATTTGATCATCTTACCCCCTATTAGACCTTATGATGAGAATCAATTCAAACCTACTTGGTTTGATGAAAATCTCTTTTGTGAGTATCATCATGTGAAGGGATAAAAAATGTCAAACTGCATGAGGCTAAAGCATTACATACAAGATCTCATCGATAGGGGAGACATTACCATTGATGAACCACCTAAGCAATCACCAAATGCTAACCTAGGAGCTTACAAGGATCCTTTACCTAACCACAACAAAGGAAAAGCATCCTTGTCCAACCAAGCCTACAACGTTGTACCACCTCCCGCTTCTTTTGACTCCATCATGGGTCGAATAGAAGATTCTTCCAACCACATCAACACCATCACCATTCGAACCAAGACCCCAAATTGTGCCGTCACTACTCACCACGGCCATGTATCCATCCGTGGGGCACCCACGAATGACCAACCCTCCACATCTACATCTACCAATCCACCATCTTCCTGCAAATACAACCTCCTAGACCATCTCGGCAAGACCCCTGCACAAATCTCCATCCTTGAGTTGCTCCGCACATCTCCCCTTCACAAAGAAATCCTTGATAAAGAATTAATGGAGACCCAAGTCCCCACCAACTTGAATGTGGATCAATTCTAAGCCATGGTGGGCCACATCACTTCACCACCCCATCTCACCTTCTCCGAAAAGGATCTTCCTGCCTCTGACAACCTACATTATGATGCCTTACACATCGAAGTCCGCATCCACAAACACATCATAAAAAGAGTCTTAATAGATGGTGGTCTAAACCTATGCACTCTAAAATTGTTAAAACATTTGGGATACTCTGATGTAGTTGTGGATACTAGTGAATGTATAACTATTAAGGGGTATGATGATACCGAGAGACTGTCTGAAGGCACCATCAAACTCCCTATCAAAGTGGGGAAGAAAATCTTGGAAACCAAGTGTCAGGTGCTTGATCTTGACCTTCCCTACAATACTCTCCTCGGCCAACCATGGATCCATGTCATGCAAGCCATTCCTTCCACATTCCACCAATACTTGAAATTCCCCCCATAATGACACAAAAGTTACTATCTATGTCGACCCCCATCCCTTCCAATATTGCAGATTCTTGGAAGGACACGACCTCACCTTCTGCCCATATAACAACACCACTAAGAAATCCACCTCACATACTAGTCCTACTTCCTCTGCCTCGTACATCGATCCATCCAACATTGCCACTACATCACAAACATCTCCACCACCTGAAGTCAAGATCAAACTAAGCAACATGGGGTGTGGCAAATATGACCTACATAGTGCCTTTTGTGTAGGACTATTGCCCACTCCTAAAACATTTGGTGATCCTAGGGAAGAAGAGGTCTCCACAGTAATCATCAAATACAAACCATCACCCACCTTCGAGAAGAAGCACCTCCTTGACCAAGATGTTCTCGAAGATATATCCTCATGGTTATACAAGGAGGAAGAAGTAGAACAAGAAGCCCCTATTATCTCGGTTGAAATCTATGGAAAAGGTCTCGAGATTGTTAAGTATATGGGCTATAAAGGACAAGGTGGTATAGGCCTTCATGAGAAAGGGATTGTGGAGCCAATTCAAGCAACAAGAAACCAATGTCTTCATGGATTAGGGTATGGGAAACAAGAATCCATCCTTGCTAATGGTGAATGTATCTTAGGTGAGGTTGCTAAGGTCTCCCCTATGGTCAATAACATCAACGAAGTAGACCATCAAGACTCCTTTAGTGATTTCACTGAATTCTTTGAAACCTCCATATACACCATCTATACCCTAACCACCACCCCATCCAACTCCTGTGACTATCTCTTGTTTACCCCCAGCTTGTAGATTGGGACCAATAAGGACCTCCTGTCCTTGATGTTGCACAGAATGATGAAGCAATAGCTGAGATGATGGGGGTTAGAGATCAAATCCCCCTTGGAGACCATAAAGTCGGATATATCATGGAACTCAATACATCTGCCTACTTCAAAGAAACCACCCATTCTCTTAGTAGCAAAAACATAAAAATAAAAACAATACCCCCGAGTGAAAACCACTCTATCGCACTTTCGGGTGAAGAAAAAATCAAAATAAAGGACGTATCACCTAGTGAAAACCTCCACAAGGTGCTAGGAGATGAGAGCATGGGTCTCCCTAAGGTGGTTGAATTATATCCAGACAGATCGCCCATCCTAGTGGAAGCATCGCAGGAAATGAACCTTGGAACAGAAGAAGCACCAAAAATCACATTCAGAGCAGAGTCTGTCATAGCAACAGAACAGGAGAACGTCTTAGCCTTTTTTAAGAAAAGAAGCCTTCGCATGGACCTATGCCGACATGTCGAGATTGGATCCCGCCTTGGTTGTTCATCATCTTACTGTACGTCCTGATGTGAAACTAGTGAAACAAAAGCTAAGGAAGATGAATCCTCAAATTGTGCTCCTTGTCAAATCAGAGCTTCAGAAACTCCTAGATGTGGGGTTTATCTGTCCAATAGACTACCTTGAGTGGGTATACAATATCGTACCTATATCTAAAGTTACTAGGGGCATCCGATGTTGCATAAATTTTAGAAATCTTAATAAAGTTTTCCCTAAGGACGACATCATAGTGGATCTCACAGTAGGTCATGAGATGTTGTCTCTGGTGGATGGTTTCTTAGGGTACAATCAAATCAAGATTGTAGAGGAAGATCAACATAAAACATCCTTCATATGCCCATGGGGGATATACTACTGGGTCGTGATGCCTTTCGGATTGAAGAATGCAGGTTCTACCTATCAACGGGCAATGATAGTCATCTTCCATGATCTCTTCCACAGCATAATGGAAGACTATGTCGATGATCTATTGGGAAAATCTAAGACCAAAGAAGAACACTTAAGTGTGTTGGCCAAGATCTTTAATAGGCTAGAACAGTATAATGTGCAACTGAATCCAAAGAAATGTGTCTTTGGGGTCACTTCTGGGAAACTTCTAGGATACATAGTGTCGAGAAGAGGAATCGAAGTAGACCCTGATAAAGTCAAATCTATAATGGAGATGCCCCCACCAAAGACACTTAAACAGCTGCAAAGTCTATAAGGAAAGCTTCAATCCATCTGATGATTTATAGCACAGCTTGCCGATAAATGCCAGCCATTTTAGCATCTTCTCCACAAGAACACAACCTTTGTGTGGGATAATCAGTGTTAGAATGCTTTTGAATAGTTGAAAGAATACCTCGCTAACCCACCTGTCCTTATTCCAACAAAACAAGGAGAACCCCTCCTGTATATATCAACAATAGAAACAGCTATAGGGGCGTTGTTGGCACAACATAATTAACAAGGAAAAGAAAGAGACATATATTATATCAGTCGTACCTTGGTGTCCTATGAGCTAAATTATACTCCAATTGAACGAGCATGCCTAGTTGTTGTCTTCACCTCACAAAAGTTGAGACACTACATGCTTAATCATGAGACTAAGCTCATTGCTAAGATTGACCCGCTAAAGTATCTACAGACTAGAGAAACCCTTACAAGAAGAATGGCTAAATGGGTAATGATCTTGAGTGAGTTTGATATTGAATACACAGAGAGGAAAGCCATTAAAGGATGGGTAATTGTTGATCAATTAGTTGATGCAACAATCCCAACAGAGCAACCAACACTTACAAAGTTTCTGGGTGAGCCTATATTGATAGTAACACCAACAACAGAAACATGGAAGATGTATTTTGATGGGTCATATACGCATCAAGGCTCGGGGGCAGGCATTTTGTTTGTTAGCTCTCAAGGGGACACCATCCCCAAATCATACAAGATCACATTTCCATGTACAAAAAATGTAGCAGAATATAAGACCCTCATCATAGGACTCTGCATGGCGATTCAGTGGAAGATTGAGAAGCTGGTGGTCTATGGAGATTCCCAATTGGTCATTCGACAAGTAAACAATGAATACAAGACTAAGAATGACAAGCTCTTGCCCTATAAAAGAATGGTTGACGAATTTAAAGAATACTTTCATGATATCCATTTTGAATAGATCCCAAGGTTGAATAAAAAAGTAGTAAATACCATGGCCATGATAGGATCCTTGGTGGACATGAAGAAAGATAGCAAGAAATTTGAGTTCTTGATCAAAGAACTCCCCATACAATCTTATGATGATCCACAATCAGAACTGGTGTGTGACATTGTCAGTCCTCTATCTCCCTGGTATCAAGAGACGTACATGTACCTTCATGACAACATCATACCACCCAACCTATCATCCTCACAACATAAAAGCTTCATCTACTAAGCCTCCCATTTCACTCTTATAGGAGATACTCTCTACAAAAGGAGCCTTGATGGTACTCTTTTACGATGTCTTGACACTAGGGAAGCCGAAGTGGCCTTACAATAGGTACATGAAGGCATTTGTGGGGCACACTCTAGTGGACCTACCCTAGCCAAGAAGATCTTGAGAATGGGATACTATTGGCCAACCATGGAGTGAGACACTTACAAGTTCATGAAGAAATGCTTTCCATGTCAGCAACATGGGGACCTCATCCATGCACCATCATAAGAGCTGTAACCAATAACAACTCCATGGCCTTTTTCACATTGGGGACTCGACCTTGTAGGTAAGATTCACCCTCCATCATCTAATGGTCATAAGTTAATTATCACTACCACTGAATACTTTACCAAGTGGGTTGAAGCAATTCCACTCACTTTCACCACAGGCATCCAAATAGCCAAATTCATTTTCCATTACATAATATGCCGATATGGCAATACCCCATTCCATCATCACAGATAACAGGAAACCATTTAAAAAATAGGAAGTCCACACTTTGTGTGAGAAATTCTAGATCCAACACCATTTTTCCACATCCTATTACCCTCAAGGTAATGGTCAAGTTGAAGCTTCTAACAAAACTATTCTACGCACTCTAAAGAAGATGGTTAATGAAGATAGCCATCACCTTCAACTCAATCCCACCCTATGGGCCTACTGCACAAGCATCCGCACACCTAAAAGAGCCACACCATATTCTCTAGTATTCCATTCCGAAGACATCTTACCTATTGAGGTCGAGCTCCCATCACTAAAGATTTCATTACAGAATATGATCACTGATGAAGAGTATCGAGTTGCAAGGCTGCATAAGTTAGAATTATTGGATAAGAAACGCTTGGATGCTCTCAACCATCTGCAGGCATACCAAAACTGCCTATGAAGGAGCTATAACAAGAAAATCAAAAATCGCAAGTTTGAAGTAGGCAACCTTGTCCTCATGGAAAATCATAAAAATTTGCAGGATCACACCAAAAAGGGAAAATTCAAGCCCAATTGGTTGGGAGCATATGTTATCACAGCCAGCTATGAATCAGGGGCATATCAGCTTACAACACCTGAGGGGTAGCCTCTATATGAACCCATGAACATTCTACATTTCAAGAGGTTCTACGCATAACTCATCAAGTATCCTAAAGCAAAAATACAAAAAAAATAGAAAAATCAAAAAATCAAGAAAAACCTAAGTGCAATAAAGCCGTCCAATGGTGAAAATCACTTTGGTGATGCCTTGGATAAGTACCATGGTGAAAACCTACCTCATGCATCATGTGTAGTGGCCAATTCCACCATCTAATAAGTCCTCTTTCCATCACGACACTCCACATCGCACACATCCCATGGCTTGGAATTCTGAAACATCAATCGCCCACCCTACATCATCCCACCCAAAGCTAATCCATGGAATGAGGATCCTTGTAGGCTTCTCTTGTACAGCTAAAATCCAAAAAATCCAAAAACAATAGAAATTCCAAAAACAACTAAAATCCAAAAAATCCAAAAACAACAGAAAATCTAAAAAATCCAAAAACAACAAAAAAGCCAAAAAAATCCAAAAATAATAGAAAATCCAAAAACACCAAAAATATTAGAAAAGTAGAAAAAATACAAAAACACTCCCACAACATCATCACACCCATCCCAAAACCATTCCCACATCATCAAGTCTTACCAGAACGACATATTCATCCCACCTACATCTTAAAGTGCCTTGATCCCGTGGATACATGATATGTAGGTAGTCTGGAATACAAAGGAAGTATCCAGTACTCAGGTACATAAGATGCACCCATCCAACCCATTTGGATGGTCCCTATCTCCTGAGCTTACTAGATTCACCAAGCGATACACACGCTAAACATACCCTAGAAACATCACATCTCACGCAAAAATTATCAATCAACATACCAACTAAAATCATCACACATGGCCTGACTATCCTTTTGCCCACCTTTCAGAATTTATCCAACAATATCCAACCAATTCGTGTCCTAGGATATATCATTCCTACAATGGACAGAATCCATCATCCTATCAACACCTATCTTGGCAAGAGAATACAATGGTTATTTGTGCCTATTTTTTGGTTGGTCTTTTGATTATTGATTTTTATCTTCTTGCCTCGTTCTAGGTCATTTCCAAAGCTACCTTGATCCCATTATATCATGGTAAGTGGCGGGCAATATCTAGAATTGACATGGTCATTATTTTTGTATGCTGTACTTGTGGGTGGATTTCATTACTCCAAGAATAGTATTCATATCTTGAAGATAGGGTCGGTTCTAGCATACTACTTCCCATTTGCATATCAGGTTATTCATACCTTCTATGTACTATGAGAACTTATGTTATTAGTCCCCTTCCCTCATCTAGGCAAGGTTATACTACCTTGGGCATGCATGAAATCAACCTATTGTTTGTGAGTCTAGTCCATGCAAATGCAGGATAAAAATCATCACCTAGGTTCTTTCATACCTTGGTGAAATATATCCTACTTTGCTATAATAAACTTAGAAATTTTCTCAATAAGTGTAATGCAAGTACTTTGCCTAACTCATTCATCTCTCTCCATCATCTATCCAAACATACAACCTAGGCTTAGAATTTTGATTTACCCCCACTAATCTGTTCAAATCCCCCCATCCAAGCCATTCTCAACCCCCCTCCCCCCCCCCGCTAACTAACATCCCCCCTCCCACTTACCCATTAACCCATTCAACTAACATAACACATCTAAACCAAAACCACTCTAATGACGTAGTGTCTAATAACCTAGAATTCCCTCAACCATCCTCACAATCCCCTTTCTTCCCAGCCTATCCTTTCCCCTCCTTAACCTATCCCCCATCACCTAGCCCCATCACCCAGGGTTTAAAAGAACATAACATGTATCATGATTTGTCCACTTCATTAATCATTGCATTAAATCATTATTTGCATTATCATAATCATTTAATCATCATTACATTACATCATTTAACCATTACATCTTCATTATGACTTTTGGAGAACACATAGTCTGACAATTTCTATTGCTTGACATAAAAATAAAACAATTAAAGCACTGATCCCATAGCGTTGAGCATAGATAAATCATACTACATACAAGAGTTAATCAAACTCTCATATAAGTGTAATCTGAACACATTCATTTGGCATCCATAATATATGAGCATATATTTCCATTTGATTCCATTTTCATCATGCATAATATATGTTTATTAATCTAAGCATATATTTCATTTTCATTCCATTTTGCATCTATAATATATGTCTATTAATCTAAGCATATATTCCATTTTCATTCCATAATCTAAGCATGTATTACATTTTATCATTGCATC
Source organism: Cunninghamia lanceolata (assembly GCA_027924645.1). Classification (NCBI taxonomy): domain Eukaryota; kingdom Viridiplantae; phylum Streptophyta; class Pinopsida; order Cupressales; family Cupressaceae; genus Cunninghamia; species Cunninghamia lanceolata. Next base: position 4,216,981 of record BSBN01000408.1, on the reverse strand, counting down.
ATAAATCCATAAGCAATATCACATGTATCCATAATGACCATATACATCCATATCGTAACATACATCCATAACACATTAGGACGATAAGTAAGGCATAAATCATCACATCATAGCATCAATATCAATATACATGATCCATCACATATCCATAAGCATCACAAACATAACACATACATCATCATAATCCATAACATCGCATAAAAACATCCACCGTAAGCATAAAAATCACCAACACCATAACATAAACATCATAACACCACATAGTGCATAAACCACAAGTACGACCATACATAAATCATATCATCATTACCCAATATACATCACTCAAAATCAATATACAAGTCATAATGCAAAACTACCTCTACGGGCCCAAAATATATCAATATATGTCAACACATCAACCATGGGCTGATGAACCCCTACCTGACTCTGTGGGTGAACCTGGACGTGGCTGCTGCTACTACTGTAAGGGTGCCTGCTATGTCTGATGTGGCTACTAAGGAACTAGTGGTGGAGGTGTTGTAGGCTACTGGACTAACTGAATAGACCTCTTGGATCTATGGGACTCGGACATCCTAGATCCACTGTGCTAACTATAACTGGGTATATGCTAACCCTCAGGTACTACAGAATAATATGCTCCATAATAATACTCAGCCCACCTACTCTGATCTAGGAGATGACTCTGTGCCTATTGCAACTGTCCCTGTAGCTGTGTGATCTAATTCTACAACTGTGTAAACATCAGACCCATACTAGTGCCTACCATCATCCCCTATAAACTCACCACCTATGCCTCCACCTACTGGGCCCTAGCCTCTATTGTCTATCGTAGAGCTCGCTCTAAATCCTACTCACCTATCAAGGCAGCCACCTAAGCATGTGCATGTGCCAACTATGCCTGTAGCATGCTCACTTGCCCATCCGATCCATCTAACAATGTAGCTACCCTGGAAGCTGCACAAGCTCCTAGTGTTGTATATGCACTATATCCTCTAATCTTGCCACCTGACCTCAGAGAGTCCCCACCTCCTCCTCATCATCTATGTGGGTGCGCTGATGTGATGAGCACCCTCTTGGAACTGACCCTGATCCTGCCCCTGATCCACCTGCCTCTACCCTGCCAATCCCTAGAAATGTCATAGCAACCTCTGGAATATGCTATTGAAGCATCCTCTCCCTCACCTGCAGCTCAGTTGTCTATTGTACTAGGGCCTCCCTCAGTCCCTATTGCTATGGAGGTGCCCATGGAGGTGGCATCAAATCCCTTTGCCCTCCTTATGTCTACTACATAGGGGCCTGCTGCTGCAGTCTTTGCTATGGAGACTGATGTCGGGGCCTCATTACCTACTGGTCTCCCTACCCCTGCTATCTAGAAACCTGCACCTACTACAGTGCCTGCTGATGTACCTCCTGTTGTGTCTGTAGTGGTGGTGCCAGTCATCGTCTACCTCTCCCTCTCCCTCTCCCTCTCCCTCTCCCTCGCCCTCTTGTAGCCATCACCTACTCATATGCCGCTACAACCAACATCTCCATGGGATCATCCTCATCTCCCTCCACCTCCTCGATCACTATCTCCTCCTCCACTATATCTCCCTCCTCTGGCTCCATAGTCATGCCAGGCTCCTTGGTCAAATCTGTCAAACAGATCAACCTCCATGTCACCCACCACTCGTCATAGGCAGGAGTAGTCCCTACATCCACCACTTTGTTGTCCCAATCCCACTTTTAGGATTGTAAAGCTATAAAATCAGCTATCGCCACCTACGGTACTATGGCCGGTGGCCATCTCACATCCCACCTTGTCTGAGAAAACATTGCCATCCTCTAGGGAAGATCCTGCCATAAGCCAAACTGATGCATCACCTGAGATGGAAGATACGTGTCAATGGTGTGATCACCCCGACCCATAAAATAATGTGGCTACAATGTATAAGGCATGTGGATATGGTCATCAGGCCACGACTCTACTCCAATGTAGGGCCGCCATGTAACCTGAACTAGATCATCAAGAAGTCGCTGCCAGTAGTGCAATTGTCCAACATGAGTATACCGAATGGGCTGCTGATATAAAAATACAAATGCCTCGAACTGTCATCGATAATATCCTCCCTCTGGCCTCGTAATAGCAATATGCTCGAAGGCCCACACGTGCAGCATTGTGACCCTAACAGATAGCACCAAATCATAGTGATATACCATGGTATGCATCTCATGGTATAACTATCCCAATATGCATGGCCCCCATGCATAAACCGTCTCATCCATTGTCATCTACTCTATCACCTCTCCCTAGCCTATAGGAAAGCCTCGCCCACGCTAATCGGGCATCACCATGCCTCCATCAATGCACAAGGAAACAAGGTAAAATGATATGCACCTGCTACCAAAGTCTGGGCATAGCTCATCTCTCGTCCATCCTATGACAACTTTTGGTGGCCTGGGGCAAATGCTCTGCCTAAGGCTACCCATCCTCACCTAGTACTATAAGTCACTTATGCACCATGGATGGGCAACTTAAGGATGTGATAAACATCCTCTAAGGTGATAGTAATCTCCCCTGTCAGCAGGAGGAAGGAACAAGTCTCAGGTTGCCACCGCTCTACTATAGCTATCATCATCACCCTATGTGCCCGTAGGATGGGCATTACCGCTACTATCAACGAACCTAGTCTCGCTAGTTGAGCCCATCTAGCTCCATCAAATCTATCGAATAACTGCATCACATCAGAAACGCATCAGTCTCTTGACCCTATGATCCCTTTTGGGACCTACATTCGCCAAATGAAAGTTAACAACTTACATTTTCCTCTTGAATCAGACGAAGCACTGATCTTTTCACCTTTGGCGCCAAAATTAAATTTGGTGCCAATCCTTTAAACAAGGGTGCTAATCTACAAGATAGCGCCACTTCAGTGAAATATGGTGTCATTCAAGAGAATGGTGTCATTCCACTCTCCTTTTGCACCATTTCGGCGTGAAAACCCTAAACCCCTCCATCTTACGCATAACCTAGGTGCCATTCCATGGAATGGCGTCACACTGTTAGGGTATGGTGCCATTCAAGAGAAGGGTACCACAACGCTTTAGAAATGCGCCAACCTACCTGATGGCACCATTCCAAAGAATGGCACCATTGTTTCCTCAAAGGGTGTCGTTCTGGCGAAAACCAAAGCCCATGCACTGAAGGTGCTAGTTGGCTTGATGGCGCCAAACCTTTTGGTTTTGACACTAATCCTATTCTTTTTTCCCCTAGTGGATGGCACCAATCTGGCATAGAAAAGTGTCAAATGCTTTACGAATAGCACCAAAACCCTAGTGACCCATTTCCTGAGGTAATAAATGTGTGAAATTAAAAAAGTGACAAAGCTAGGGTGGTCAGCGTACTTTGTCGCCAACCTCTGCTGACCTCCTGTAAGACCAGACTCGCTCTGACAAGTGCTCAAATCGTGGGAAGAGTGGGTTTGCCATCGTGTCTTTTCTTCTCTTTCGTCCAAGTGGCTCAAGGAGTGCAACTGTGGCACTTTAGGGCCCACTTTTTCTATTTATAGTAAGCCATGTCATCCTCAAACACACTTTTTCCTCCCCAGGATCTAGATCATAAACTTTTTTGCCCGTTCTTCTTCATGTCAGCTTGTTTTTCCTTCGTCGATCCATTTTTCACCTCCATTTCTTCCTTTTGAGAGCTCATCTGAAAATTTTTATTTTTCACCTGACCTCTCAAGGGGGCATCCCTCACCCATTCCATTCCTTCCTGGCAACTGGGGCATTTTTCTTTGACTTGACGCCATTTCCATGCTAGGTCACGACACCACATCAAAGAGGGGAAATGTAGACACCTAAAAATGTTTTCACCATTTAACTAATCTTTGACATCACTAATATCACCAATTTCCCCTTCTAACTAATTAATTAAATTTTTATTTAATTAATTATTACCTCCAACACATGATTATTCATCATTTCCCCCTTTAAATTGAATTAATTTGATTAATTCAATAGTTACCCCTTTACTAACATTAGCCTAATTAATTAAATAAAGATGAAAATATTTATTTGATTAATCACCCATTTCATTAAACCTAATTAATTGAATAAATCATGTTTATTTAATTAATTCAACCTACTAATCAACCTATCCCTACCCTAGTTAATTAAATACCTATTATTTAATTAGCTAGTCTAACCTACATGACCCTAGACCTAGGATTAATTAAATTAAACACCATTTAATTAATCCTAACCCATAATTAACCCATCCACTAATTTACTACAGCCATATTAATTAGGCTAATCACCTTGATTAGTTTGGTCGAACCTTGTTTAACACTCCTCCCCACATCCTCTAAATAAAAAATTGATTTTTATGCCACATAAAACATTTTTTTATACACATTTGTCATAAACTCCATAAATGACCTCTTACACTACCCACTTTCATTAATAACCACTCTTCCCAAAATAATTTTAAAATTTATTTTTAATCCTCACCTCTTCCCCATGTGAATTTAAAATTTACATCTAATCCACCTCATCTACCCTCATTTAATACACACCCCTTCCCAAGGTGAATTTAAAATTCACTTTTATTCTCATCCCTCCTTTTTCCATGATCTAATCTAAGCCCTCCACCACACATTCATCCTCACCCATTGATCTCCAAAATGAATCTCAACCCTTGGATCAAATATCCCTCCAAAAAGCCTATAAATACACCTTCATCCAAGCCATTTGATCATCCACAATTTGAGCAAAGTTATTATGCCAAATTCTCTCCATCTCTCTATCAATTGAGCTAGGTTTATAGTGATTTGTAGTCTTAGTTGAGATCATTTCACATAGCAAAACCATGGGTGAAGCAAGAATTCTTGGGTGCAACATTCTCAATCTTATTTAAGAGAATGGAATCCATTTGAAGATATAAGATTTATGTTTTTATGCATGCATTTTGTGTTTTTACCTTAATTTTGATTTCTTTGCTCTCAACCTGTTCCTGTTGTTCTAGAGATTTTTCTATTGCGGGATCTGAAGGAATAATGAACGGGCACCTGAGTGTAGGTCCATGTTTTCTTCTCTGATCTGCAATTCTGACAGTCTGCACTACTCTCCTGCAACTCCACTTCTTTCACTCTTGCAACCTATAACCTGCAATCACAGAAAAATGGGTTGGGGTTGTGGTGTTTAGAGGCTTGCCTTAGTCAATCCCTAGAGAGACATTCAAGTCTTTTGAACACCGTTGTTAGATAAAGAGTGTGTATCCCTGTGGGATAGAGACAAAATCCAAATGATAAATGATAGAAAACACAATTGATATCACCTTGTGGTGAAGATCTCATGGAAGGAAGATGCTCTTCATGCCATGAGGAGATGGATACCAAATCTGTAATCACAAACACAATAACAACACAAAACTCTACTCTGGAACACAATGAATGCCTTGAATCACCTTCATCTAAGCCTATCAATCAAAATGTCCATCTAGTTTACAAATGATAACCTAATCATGTTTATATATGCAACTACAAACATTCCCGCTAAGAATTTCATAATTCAAACTTACCGTGTTGGCATAGGACCTAAATAACGGTCATAAACTGACACTTTGAAATAGGTACTGACCTAAGATAGGACGGGACTAGGGCATGGGCGCCCAAGTCCTCCCCCTCTATTTTAGGTAGGATTTATGTTAAGTGCATCCCCTGAGTCCCAAATGCCATGAAACTTCAGGGTTTTCTCATCGGGAGTCATCAAAATCATGCAAGATGCTCTAAATGCATTCTAAAGGACTCGGGAGCTAAACCTTAAGAGGAAAAAGCCCCCAAAGTTACTTTTTCTAACATAACATTTAGCCCCCACTTTAATGTATGTATAAATGCAAGGCCAATTCATGCATTAAAGTGCGGTCAACAAGCACAACAAACATGACAAGCATAGAGAAGACACGCCAATCACAGTGAAGACAATAACAGGCACACAAAACACAGAGAAGACAGTTACAGTCATGCAAAACATGGAGAAGACAACATTGAAGACACGCAAAACACAATGAATACAGTGAATGCAATGAATGCAGTGATGATTTTATTTTTCTTTTTCTCATATATATAAAATGCAGATGCAAGTACAAGGAAAGTAAACACACCACCCATAATGTAGGAGGGACTCATCAACACCGGTCTTTAAACTACACATGGGGCAGCACACACAAAACAAACCTCAAAGTGTAGGAGGGACTCATCACCACTAGTCTTTAAGACTGCACTTGAGAACAAACACACCATACAAATCCCAAAGCATTGGAAGGACTCATCACCACCAGTCTTTAAGACTATGCTTGGGAACAAACATGTAATACACACACACATAGAAGACACAGAGAAAACATAGCAGACAAGCGATGGAGAGTACCTATTTCTAGGTTCATCACTATCTCAGGCACATTACAGGTAAACACCAATGATTGGGCTTTGCCACAACAATCACCGAAGGCACGCTTAAGGGTTTGGATAGTCACAGATCCACTCCTCACCTTCGTAAAGGACTTTTAGAAAATGACAAGATGTGCACTCTCCTTGAGAAATACACCATCCCTGCCTCTGCAGAGGGCTTAAGATAAAAAGGATATACATGATATCCCGCCTCCACAAAGGGCTTAAATGATTGCAATAGATTTCAAGATTCACAAACAAATCTTAGAGTGCAGGAGGGACTCATCGCCACCAGTCTTTAAACTACACTTGAGAACAAACACACTTTGCTAGCATCTAAATTAGACAACTTACCTTATATATATGCCCCCACCTTAAGGTGGTTGATGTCATGTACCGATATCAAGCACATTAAGGTAGGAAGAAAACACACAAGGGAACATGAGCTCTCACAAAGTCCATGCCCCCTAGAGGTGACATGTACTTTACGATTACTAAATGTTCCCACAAACACATTCCTGCAAAAAAGGTGTTAGTGTCCATATAATCATGATAAACAACAATGCATATGATCATTCACATAGAGAGTCGAGGTTATACTACGGATTCAGAGACCGAGTATAACCGTGGGGCTATACCGCAGAAATCTCAAAACTGAGTGTAACCAAGGTGAGATTCAAAGATAAACAAAGTGCATGGAGAAGCAGTATTGTTATGGTTTGTAAGTGTGATAAGACAACATCAAGATCACATGGAGTGATTCTACTAGCCAAGCATTGAATAATATATATCAACCCCATCGTCATGTATGGACTTGGTCCATTTATTGATTTCTCGCTGAAGGGACACTAGGTTCGTATAAGTATAATATCTTTTTTGTCATCTGCCCGCTAGATAGAAACACTAGAGGAAGGTAAACAATAAATCAAGAGAGGAGAAACAAGTGCCTTAGGGACAGTCACATAGGAGAGTGCTCCCAAGTCACCAACTACAATGCTATGTCTGTAAGACACAACATATAACAGTGAAAATAGAGGAGAAGCAACATAGAAGCATGATGGTACAAATAGAAGAAGGGTCACAACAGAGGCAGACTCCCAATATCATTAACCTTACAAGAGAATCAAGGGTCATCCCAAGAGGCCTAAACAACACGTAACACATCACGGGGGAAACACAACATGAGAGGGGAGGTCAAATACATAAGTCGATCATGCTAACCGCATAAGTGACCACCAAGGTTAGAGATACTTACCTGTAGGGACAACCAAACTAAGGGTTGTCATTGAGAAAATCATCATTATCTTACCACTCTCGAATGTTAGAGGAAAGTGGGACATAGGGTACCATAGCCCAACTCTTATTCTTGTCTTCAAGTTGTCCATTCTTAAGGTCTTCTTGGTTTGATTCAATGTTTAGTGAGATGTTTTCTTGTTGAGATGTGTTTTGTTGGGCATAAGCTTGTCATCTCCTCTTCATTTCTCTTTCTTGTCTATTTCTTTTTGTCTCACCACTTATCTCTTGTAAGATAGTGTTTTTCTCTTCTGTAGGTTTTTGTGTTTTAGAGGAGGAAGCACTAGGATCAAATCTCATTTGTCTAGGTGGAATGTTTTGTTGTCAACGACTACCTCCCAATCCTTGTAAGGATGGTTGGGGATGAACCTCAGCATAGGGTCCATTTCCTTTTGGTCTAGGATTCTCTTCAAATGCAGGTTGTTTGTCTCTTGTTGTTTATTGAATAGAAGGACTGGCCACTTGATGTAATAGTTTTGTTTTGTAGTTTCTATAGCTCAATAAGTTAAAGTCTATCCGTGGCTCCGATTCCACTTCAGATCTTTCCCAAAAGTAATCAAGGGTAAAGTGTTGTCTTGTAACCAAAGATTTATACCTATTGCGAGGGATAGTATGCACCTGTCCATTCAAAGGACATCTTACATAGTTGTGAATTGTTGAAGGGACTGCTTTCATAGTCTTTAAACATAGGTGTCCTAATTTTATGCGAAAAAGATCAGAAATAGGGACAACATCAAACAATTGTTCTACATATTTCTCAAATACAGTAACCAATAAAGATATCTTCCCAGAAGTGTTTATAAAGGTTCCTTATGTGTCTTAATCATCATGTCCGAAGGGTCATAAAACCTTGCATCAATCCATGTGAATAAAGGAACTCTTCCGTTGCCACATTAGTCATGCAATTAGGATCAATAAGTGTTCCATCCATAGGATTTCCCATTATCTTCATAGTGATATAAAGAGGTCCTTCAATGACTCCAATTTTTGTATCATGAGGTGTAAACATAATTTCAGGTTCGGGGACCTTTCTTTTCATGTAAGGCCTAGGGAACCTATTATTATTGTTGTGATTAGAATCCATGTGTATAAGTTTTTAAATCAATGTGAAATCAGATTTTAAATTTTTTCAAAAGTTATGCAAAATACAAGTGCAAAACTATGTATGAAAATGACCTAATATGCTTGATTTTTTTCAACTGTTTTCAATGCAAATAACTGAAAGAAAGGGTGTTGTAAGGAAATTGATGAAGTACAGCAAGTAATATGTCTAATATCAGTCCAATAAAGCAATAATATCCTTCACATCACATTTTAATGCAAACCTAGAGTGATGACCAGTCAAAACCTAGGGAAAATACAGTAAAACATGCAATTTTTCACCAATTTTAAATGCAAAGACCCAATAAAAAAGTTGGTGTAGTAAAGAATTTTAGGAGGTACAAAATATTATAACAATAATATCAGTCACCTAAAGCCATAAAATCTGTCACAGCACGCTTGGAGTGCAAATCTAAGTCAAACCCTAGTGAAAATATAGCCAAAATATGTAATTTTTCACCAAATCTAAATGCAAAGGCCCAATAAAAAGGGTGTTGTAAAGTATTTGATGAAGGGTAGAAGATAATAACCATGATTATAGCCAATTAATGCAGAAAAATCTTTTACAACATGCCTATGATGCAAATCTAGAGAGACGATAAGGCCAAAATCTAGTGTAAAAGCAAGGTTTTCAAACCCTAGGCATGAAAGTTTGCAAGCAAACCACTATGATGCAACACTAAATTTATAAATTAGTCCTAATGATTTTTTTAAAATGGTAGTAAAGTCTGAAACAAGATTTTGACTACAAACCATAGCTAATGCAAAACTAGGTTATATGGAAAAATAAGCAATTTCAAGCAAATTTTATCAATTTAAGCATGAAAATGCAATGTAAATGAATGATGAATAAAAATTTTCTATAATTTAAATCATATCTGATGATAATGACAGAAATTTATTGAAATTAAATGCAAGCTAACTCAAATTATTTGAAAATGCAAGCTAAAAATGCCAATTTTTTCATTTTTTTCAAATGCAATAAGATGAATAATAAAATGAATGATTGAAATGAATGTAAATCTAAAGCACAACATTTAGTAAGGTGCCAAAAAGTCTAAAAACATGGGCTCACCAAAATGTTTAGTGTGAAAAATGTTTAAGGGTTTGGTTTTAATGGTTTATCTTGATCCTCCTTTCACCACTAAACATTCAAGGACATTCAACCGAGTAGAGAACTCTACTACAGATCTCCTATCACTTCAAACATAGGGAAAGATTGGAATTGTGTGAATTTATTGTTCAATTAGGCCCAATTATGCTCAAAACTCTAATTTCATAAATGCGTAAACAAACAGACAAATTACAAAAAATGATCGCACACAAAGATATCAAATGACAATTAAATGCGTACCAGATTTCAAAGTTCTATGTCCAGAAAAGTCAGGGACTAATGAGTAGGCACCCTAGTCCAGTGCCACAATTTTCTTCATGATCTGGGAATCTTGTCTGTAACCTGTTCCTGTTGTTTCAAATATTTTTTTATTGCGGGATCTGGAAGACTAATGAGCGAGCGCTCAAGTCCAAGTCCCTATTTTCTTCTCTAATCTGCAATTCCAATAGTTTGCACTACTCTCCTGCAACTTCACTTCTTTAGCTCTCACAACCTAGGGGTTGTGGTGTATAGAGGCTTGCCTCAATCAAGCCTCGAAGAGACATTCAAGTCTTTCGAACACCATTGTCAGATAAAGAGTGTGTATCCCTGTGGGATAGAGGCAAAATCCAAATGATAAATGATAGAAAACACAATTAATATCACCTTGTAGTGAAGATCTCATGGAAGGAAGATGCTCTTCATGCCATGAGGAAATGGATGCCAAATCTATAATCACAAACACAATAACAACACAAAACTTTGCTTTGTAACACAATGAATGCCTTGAATCACCTTCATATAAGCTTATCAATCAAAATGTCCATCTAGTTTACATATGATAACCTAATCATGCTTATATATGCAACTACAAACATTCCCACTAAGAATTTCATAATTCAAACTTACCATGTCGGCATAGGACCTAAATAACGGTCATAAACCGATACTTTGAAATAGGTCCTGACCTAAAATAGGGCAGGACTAGGGTGCAGGCACCCAAGTCCTCCCCCCTATTTCAAGAAGAATTTATGTTAAGTGCATCCCTTGAGTCCCAATTGCCATGAAACGTCAAGGTTTTCTCATCGGGAGTCATCAATATCATGCAAGATGCTCTGAATGCATTCTAAAGGACCCGGGAGCTAAACCTTAAGAGGAAAAAGCCCCCAAGGTTACTTTTTTTGACATAACAACTTGTAATTTTATAGTTCCTACAAATTACAAGAAGACTTCTAATCCATACAACCTATCAACTTGCAAAACTTTAGAGCCTCATGCAAGTTTGCAGCTCTTGTAAATTGCATGCAAACCTCTGATCTCTACAACTCTATAACTACAAAACTTTGGGGGGGTCTACAAGTAGCTTGTGCAACCTACAAACTATCAGCCTACCTTTAATCCCCGCAAGTATATAATCTTGGTCCTATGTAATTTTAGAACTCTAGAGTAGGTTTTCAAACCTACAAACTATAAGCCTGCTTCTAACCTTCACAACTCTACACCTCTGGTCTTGTAAAACTCTAGAACTCTGGAGTAGGTTTGCATACCTATAAACTTCAAGCCCGCCTCTGACCTCTATAAGTTTTTTTCACACTTATAAGCTACAAGCCTACTTCTGATCTTCACAAGTCTACATCTCTAGTCCTATAGAATTTTGAAACTCTAAAGTAGGTTTGCACACCTACAAATTGCAAGCCTACCTCTGACCTTCACCAGTCTGTGATAACCTTGCTTGTAGGAATTAATAGTCCACGAGCATCCATTCAACCTCCTATAAACTACACACCTACTTTTGATCCATGAAACCATAATGAATTGCATGCAAGAATTTAGAATCCATTGGTGGTTTGGCAATTCTAAAAAATTATATCCAAAACTGCAAGTTCAGAACAACAAACAAAAGGGCATAACTTTGTCATTTTTCATGTTGTACAAAATTGAATTAACCAAACACTTGAGCACATATAGGCTCTTCATTGGCCAAATGAGAAAACCCCAAGGACCCCAAAACTATATAAACCTAATGTCAAATTTCTTATACTTGCATGGGTCTACACATGCTAATGGAAACAACTACTTGTAAATGTTTAAACCTCCAATTACAACATACATTTGTAACCAAGTAAATGAATCAAAACTATGTTGAATACATGTTTATTTCCACAAGGCATACAAATGATGCTCTAAACATGAGAAAAATGATACAAAATTCCATGTATGTCTGACGCCAACGTCAATATGTGCCAAAAGTAAAGATAGATCTCTTGCCACTTATTTGGGTGGATTACATTCCAACTCATATGAGTTTCAAAAGAATACTTATAATGTTAAAAATGAGGACTCCAACATCCCAAATTATATATTTTCATCAAATTGCATAAACATGAAATGCTACAACACAAAAGGATGAAACTCCTTTTGCACACATTCATAAGCTTCTCTGAAGGATTTGTGGATCACTGATGGTGGTTCAACACCACCAACCATGTGGAACCTTAGGCCCACCCCTTTGAACTAGGAGGAAACTGAATGATTAGTCCAATAACACACACAAAACAAGGTGGTTGAACATACTCATACTAACAACATCTCATACATAGAGTTTTCTAAGAAAACCATACATGAGGGATTTTCAATCACCAATCAATGCATACACATGCCAATCACATCAATATATAGAACAACAAGTAAGCACACATGAGGGTTCTACCGACACTGTCATTGCATACACATAGGATATCAAATGTCATACAAGATACAACCACATATGAGATTGGGAAAATACACCAATCAACATATACTATGGGTTCACATGCACACATTAGACTTATAATCCAATGTACAAAGGAAGAGAGGGTTATCATAGGATCTAGCAATGGAGTGTCATCATCAAAGTATAAATAACCACATGGAGGTTGAGGAGTATGACCCCATCCCATGGAGGTCCTCAATAACAATGGTAGACTAACCCAATGTCCTTCACATTACTTCCATGTATCCTCTGGGGCATACACAAGAGTCTCATGGATAACTCTTGTTAATGTTTTAATTATGTAATTCCCATTCATTTTAGTTCATTCTTTATTGTAACCTCTCATTTCATCATAATAGATGACCATATAAGTAGATGGGTATGAGATCCCACTCCATCCTAACCTAGAGCCCTCACATCCTATGGCCACATAGTCAAATACACATAAAAATACATGGAAAATAAATTGAGGTCCAAACATGGCACGCATAGGCCCAAATGATTCCCCATCCCATTTCCATAATAGAATTGTATTCTTACAAAATATAATGCACAAACAAATGCATAATTTAACTTTTTATTTTTCAAGACACTCAAGCTTTTTCCAAAAACCCCAAATTTCAATGGCAAAATTTCAAATTTCAAATTTTTCAAAAATACCCTCTTGAAGCTAAGGGTCTCAAACACACTTTTTTAATCACATAATAGTTTTCCAAAAAAAATTCCATACGCTCAGCATAAAATGGAAAAATCCCAAAAATAAATAATTAGGATTATTAAATTGATTTAACAATCCATCAATACACTCTTCCATATGAAATGGAATACCATATGCATCCATTGAAGATGGGCATGGAAAAACCATGAAGAAATTTTAATTACAAGGCATAGAGATGCAACCCTTACCTTCAATTCAATGCACAACAAGAATGAAGGGAGATTTTTTGTTGAAGATGATCCAATTTCCTACCCAAACAAATAATCCTCCACTCAATTCCAATCTAACAATCCAAATCCAAGAAACTCCACTCAAATTCAAGCCAATTTCCAAATACAAGAAACTCCACTCAAATTCAAGCCAATTTCCAAATCCAAGCACTCAAGGAAAAATGGAGAGCAAAAGATAGCAAAGATGCAAAATGGAATAGAATGAATTCCAAAGTGACTCTTTCCATATAAGCCAATTTCACTTTTTTTAAAAAAAATCCCTTCATTCTATTTCACATTGCAAACCATTTAATTCAAGACATTTTAAATAAAAGACTTTTTCATTTCTTTTTCTCTTTATTCTCAATTTCTTTTTTTTCCTTTTCAAATAACACCTTGCATAGTTTAATTACTTCAATCAAGGCAACCATAGGAAAGCCTATGAAATATAATTTCACAATAATAATTCAATTTTATGATTAAATATTATATTTCTTTTTTCCACTCAACAATATTAAATACATTCTGAGGTGTAGAAAACTATAAAGTTTATCCACTATCAAGATAACTTTCATTTCACAAGCACACAACAAAATACGAAAAATCACAAGAGTTGAACAATCTATGTAAAACACACAAACTCATTTTATGGGTTTTCACATGACTTAAGAGTCCAAAATCAACCTATTCAGATACATGATCATAGGGCCATGCAAGACTCATCTCATAACTTGGAATCAAATGAGATGGGGATAAGAACACAACACTTTTACCCAAGCTAGTTGTCTCCAATTTATCCCTATTGGAGAAATATCAAGTGTATTTGCACACTCACTAAAACATCAAGTGTATTTGCACAACATAAGATAGTAGAAGCACAATATAAAACAACCAACGATGCAATATGTAGACACCCGAAATTGACCCACTTCATTATTTAGGTATTTATTGCATTTTCACACTGCATGCATTATTTCGTCTAGCACACATAATTAAAAATCTCATTTTCTTCCACATTTTCATAATTAATTAAATAAATTTTATTTATTTAATTAATTTTCGTCATTCCTCTATCTTCCATCGATAATTAAATAATTTTAAATTATTTAATTATTCTATCCTTCTTCTAAATAAATAAATAAAATCTATATTTTATTTATTCCATCATTAAGCATATAAATTAAATAAATGTATTTTATTTAATTTATATTATTTCTTCCTACCAATATCTTCTCTTACATAATAAATTAAATAAGGATACTTATTTAATTTATTATGCATTTTCTCTATCACCCCTCTCTCAAATTTCCTCCACCATCGATCTCCCCCTTTCATCCTACGTCATTGATCACTCACCTCCCAAAATATAAAAGCCCTCATTTTTCTCATTTGGAACCCTAGTCTCATCATTTGGAAGCCAAGTCTCATGTTCTATTTTGCATTTTGAAAACTCTCATATCAATGGCACTTTGAAAGATTGAATCTCAATCATTTTATGCACACTCTCTTTGCATGCATGGCATTCCTTTAGCATTTGTGATCAAAATCATGGCAGCCACATCGAATCTGGTTTGCATGGAGAAGCAATCCACAATCAAATCGAGAAATCGCAATACCCAGGTGACTTCATTTTAATTGCATGTCATTTTGTTTGCCTAGGTTAGATTTCTTGAGGTGTTTGGAGTTGGATCTGATCTTTGTTGCTTGATCTGGATTTTTCCATCCATCACAGAATGGCACGCCTGGTGGGACCAATCGCTTGATTGGTTTTTTATTATTAAAAAATCATTTTTCTAAGTTCAGGTATGGGAAAATGTGCATTTGATCTGCAGCGAGTCACCTTTGCATGACAAAAAATTGCATTTGCAGGTCTCGGGATCACCTTTGAGTGGGGCAAAATTGCATTTGCACAGTTCCAGGTCACCTTTGGTCGACAGATCATCGCCTATGGCTTGCATGCAATCACTTCTGGTTAGATAGGGTTTTTAGGAATCATCTTGTCTTTTTTGTAGGGTTTTTGTTATCTAGGTTGTCTCATTTGAATTGCATGTTGCTGCAGGTGCTAACCCTATTTGTTTTGAGTCATCTCCAAGCTGGTTTATTTAGAGATTTTTTAGTTAAACCATATCATAGCATCTATCCTTTTTGTTTTCAGTAGAATACAGGCAAAAAAATGGCAAAATCTTATCTTAGAGGCTTTTTAAGGTTTTATCTTCTGCATGCAGAATCATTTCTCATGTTTTTGTGTTAGGATTTTGTAGGTTTTGGGATTTGAGTGCCTTTGATCAATAGTCGATTGCCTTTGATCAGTAGAAAGTCACATATGCACGATCGGATCTCGCCTTTGTAGAATAGGTAATCACTTTTGGTAAGTTATCTGTTGCATTTGCATTTTAGAAAATCGCCTTTGGTTCCATTCATGCGCCTTTGGTTTATGTTATGCAAATCTAGGGTTTTTCTGGGATACTGATGTCTATTGGTGCAACTTGTCCTAATCGTTTGTCGAAGAATGGAGGGAAAACTACTGACATGTTTTTTTGTAGGTTTGATCGGTCAAATTCCAATTCTTATTTATCACTAGTTTAGGCATATTTGGAATTGGTGCTTAAAATTAACCCTGCATGCTCTGTGTCTATTTTTCCTTTTTTCATTTGCTTGTGGTGAATGATTGTCACCCAATTTAACAATGAGAGTATCCTCTCCCCCCACCTATCCAATGGATCTGGGGTGTAAGAGAAATCATTGTTATCGCTAGAGGGCCTGCCACCCCTCTTCGAAAGGTGGGAACAACCCAAGCGACAACAAGCTAAAGTCAAGCTCTTCTGAGACGTTATATAAAATAATGTGTTTGTGACAAAATTCACAGGCAACAGGTGTTGTTATGTCATACCAAAGAATGTCTCCCTTAATACCCTCGTGGTGCATGAAAACCTATAGAGCGTAACCTCTGCAAGCTGGGAGGCCTCCTAATTGGAGCGAATCGCCGCATGTATGGCCACCTGAACTGAATCCCTTACTAGAAACCTAGTGTAGTAGCCAAAAACCTTCTATCTGCTAGCGTAGGAGGTCAGAAGATAGACCTCTAGAGCTGTCCCACACTCTCATAGTTCATAGTAGAGAGCAAATTCCTAGAGATCTTCGAGTCTTTAGGAATTCAAAGTTTGGTATGCCCGAGAAGTGAGTGTCGTGCAAGGGGGAGCCAATGCTACCAAACTTCTAGGCTATCTACTCTGAATAAGTGCAACTGGAGCAATCCAAGAGGGAATCTAGAAGATATTGTTCTTGCCTAGCCAAGGTTGTTAATATTTGTGAATGTTCTAAGTATGAGTGTTTGTCATCATGTTTTCTTGTCACAAAACTGTCAAAAACAAAACTTGTTACACAAAA